>CAUYUJ010004693.1:0-17500 GCA_963575745.1 Prorocentrum cordatum | reverse complement strand
GCAACCAGGGCGTGTGCCCGTGGCAACGAGGAGCACCAGGGCACCATGCTGGCCGCTGGCGGCCCTGGCGTGGGAACCACGTGGACGGCCATCGCTCGCAGGGAGGACGAGTTCCTCCCGGATGCGCATTTCGTGGTCGCCACCATTGCCCGGCTTGCCCAGCTCAAGGTGCCAGCCGGGGCGACGTGCCGCATGCTCGACAACAAGGGCAACGCGTGTGGCGCCGCGCTCTGCGATGCCGCGAATGTGCTAGGCAGTGCTGCCGGCCACGTTTCCACGTGCAAGAAAGGCCCCGCCCGCCAGATGCCGCACCGGGCCTTGCTCACGGAGTTGGCACAACTCGCCCGCCAGGCAGGCGCCGATGTGGACAAGGAGCGTCACGCTCCTGAGCTGTATCGGCTCCTCAACGCCGACAGGGTGGCATCCGAGGGGGCCGCGCCCGACTATGAGGAGGCCTTTTTCGATGTCGTGGTCAGGGCGCCTACGGCTACATACGCCTGGTGGTGGTACGTGACGATCCGCAGCCCACACGCGGCGCGGCAGGTGCGCGCACATGAGGATGCAGCTGCTGCGGCGCGCACTGGCGTGAGAGACAAAGCCGCGAGGTACGGCCAGGAGGTTGCCACGCTCAGCTTCGAGACGCACGGGCGCCTTCACATGCAGTCCGCCACCCTCCTGGGGATGCAGGTCGCGGAGCTTGCCGCCATCAAGGGCACGCGGCCTAGCGTCATGCTGCTGTTTTGGCGCTGGCGGCTGGAGCGCGCCGTGCTGATGGCGCAGGCCGACGTCGCGCTGCTCTGCCTGGGCCGCTGGGCGGCGGACGCGGCGCTGTCCGCCAAGGGCGCTGCGGCCGCGTCACCGGAGCAGCCGACGGACATGCGCTGAGGGGTTCTGTGCATCAGCAGCGGAGACCAATGATATTAGCAGAAGGGGATCATCACCATCATCATCTTCATCAGCATCAGCATCAGCAGCATCATCATTATCACCATCATCATCATTATTTGCTTCATCATCGTCATCATCATCACCACCATCATCATCGTCAGCAGCATCATCAGCATCATCAGACTCATCAGCAGTAGCAGCGGCAGCACCAGTACCACCATCACCATCACCATCCCAATCATCTTTCCAGCATCGCCATCATCAGCATCATCATCAGAGTGAGGGTGCTGAACCGAACGGTCATTCATTGTCCCTGGGTGCATGGCTGAAGTGGAACCCGCGATGCGGATTCTTGTTGTTGATATTGTTGTTTTTGTGTTTGTTGTTGTTGCTGGTGGTGGTTATTGTTGGTGGTGGTTATTGTTGTTGTTCTTGTTGTTGATATTGTTGTTTTTGTGTTTGTTGTTGTTGTTGGTGGTGGTTATTGTTGTTGTTGTTGTTGTTGTTGTTGTTGTTGTTATTGTTGTTGTTTTTGTTTTTATTATTGTTGTTTATGTTTATGTTATAATTACTCTTGATCCCCTCACCGGTGCATACTGTTTTTCCTCAATCAAAGTGTACCCCTCGACGCTCGCACCCTCTTTTTTGACAGGGAAAGTCTTCCTGGTCAAACTGGCCCCCTGGGCCCCGGGTTACAACAACAACGGCTCCCGCTTGAGACTTCCTTACAATTTAACCAGGACCGCCGCTCCCGCCCGAGATTTCTTCGCATTTTATTCAGGAATCGCGCTCTCGCTTGGGACTCCTTACAATTTCTTAAGACTCGCTCTCCCGGCGCTCTGGAGTCGCGCTCTCGCTGGAGACTCGCTTGCAGCTTACTGAAGAAAATGGCCTTGCGTTGGAATTCCCTGCGATTTGCCCAAGCGCCGCGCTCCCGACACCCAGGCACCCAGGAGTCGCGCCCATTGTGGCCCCATGTGCATGCCCTTCATGGCCCCGCTGTCGCCATGTGTGTCCCCTTCACTGTCCTACGTGGCCCAGTTGCTACCCTCAGTGGCCCCATAGTTGCCTTCTGTGGCCCCGCATTATCTGCACTTCGTGGCCCCCGATCGTTCGTGCTCACGCATTCCCTTCGTGTCCCCGCTGTCGCCCTTCGTGGCCTACTTCGTGCCCTTCGTGGCCCTGCTGTCGTTCTCTCTCACTCTCGCTTTCGCTCGTCGTCGCCGTCGTCGTCGTCGTCGCCGTCGTTTTCGACGTCGTCGTCGTCGTCGTCGTCGTCATGGTCGGTCCCCTGTCCGTCCCTCTTCGCGTCGGGTCGTCGGTCCGCGGCCGCCCCGCCGATCAGCGCTGCCGCTGGCCAGGCCGACGGTCCGCGGCCGCCCCGCCGCTTGCCGGGGCCCGGCCTGCAGGGAAGAAAAGTATACCCCCCAAAAGGGGTTCGATCGAAGACGAAGACGGCGGGTATCGATAGTTTGGGAAATACGCGTGATTGGACACTCGAGCATACAAGGGCGAACGCTCTTGAAACGATTGTTGAACATTATTACTTCTCAAGAATAATTATTGTTGGGGCCCCTGGTGCACGGCCCCCCCGCCGCGCCTAGGCCGCAGCCACATTTTCATCATTTTCGTGAGGAAGTCTCAGGCAAAACGGGTTGGTCCGGATCCGGTTGTTTTGTTACCCCCCGCTTTCCCTTGCAAAAAATAAGCTAAAGTGGACATTTCTTGTTCTAACATAACCAAACTTCAAGAATCCCTTGCAAAAAATAAGGTAAAGTGGACATTCGCGCGCGCAAGACGAAATCCTTCCAAAACCTTAGTTTTCGTAGCGATTTTAACATAAAAACATCAAAAAACCAATGGTTTTTCAAAAAAAAATTGTCAAAATTTCATCCCGCGCGCTCTTGCGGATTCGTAGGAAACCCAACACTTTTTAAACATTTCTGTCAAACGGGCTTTTGCGAGCAACTTTTTCGAACTTCTGCAACAACGGTTGCGCACCTGCCAGGGCCATCATCCCTGTCAAATAATACCATGCGGGACACATTCGTTTTTTCTTCGCGCGCGCACGCCGTCGTCGTCGGCCGCGGGGCCCTGAATAGTAGCCACGGTCGTCCGCATGCCACGAAGTGAAGTGTCCGAACGTCATAGGGCGGGAAGCTGGGTGTGGGTGGTGGCGAAGAGTCGTTTGGAAATTTGGTAGAGCTTGAACCGGCCCCCCCACAAAGTGGGGGTATTGCCCGCCTCCTATGAAAACCCTGGCACTGGTGAGAACGGAGTGTCCCCACGTGCTAGTAATTGTTGTTGTTGTTGTTGTTGTTGTTGTTGGTGGTGGTGGTGGTGGTGGTGGTGGTGGTGGTGGTGTTGGTGTTGTTGGTGTTGTTGTTGCTGCTGTCGTTGTGGTTGCTGTTATTGTTGTTGCTGTTGTTGTTTTTGTTGTGGTTGTTGTTGTTGTTGCTGTTGTTGTTGCTGCTGTTTCTGTTGCCTGTGTTTGTCCCACCCGCGACCCACCGCGACCCACCCACGACCCACCCGCGACCCACCCGCGACCCACCCGCGACCCACCCGCGACCCACCCACCCACCCGCAACCCACCCCGCGACCCGCCCGCGACTCACCCCGAGACCCCCCCCGCGACCCACCCGCGACCAACCGGCGACCCACCCGCGACCCACCCGCGACCCACCCCCCGACCCACCCGCGACCCACCCGCGACCCACCGCGACCCACCCGCGACCCACCCGCGACCCACCCCGCGACCCACCCAAATGTTCGGCGCCTGCGGCGGGTTTCTGTTGCATCCGCTCCAGGTGGAGAACCTGCGACCCACCCGCGACCCAAACCGCGCCCGCGACCCACCCGCGACCAATCGCGACCCACCCGCGACCCACGCAAAATTTTCGGCGCTTGCGGCGGGCTTCTTTTGCATTCGTTCCAGGTGGAGAACCTGCGACCCACCCGCGACCCACACCGCGTTCAGTGTACAAATCAATATGTTCGGCGCCTGCGGCGGGCTGTTTTTGAATCCCATCCAGGTGGAGGTGGAGAGCCCGCGACCCACCCGCGACCACAACTACGTTCACTGAACAAACCCAAAAATTCTGCGCCTGCAGCGGGCTGTTTTTGCATTCGTTCCAGGTGGAAAACCCGCGACCAAAATTGCGTTCAGTGTACACATCAAAATTTTCGGCGCCTGCGGCGGGCTGTTTTGGAATCCCTTCCAGGTGGAGGTGGAGAGCCCGCGGCCCACCCGCGACCCAAACTACGTCACCGAACAAACCAAAAATGTTGCGCCTGCGACGGGCTGTTTATGCACTCGTTCCGGGTGACCCACCAGCGATCGCCCCCGCGCTGAACTTGTCAGAGCACGACGACGACGATGAGGACGAGGACGCGGACGAAGAGGAGGAGGAGGAGCAGGAGGAGGAGGAGCAGGAGGAGGAGGAGGAGGGTGCCATCGACAGGGAAGGTGATGGCCACGAGGTCCGCCGGCTCGACGCCCGCGTCGCCCGCGCCCGCCCCCTCACTCTTATCCGGAATTGCGGGATGCTGCGTAAGCATCATCATCCTCATCAGCTCATCATCATCATCCTCATCAGCATCAGCATCGCCGTCGTCATCAGCAGCTTTTGCAGCAGCATCTTCATCAACATCATCACCACCAGCACCTATCACCCATCACACATATATCAAAACTCACCACTGGTAATTCAACATCGTCTTTATCATGGATTTCGACATCGTCATCGCCGTCATCATGAGAAGGACCAGCATCATCACCGTCAGCAGTACCATCACCATTGCCAGCATCATCGCTATTGTGTTCGTCATCGTCATCGCCGTCGTCATCGTCATTATCAGCATTCCCATCATCACCATCACCACTATCACCATCCAAGACCACGCCCGCAGCCAACCCTGCTTCGCGTCGCGGTAATTGCACCGACGGAGTACTTGGTATCTTGGAACACCCGCCGGACAACCGTACCCCAGCATCCTGGCAGGATCGCACGAGGCAGCCCGTAGACCGCCATTTCGCATGACTCCTACCCAGGGCTTGGGAAGCCACAGCGGTGTGAATGACCACGTGTTCTGAGCGCCTCGCTTGCCCGCCGTCGTTTCTCCGCGGTCGTCCTCCCCTTTCCCCGCCTGCTTGGTGACACTTTGCAGTTTTACACCCCGATGGTGGCGCTCCCGCGCTGAGCCCTTGCAGGCGCCGCGGAACGATAGGTTTCTTTTTGTTCCTACCATCCGCCTTTTTCCGTGTTGCTTGTTTCCCTCAGGTGTTGTCTTGCGGTTGTTGTTTTTATTGTTGTTGTTGTTGTTGCTACTGGTCCTCCTCCCCCCCAGAAGCATTCGAGACCACCCGGAAGCGCCCCACAGCCCCGCTGGAACGCGAGGGGGGTGAGGGGATGATGACGCATGATGATGCGGAACAGGAGGAAGAGGAGGAGGAGGAGGAGGAGGAGGAGGAGGAGGAGGAGGAAGAAGGGGGACCAGCTTCAGTCCAAACCTCATCAACGATGTCGGATTCAATCCTTCCTCCGAGCTCCCTCCCCAGAGGCCCCCACAAGGATCCATTTCCATTGGGGGAAGTCCCCCGTCGGGAGACAACCATTTGAAGATCCTGAAACATGCCAATGGTTACACCATTCTCGGACCTCCAACGCCAATGTTGTGCTAACGAATGTGCGCGGCGTTGAAACGAGCATCGCATTTTGGAAGCGCCCCGCCTTCCATTTGCGAAACGGCTGCCAAGCTCTAAGCTTCAGGATCATACCTGGTGGGTAATTCACAGGCGGCCCGCCCGGCCCGCCTTTTCGATCGGCCTCGGGGTGCGACAGGGAGGAATTATGTATAAGGGAAATTAATAGAGGAGAAGGAGGAGGCGGAGGAGGAGGAAAAGGCGGAGGAGGAAGAGGACGAGAAAGAGGAGGAGGAATAGGAGGATAGTTATAGGAGGGGGAGGAGGAGGAGGACGACGACGAAAACGAAAATGAACAAGGAGGAGGGGGAGGAAGGCGTTCGGTGGACGGCGGCGGCCCGCGCGCCTAGGTGTGCATGCTCGTCATCGGCATTGGGTGCCCTACAGAGGAAGAGGAGAAGGAGGACGTGAGGAGGAGGAGGAGGAGGAAAGAGGAGGATGTTGGGGGAGGAGCAGGATCGACAGGGAGGAGGATTGGGGGAGGGAGGAGAGAACGGATATTTGGAACCGATGACGTCGTCGTCATACGAAAAGGAATCTCGAACATTGAACATACTAGATTGAGGCTCTGCGCCCGATCGCCATGATATCACCCGAGGACACGAAATAATATAGTTATCCGTTCTGTACAGGTACATCGCCGCACGTATACCCATACTGTTGCTACGGTATCGCATGGCCTTCGGCCCATCCCGCCACCGTGCTTGGATTGTTGGTCAACGGCCTAGTTGGAAACGTCTGGTATCGTTTCGGAGGGCTCTCGGGTTTGTCTCTCGGGCAGTTTTGAGGCCTCCTGGGCGCCTCGTGGGAGCGTCTTGGTGACCGCTTGGTGCTTCCTGGCGGCCTCTTGGAGGTTTCCTTTTTGGGGGCCTCTTCGGGAGTTCTAGACGTTTCGCGTATCCCCACCAGCCCAGAGAGGGCAAACAACTCAACCTGGGACATCATGGGTGCCAGGGACGACCGCACCCTCAGCCGCACGGCAGGGGACAAGGGACGCCACCGGCCTGCGTCGGAAGACACCAATGACGGGGAAGGACGTGCCGCCAAATCACCAAGGGGCAACTCCTTGCGAACGGAAATCCACGAGGCGCCCTGGAGAGACGTCCGGATCGCACAGCCACGCCGCGAAGACCCGAACGACCCCATGGGGGGCGTTCCCATGTACACGTGTACCGTAGCAACTGCAGACGTGGACAGGGACCAACCAGTGCAGGACAATATTATACGCCTACAAAAAAACTCTGGGAGGAACGTTTAATGGCGTATGGGCCGCATGGGCCAAGCGGGCTGCCCTGAGAGGAGCTCAGCGGAAGCCACAAGAGCAACCCCAAACTGAACACGGTCCAGACGTGCGCTGAATTCCTCGAAGCTTGGAGCGACGCAGGGCACGATGCTTACAAGATGGACAGTGAGCTGGGGCTCAACGTCAACTGGACAGCAGTCAGGGACAAGCGCATGAAAATCATGCGCCGCGATTCCCGTGCACACGCTCAGCGCGACTACGACAGCAGCAACAGGCCTGCCCCATGGACAGCTGAGGGCAGAGCGGCCGCTGCCGCGGCCACGCAGGACCGCTGGGCCGGTGCCGTCGGTACAGCCACCCCCAGCCAGTGGCAGGACTGGCAGGGATGGCGCTCGTGGGATCGGCACGAAGCCCTATGGACGGACTCGGATTGGAAGGGGAAGGGCAAGCGGTACTCCCCCAGGGGGGGCGACCGGTACACGGACAAGCGCGCCCGCTGGTGGGCAAGGGGCGACTCCTACACCCAGGGCTGCCAGTGCCGGGCTGACCCGCCTCAGCACCTCTGGCGCTCCTGGCCAAACAAATTATGTCCCTCCCTACCCGCTCTTCGTGCCCCTAAAGGGCCAGTTTCACCTCGCCGCGTCCGGCTCAGGCCATAATGCCTAGGGGCAACCTCCGCTGGGGCGCAGGTTACCCTGCATCTCGCACACGGCGCAGCATAGCTAGACAGCCCACACTGGACAAGTGGACCGACCCTCCTTTTTCGGGCCCAGCGGGGGGGTGGGCCCCCCCAGCTCCCGACACCTCGCCCCCCTGAAACGACAGGGGACCCGCCCGCGGGACAGACAGGTCCGGGGCTCACCCACTTTGCTGTCCGACGACGACAGCCACCCATCCGCTGGTGGTGGGGAGACGGCCGCGGGAACACCCCCCTCCCACGCGCCAGCGGATCGACCCTTTCAGGTCGCAGTTTTGGCAATATCGATTCTAGCGGCGATCAGCTGCGACCTCCGAGGACCCACTTTCAAGGACCCACCCATCTTCCACGGACCTGAGCGGCGATCAGCTGCAACCCCCTGGGCCAACCAACTCTCCCATCCCAAGTGTGAGAGGACCTGAGCAAGGGGGGGGGCGGCTTCCCCCCCGCCTCCCACTGCTGGAGCCAGACGGGCGCCCCCCGCTCTTGGCCACGGGGGCCGCCGACGTTCCGGCAGACGTTGTGGGCGGCGCCCCCCTCCCAGGGCCACCCTCGCCCATCGCTGTTTGGGGTTGGTTTCCCCCCCCTGCGGCGGCGCGGTGCGGCCCTGGGGGGCCGCGTGGCTCACGGTGGCGGGCTCGGGGCCCGGGTGGCACGCGCCTGCGGCGGGCGTGGCCGGACCGGCGTCTGGCGGCCCTCCTGCTTCTCATTGTGCAGCCCCCCCGGCACACCGCTTTGCGACTACGCCACATCGCCCGTATCTATGCCGCGTGCCCCGCGAGGTATTGCTCATCGTGTGCTCTTGGAGACCCTCTGATCGGGTCCAGCTCGCCTCGCGGCACCTCCACTCCAGTGCGCTCCATCTCTACCTCTTCGCCGGCGATGCTCACCGCGCCAGCGGGCTCCCCCGCTCCCAGTGGCCGCGCCGTGCCGGCGCGCGCTGGATGGGTCACAGTCGCACGATACCCCCCGACCTTGTGATGTGGTCTAACTGGGACTGGCCAGCGTGCTGAGTGGTTCAGCCTTCAGCGTCAGGTACAGCCCTTCAGGCCCACCTTCAGCCCCCAAGTGCGCTGCGCCACGGTACACGACCGCTCAGCCGGCTTGGCTTACGCAGGTCGTCAGTTTGGAGTGTGGCGCCACGTCGGCGACTCACCCCATGTGGCAATCCCATATCCACCTTGCACAGTGACCAGCCCACTGAGGTCCGCGGGGTCTGCGCGGGTCCTGCGCTGGCCAATTGAATTCTGGCCATGTTGTCCAGTGCGCGTGCCCGAGCTTGCAGTACGTCAGCCAGTTCAGCGTCGCCCAGCCTGCAGCTGCCGTCTGAGGAGGCCGGCCGACGCTCCTGTTCTAGCCAATCAGCCTCGCCCGTGGCCCGGACGTCGCCTTCGCCGCCTGACCCTTGACTCGCGGCCGCGACCAAAAAAAAACACCCCCGCCAGCCCGCCCAGAAATGAATCCCAGGGGGATGGAGGTTATGAGGGAAGCGGGGGAGCACGCAGAAGAACAAAGGGCGGCCGCCATATACCCCAAGAGGGGGAGGATGTAGGAGGGGCCGTCGTCGTCGGAGTAGGACGAGGAAGAGGAGGGGCAGGGGGGGGGAGCAGGGGCAGGAGGGGGAGGTGGAGGAGGAGGAGGAAGATGAGGAGGAGGAAATGGAGGACTGCGAGGACGAGGAGGACGAGAAGGAGGAAACAGGAAAAGGAGGAGGAGGATGGGGGAGGGGGAGGGCGGAGGAGGATGACAATGGAGCGCTCGGGTGCCTCTTGGGCCGTCTTTGGGGCCTCTTGGCAGTCCCGGGGGCCTGTTGAGTATATCGGGGAGCCTCTCGTGGCCTCTTGGGGGTCTCTTGGGGGCCTCCTGGAGGCCTCTTCGGGGCCTCTTGGGCCCTCGTGGGGCCCTCTTGGGGCGCTCTTGGGGCGCTCTCGGGAGTCTTCGGGGCGCTCTTGGGGCCATGTTGGAGGAGATCTGTCAAAGAAAAAGGGTCGTATATTAGCCTTGCCCCTCCAGAGTGCCTCGAATCGCCTCTGAGGCCCTTCTTGAGGCCGCCATCCTTGCAATTCCTAAGGAAAATCAGTGTTTTGTGTTGGTTTCGCTCTTGGAGCTGTCTTGGGCCATCTTGGGAGCCTCTTGGGAGCTTCTTGGGGGTCTCTTGGGAGAGCCTCTTGGGGGCCTCTCGGGGGCCTCTCGGAGCCTCTTTGGGCCATGTTGGGGCGCTCTCGGGGGCCATCTTGGAAGAGATCTATCAATGCAGGGTGGGTCGTATATTCGCGCTGCCGCTCGAGAGCGCCTGGAATCGCCTCTTGCCCCCCCCCCCCCCCCCCCCCCCCCCCCAAGAGGCCAACATCTTTCCAACACATAAGGAAAGGTAATGTTTTGCGTTTTGTCTCTTGGGGGTCTCTTGGGGGCTTCTTGAAGGCCTCTCGGGGCATCGCGGGGCCCTCTTGGGGCGCTCTCGGGGCACTCTTGGGAGCCTACGGGGCGCTCTTAGGGCCATGTTGGAGGAGATCTATCAAAGAAGGGAGGTCGTATATTAACCTTGCCCCTCTAGGGTGTTTCGAATCGCCTCTCGGGCCCCCCCGAGAGGCCAACATCCTTCCAAAACCTAAGGAAAATCAATGTTTTGTGTTTTTTCGCTTCCTCGCTCTTGGAGCCGTCTTGGGCCATCTTGGACGCCCCAACGACCCGCGGAGCCCCTCGTCCAGGTCGGCGGGGAGGAGGAAGGGGAGGGGTACCCCCCCCCCCCCCCCCCCCGAAGGGAGAGAAGGGGGTTGGCAGAGGAAACGCTTTAGACCACCTACGCCTTAAAGGGCTGGTGGGATTTGTTTGGGGCCTCTTGGGGCCCCAAACAAATGTCGGTGGGCTCGAGATGTCGGTTCGGTTTTTTTTTCCATGGGCGCCCTGGGCAGCTCTGGGGCGCGGGGAGAAGTCGCGGCGGTGCGTTCGGCCCTTGTCATGCTATCTTCTTGCTCATCCGATGCTGCGGGGCGGCTAGCGTCGGCTGGGGCGAATCCCCCTCCTGCGCGCCCGCGGGCGCGTCCGCGGCGCAGGCTTTCGCGATCCGGGGTTCGCCTGGCCGCCCCGCATTCGGGGATGCGTTTTCGGGGCAGCACGAAAGAAAAGTCTAGCACCCCGCGCTCGGGAGTTGGGCGCGGGTCGCACGCCGCGCGCGCACGGGCCTCCGCGCCGCGACGCGCCGTTCGCCGACGCGCCGCGTGCCTTGCTGCCTTGGCTAATTGATTCCGCGCGCGCGCGCTGGCGGCCCTCCCGGCGTCGCCCCCCCTCCTTCTCCCGCGCAGGTTCCGATTCCCCCTCTTCCTCCCCGCGCGCGGGGTGCGCCTCCGCTGCTCGCAGGTTCCTCCCTCCTCCTCCCCCCCCTTCCGCAGGCGATGATTCCCTCGTCGTTTTGCCGGGCTCGAAAGGTCAGGATTTCCCGCGCAGGTGATGATTCCCTCGTCGTTCGCCGAGCTCGAAAAGTTTGGATTCTCTTCTATGTCTTTGACCGCGCAAGAAACCACCGCAACCGGAAGTTATGGATGTTTCTTTAAAATGATTTGTTGTTGGTTGTTCTGTTGTCGCGGTTACTGTTGGCACGTGCTTCGATTTCACATGTATCGCGTTCTCGTGGGGTTGCTTCATTGCCACTTGCAGAGCGTCTCCCGCAGACCTTCCCTTCGACGTGCTGGCGCGAGACCGAGTGGCGTGCCTGCGCGGCGCGGCCTGTTTAACTCGACGCGCGTGCGCGCAGTTCAGAGGAGTTTACATTCGTAGCCGCCTGATTGTTGCGGCACCGCGCCATATTTTTTGCGCGGCGCGTAGCGCTGTTTTGGGATGCCATGCGCGGGTGTTTTGCATGGGCGGATCGCTTCGGCGCAGCGATGCTTCGCGCAGCGTGGTTCGGCCGCTTTTGCGCGATGATGCGCCCGTGTGCGTGTGTGCTGTCAGCGCGGGTCTGCGTGACGGCGTGTCCAGTAGCGATTGCCATGCCGTTAAGTTTGTTCCTCGTGGGCACGCGGGCCCCCCGGCCCTTTTTCCCTTCTTCGCGGCACGCCAAATTGTTGGAGTGTCTATAAGTTTGTTTCGTTGGGCGCTTGCGCATGAGTTTTTTGTGTGAGCATTTTTCATTTGTTGTCCACCTTTCGCGCGACCTCTTCTGGTTGCTTTCCCCCTCGTCCACTCGCATTATGTTTTGATGGTGTTTTATTGCGCACGTCTCAAAGTGGAGGGCCCGGTCCGCTCGTGGATGGCGCGACATTGTTGACAAATCATACGCGTCGCGCGGTTGTGGTAGAAACCACGGCGCGTGCGTCATGCCGATCTGTTCGCGGCAGGCCCCGCGCACCGCGACCGCGCAGCACTCGGCGTGGCGAGTCTTCGAGCACCGCCACGAAAGCCATAACGCGCGACATGTCGTCGCCCATAGCCTTGCAAGGGCCGCAACATGCGACGCGCTCTTCCGCGCCGCTTCGGGGCGCACTCCTTCGTCAACGTCGTCGCCCTCCCCCTTCCCACGTCCCCCATGTTGTCACCCTCCCTTCTTCCATGTCGTTCTCCTTGTCTCATTATTGCGTCTCCTGGGGTTCTCACGTGGCACACATGGACAACATGTGGTATGTCATGGGTTACTGTCGGGTTGTCATGGGGGCCTCCTGGGACACTCTTGAGTCGTATATGGGGCTACCTGGGACATTAGGGGCCCTCTTGGGCCGTCGTGAGTTGCCTGGGGGGTATCTTGGTGCCGTCTTGGGCCGCGTTCGCCTCCATGCTGGTTTTCTTGCTTTGCCTGGGTTGGGTCTTCAGTCACCCCCAACCCCACTAGGTCTGGTACCAGACCTCCCTTCCACCTCTAACAGGTCTGGTGGGATGCCCCCCTTCCACGTCGACCAGACCTCCCAGCGGGCCCTCCTCCGGCGAGGTGGAGGGGGCCTCCACCAGCTTTCCTCTGGTTCTCCTGGAGACCTCCCCCTGATCCCCCCGAGGGCTTGGGGAGGCCTTCCGGAGACTTCCCTGGGTTTCCACAAGGTGTGGCGAGAGGCTTCCCACGGCCCCTGGGAGCACCAGGCGAGGCCTCCCCCGGGCTTCCGGGACGACCAGGGGAGGCCTCTGGGAGGCTTCCCCTGGTTCACCTGGAAGCCTCCGATGAGAGTTCCCGCAGGGGGGAGGTCTCCTGTGGGAGGCTTTCGGGAGGACCAGGGGAAGCTTCCAGGTGACTTCCCCTGGTCCTCCACCAAGTTTCCCCCCAGCGCCCCGGGAGGACCAGGGGGGGTTTCCAGGGGGCCTCCCCTGGTCTCCCCGGAAGTTTCCCCTTGGAGGGAGCCCTGCCGGATTTCGAGGTCTGGGGGGGGCTCCCGGACCCTGGTCCTCAGGGAGGATTCCCAGCAGGCTTGCAAGGACCAGAAAAAGCTTCTGGGAGACCTCCCAGCCCCCTTCTGGAAGTTTGCGGGAGGCCCCCAAGAGGACCAGGGGTGGTCCCCCGGCTGTCTCCCCCCAGATTCCAGGAGGTCGTCAGGACACCGCTAGGAGGTTTACTCTTCGGGGCCCTGAGGCCAGTGGATCACCGGACGCAGTGCAGCTACGGTGGCGACGGCAGCAGAGTCGCGTTCAGCCTCGGCGAAACATTTGCCGCGCGTTTCCAAGCTGGGTGGCTGGTTGGGGGCCTCCGACGGCCACGCCGGGACGTTTGAATTTTGGGTATTTCCGCTCCAAGAAAACATGGTGGACGTAAGGAAACTTTTGGTTCCTTAATACATGCCCCCCGGGGGGCCTCGATGGTCCCAAAGTGCGAGACATCTGTCGATCCACCAAATTCAATAAGGAATTCCCGGGGTCCCAAGTAAGGTCCTTACTTGGGTGCCTGGCGGTCCCAGAATTCAGGGCCTTGCTTGGGTCCTCGGCGGTCACAGGTCCCACAGGTTCCACAGGTCCCACGTGTCCCAGATGCCCCACAGGTCCCATAGGTCCCACGGGCCCCGCAGGTCTCGAAGGTCTCGCCGGTCCCGCAGGTCCCGCAGGTCCCGCAGGTCCCGCCACAGGTCCCACAGGTCCCTCAGGCCCAACAGATCCCACCGGTCCCAAGGTCTTGCAGGTGTCACAGGTCCCGCAGGTCCCACAGGTCCCACGGGTCCTACAGGTCTTACAGGTCCCACAGGACCCACAAGTCGCAAAGAAGGTGCCAAAGGTCCCACAGGTCTCGCAGGTCCTACAGGTCCCACACGTCCCACAGGTCCCAAGGGTCCCACAGGCCTCGCGGGCCCCACAGGTCCCACAGGCCCCACAGGTCCCACATGTTTCACATGTCCCACAGGTTCCACAGGTTCCGCAGGTCCCGCGTGTCGCGCAGGTCTCGCAGGTCCCGCAGGCCCCGCAGGCCCCGCAGGCCCCGCAGGTCCCGCAGGTCCCACTGGGTCCCACAGGTCCCACAGGTCCTACAGGTCCCACAAGCCCCACAGGTCCCGCAGGCCCCACAGGATCCACAGGGTCCGTAGGTCCCACAGGTCTCGCAGGTCGCGCAGGACCCGCCAGTCCCGCATACTCCATAGGCCCCGCAGGCCCCGCAGGTCCCACAGGTCCCACATGCAGGTCCCGCACGTCCCACAGGTTCCGCAGGCCCCACGGGTCTTACAGGTTTTAAAGGTCTCGCAGGTCCCGCATGTCCCGCAATTCCTACAGGTCCCGTAGGTCCCAGAGGACCCATAGGTCCAACAGGTCCCACAGGACCCGCAGGTCCCGCAGGTCCGCAGGTGCCACAGGTCCCACAGGTATGAATGACCCCACAGGTTTCACAGGTTCTCGCAGGTCCACCGGTCGCACATGTCCCGCAGGTCCCGCAGCTCTCACAGGTCCCACAGGTTCCGCAGGTCTCCCAGGTCCCTCAGGTCCCACAGGTCCCACAGGCCCCCCGGGTCCCACAGGTCCCGCAGGTCCGACAGGTCCCGCCGCCAGCACAGGTCCCACGAGTCCCACAAGTCCCGCAGGTCGCGCAGGTCCCACAAATCCCGCAGGCCCAGCATATCCCACATGTCCCACAAGTCCCACATGCCCCACATGTCCCACAGGTCCTACAAGTCCCGCAAGCCCCGCAGGCCTCGTAGGTCTGGCAAGTCCCGCAGGCCCCGCAAGTCCCAGTCCCCCCAGGTCCCACATGCCCCGAAGGCCCCACAGGTCCCACAGGCCCGATAGGGCTTACAGGTCCTACAAGGGCCACGGGGTCCGCAGGTCCCGCAGGTTCCGCAGGACCCGCAGGTCCCACAGGTTTCGCAGGTCGCGCAGGTCCCGCATGTCCCACACGTCCCACAGGCGACGCATGCCCCACAAGCCCCTCAGGCCCTACAGGTCCCACAGGCCCCACAGGTCCACCCAGCCCCTCCGGTCCCACAGGTCCCACAGGTCCCACATGTCGCGCCGGTCCCGCAGGCCCCGCAAGTTCCGCAGGTCCCACGGGGCCTACCGGTGCCACAGGCGCCACAGGTCCCACTGGTATCGCAGGTCCTGCAGGTCCCACAGGTCCTACGAGTCCCTCAGGTCCTACAGGTCCGACAGGTCAGGCAGGTGTCGCAGGTGGCGCAAGCCCCGCAGGTCCCACAGGTCCCACAGGTCTCGCAGGGACGACAAGTTTTGCAATTTCGAAGGCCCCACAGGTCCCACCAGGCCCACGCGTCCCACAGGTCCCAAGGGTCCCACAGGTCTCGCAGGCCCCTCAGGTCCCACAGCTACCGCAGCCCGCACAGCTCCCACAAGTTCCACAGGGCTCACGCTCCCAACATTTCTCCCAATTCTGGCAGGTTCCACAGGTCCCGCACGTCCCACAGGTCACCTTTGGTGTTATTAAGATGGTTCCTGGGGTGATGTTTGCAAGGCGAAGGCGCGTGTAATTGCATGCGCTGCGCGCAGTGCAGAGTGAACCGTGAGTGCAAGTGCGAACCGCTGCCATGTAAATTTGGGATTGCGCCCGTCCTGGAATCTTTTTGTGAACTTGCGGTTGCGGTGGTTTCCATCGTGGTCAGTCTTTGTCACGGCGCATGAGGTGCGCGTGGGTGCCATGTCGGCCACCCCCATCCCTCCTTGCCGCTTGCCGTGCGCTGGCCCTCCCCCATGGCGCAGTACGTTTGCGAATGCGGCAACATGCCTGCGCGTGCGCGCCGCATGCCGGCCCCCAATCTGCAGTATGCTTGCGAAGTGCCGCACGTTGGCTCTTGCCGGCGCGCGCGAGGGAAGCCGATTAGCTCGCGCGCGACGCGCCCCAACGCGCGCAAAGCGACCATGGCGCTGCCTCGCGAGAAAATCGTCGAGTTGATCGGCGGTTTGCTTGCTGGCGCTTTCGGCGCCGACAAGACCGCCATCAGGGCTCGCGTGCGAAATCCCGCGCGGGGCCCCCCTGCCTGCGCTGCGCGCAAGGCCGATTGGGCCCTCCTCGTCGCCGAGGCCAACGCGGTGGACGGGGGAGAGGCGCCGCTGTTCCTGCGCACCGCGGTCGCGCGCCTAATGGCCGAAGCGGTCGGGGCGGCCCGCCCAGATGTTGATGGCGGCCCTCAAGCCGGGCGCGAAGCCGTTCGCGGAAGACAGACCCGCGGAGTGGCGCGATTTCGCCATCAAGCCGTGCCGCGTCAATATGGCGTTGCGGGCGCAGTCGAGGGATTGCTCGACCCTCGGGCCACGGGCCCCCGCCCCGACCGCGCGCGCGGGCGCGGGTCGGCGCGCGACGCGGCGCCAGGGCGGGCAATCGGCCCCGGCGGCGGCGCCCGCCAAGCCCGCGGAGGAAACGGCGCGCGTCTTGGCAGCCATGGGAGATCACGCGAGGGCCAGCGAGGATGTGCTGGGAGACAAGAAAGGGAAGCCCTTGGCGTTCGCCATGGAGGAGCAGCGCGTTCCGCGCGCGCGGGGGCCGCCGAGCGAAGGGGGGGGGCGTTTCCGCGGGACCGCGTGCGCGAGGTCTGGCTCGGAAACTTCCCCCGCGAAGGGTTGCCGACGGAAGAGTCGATGCGCAAGTTCGCGTCTGCGGATCGAACGGCCCAGAAGAATGGCCGCTCGTATATCGGGGGCGCCGAGGGCGAGAGCCTGCAGGAGTCCTGGCTTGGCGCCGCGCGTTGCGGCCGATCCCCGCTCCGATGTCTCCGCTCCACGCGCAGGGCCACTGCGAGCCCCAATGGGCGCGGGCGCCGAGGCTGGATTCGGCGCCAGCGGGGCCAGGCTCGCGGCGCGATCGCGCGTCGGAAATCACCGCGGCTAACCGCGCGGGGGCATCCCTGGACCGAATGGATTTTCTCGGTTACGCGCACTTCGAGGCCGCGCGCGCGCAGCGGCGGGACGCGAGCGCCCGCGCGGGCCCAGTCGCGCGAGGCCCACGTGATGGAGTGGGGGCTTCGCTGCATATTGTCCAAGGTGTTTGATTCCGTCGTGCTGCTGGGATACGTGCATCAGCTCGCGCGCGTGAGTGAAGAGCACGGGGGCGTCAAGGCTAGGCGCGAAGCGGCTCGGCCGCTGCCCGGAGCTGCGCGGGCGGGGCCGCGCCGCGTGCAGGTATCATATGCGTGCGATTTGCTGCTCCGCCAGAAGGTGGCGAAAGATCTGGAGCACGGCGATCGCCTCGACGGCCGCGTTCACCGCGTTGTCGTGGGACATCCTGCGCGCCGCCAAGGTGCGAAGCGATTCGGGCGGGGCCGCGCGGGCAACGCGCACTGGGCTGCCCGCCCCGGGCGAGAGTCGAGCAGTCGGACCGCCAGGCGTCGATCGCCAAGGGCGGGGGCAAGAAGGGCGGCAGCGACCGGCGCGACCAGGCGCGCCCGCGCGCGAGCGCCCCGCGGACGCGCGCACGCGCCACGACGCGCGAGGCGACGAGGCCTGGGCCAAGGGTCCCGAGGAGCCCCGTTCTTCGGCGTTCGCGCAGCCCGCGCCATGACGCATCTGGCAAAGCCGGCAACAAAGGAAACGGCGAGCCCGGCAAGGGAGGGGCTTCCAAGGACGCGGG
>CAUYUJ010004692.1:559316-562713 GCA_963575745.1 Prorocentrum cordatum | reverse complement strand
CACTTACAACCATGGGATCTTCAGAAGTGCTTCTGTGTTCTTCAGAAAAACTTCTTTCTTCATCAGAAGTATTTCTTGCTTCTTCAGAAGTACTTCGATTCCTTAGGATTTCTGAGGATTCCTTAGGAATTCCTTGGAGTCCGAAGGATTCCTTTGGATCCTTAGGATTCCGTAGGATTCCTTAGGATCTTTCGGATTGCGTAGGGTCTCTGGGATTCCTTTGGATCCCTTAGGACCCTTAGGAATTCTTCCGGATGTCTCCGGATTCTTTCAGGAGTCCTTAGGAATCTTTACGAATCCATAGGAATCCTGAAACATCCGTAGGAAGACGGAGAAATCTTTAGGCCGACGGAAATAATTTTGGTGTGGGTCTTTCCTCCTATCCATTTTCCTCCTCCTCCCCCCTTCCTCCTCCCCCTCCTCTCATAATCCTCTCACTACCAATGGGATTATTATTACTACGACGACGACGACGACGACGACGACTACTACTACTACTACCACTACTACTACTACTACTACTACTACTACTACTACTACTACTACTACTACTACTACTACTACTACTAACACTACGACTACTACTACTACTACTAACACTACTACTACTACTACTACTACTACTACTACTACTACTTACTAACTACAACTACTCGGCTACTACTCCTAGTACTACTACTTACTACTACTACTACTACTTACTACGACTACTCTACTACACTACTACTACTACTAAAACTATACTTCTACTTCTTCTTTACTAAGTACTACTCGTACTTATTATTGGTTCTACGACTACTACTACACTAATAACTACTACTACACTTTACTACTTACTACTACTACTACTACTACTACTACCTACTAATACTACTACTACTAATACTACCACTACTGCTGCTACTACCACTACCACTACCACCACCACTACCACTACCTCTACCACTACCTCTACCACTACTACTACTACTACTACTACTACTACTACTACTACTACGACTACTACTACTACTACTACTACTACTACTACTACTACTACTACTACTACTACTACTTACTACCTACTACCTACTACCTGCGACTGCTACTATTACTACTACTACTACTACTACTACTACGACTACTACTACTACTACTACTACTACTACTACTACTACTACTACTACTACGACTACTTCGACTACTACGACTACTACTACTACTAGTACTATTGCTACTACTACTAATACTACTACGGCCTACTACGGCTACTAGTATTATTACTACTACTACTACCACTACTATTTCTATCACCAGTATTACCATTACTATTTCTACTACTACTACTACTACTACTACTACTACTACTACTACTACTACTACTACTACTACTACTATTACGACTACTACTACTGAGACTACGACCATGATCACGACTACGACTACGACTACAACTACAGCTACTACTACTACTACTACTACCACCACCTAGTAGTACTACCACCACTTCTACTACCACTGTTGATACTATTACTACGACTACTACCTCGACTACAACGACTACTACTACTACTACTTCTACTATTTATACGACTACTTCTTCTTCTACTACTACTACTACCACTGTTAGGCCTACGACTACTATAGCTACGACTACGACTACGACGACTTCTACTACGACTACTACTACCACCACTACTACTATTATTATTAGAAATAGTACCACTACTACTACGACTACGACTACTACTACTACTTTTACGACTACTACTACTACTACTACTACTAATACAAGTACCACTACTACTACTACTACTACTACTACCACTACTACTACTACTACTACTACTACTACTACTACTACTACTACTACTACTACTACTACTACTACTACTACTACTACTACTACTACTACTACTACTACTACTACTACTACTACTACTACTACTACTACTACTACTACTACTACTACTACTACTACTACTACTACTACGATTGTTATTACGATCGCTATATTAACTATTATTACTACTACTTTCACTACTACGACTACGACTACTGCGACGACTACTACGACGACTACTACTACTACTACTACTACTACTACTACTACTACTACTACTACTACTACTACTACTACTACTACTACTACTACTACTACTACTACTACTACTACTACTACTAACTACTACTACTACTACTACTACTACTACTACTACTACTACTACTACTACTACTACTACTACTACTACTACTACTACTACTACTACTAGTACTATTATTACGATGAGGCATATGGCATATTTTAGCATCGATGCAAGTCGGTGCGGTGTTGCTTACATGTCGGTGCCCTCTTGCTCATCTTAACATAGTGCTCGTGCGCAGACCAAACTGAGACCAAGTCCAACTCTTGCACGTGTGTTGGCTTCCAGAACCTCCTGTGTTGACATAAAAGGTGCCACTTGGTCCTCACAGTCGTCTTGGGCTCCTCTACGCGTAAAACCTTATTGTGAAGCTATCCCAAGCAGGTTGGAATTGGGCCCAGTTTGGTTTTCGCACTGGTCGGGATTGGTCCCACTTGGTTGGGATTCGGCCCAGTTGGTTGGGATTCGGCCCACATGCGGGTCGACGCCCCCCATTTTTCCCCGTGACGGAAGGGGGGGGGGTCCGAACCCCCCCTTCCCTCCACTTCCCTCTCCTCCTTCCCCTACTTTCCTCTCTCCCTGTCCTCGGGCCGGCGCCTGCGTCGGGGGCGGCTGGCGGGGCGGCGGCGGGGACGACAACGTCCTTTTCTGGTCCGGCGGCGGGCGGCGGCGGCGGGGAGCGTCGACGAGGACGACGGCGACGACGATGACGACGACGACGACGACGATCCGCCACCGTGTTTCGGTTTAGGGTCAAACTCCTAATGGATGCCTGTTGGGGTCTCGTCGGGAGGCTTTCGGGGGCCTTTGATGGGCATTGATGCAGCTTCCTGGGCGCCTCTTAGGCGTCTCTCGGGGCCTCTTTGGGGTGGTGGTGGTGGTGGTGGTGGTTTTGGTGGCAGGTTGTGGTGGCGGTGGTGGTGGCGGCGGTGGTGGTGGTGACGCGGTGGTTGCTGGTGGTGTTGGTGGTAGTAGTGGTGGTGGTGGTGGTGGTGGTGGTAGGTTAAGGTGGTGGTGGTGGTGGTTGCGGTGGTGGTGTGGTGGTTTGTCGTGGTGGTTGTGTGGTGGTAGTGATTGTGTTGGTGGTTGTGGTGGTGGTGGTGGCGGTGGTGGCTGTTGTGGTGGTGGTGTTTTTTTTGTGGTGGTGGTGGTTGTGGTGGTTGCTGTTGTTGGTCGTGGTGGTGTGGTGGTTTGTGGTGGTTGTGGTGGTTTGTTGTGGTTGTGGTGGTGGCGTTGGTGGTGGTTGTGGTGGTGGTGGTGTGGTGGTTTGTTGT
>CAUYUJ010004692.1:511816-554316 GCA_963575745.1 Prorocentrum cordatum | reverse complement strand
TCAATATGTGACGAGCTCGCTGCGTGGGGCCCCGATGCATCGAGCAGAACACGCGCGGTGCTGGCAACCGAGCGCGTAATATTATGCTCTGAACTGCGGAGGGGGGCCGCAGATTCGGACGCAGAAACAGCACTGTGGAAAATGATCCCAACGCATCATGTATGCAGTCACCTCATGCAAACGCACGATCGCGGGGATCCAAGGGAGGGGTGGAATTGCGGGGGCGAGTCAGAGATAGGCATGGCACCCGATCTATGCGGGTCTCTTCACTGTAGGACCATCTCAACGGAGGCGGTGCGAAAGTGCAGAGCAATTTTGTTGGATGCGCGTGCGGGACCAGAAAAAAGGAGACAAACATCTCGAAGGCAGATTCTGATTTCCCGAATGCACAATTCCAATGGCAATCCAGCCGTGGCGACGAGAGGCGCGAGTCTTCGGGAATCAATGCAGACCCAGCCCTGCGGGCGCAGGAGTCGGGCTCGCCCGCGTCGGCGCGATTCATCGGGGATGCATCGAAAGCAAAGTCTGGCTTCTCGGGAGCAGAATTTCAAAGCAGACCCAGCTGCGGCGACGACAACATCCTGGAACGAAAATACGATGCGGATACAGCCACGTCTGCGCGATTTTCGGAGGAGAGTCATGTTCGAGAGAGGATGTGGCCGACTCTGGTGTCGGCGCTGGCGTCGGTGCTGGCGTCGGTGAGTCGTGTCTCGCGGCCTGCCCTTACATATGTGTACATGCATACATCCGTACACGTATGTTTCTTATCTGGCCACCCCTAGAGTGGCCCAAGAAACCTCATTGCACCGTATGGCTGGCATACGGACGCGCAAAACAAATAGACACAACACCCATATACAGATATCCGTAATTATACACGTGCATACATACATACATACATACATACATACATACATACATACATACAAACATACATACGTACACACATACATACATGCATGTATGCATACATACATACATACACACATACACACATACACACATGCATACACACATACACACATACATACATACATACATGCATGCATACATACATACATGCATGCATGCATACATACATACATGCATGCATGCATACATACATACATACACACATGCATACACACATACACACACATACATACATACCTGCATACATACATACATACATATACACATACATACATACACACATACACCCATACATACATACATACATACATACATACATACATACATACGTACCTACATACATACATACACATACATACATACATACATACATACGTATATACAAACATGCATGTATACATCCATCATACGTATATACAAACATGCATGGATACATCCATACAGACATACATACATACATGCATGCACATATACACATTTGCATACACGCATACATGTATACATATAATTGCATGCATGCATGTATGTATGTATGCATCCATATGTATTCACGTTTACACACATACATACACACATACATACATATATACATACACACATACATACATACATACATACATACATACATACATACATACATACATACATACATACACACACACATACACACATACACACACATACATACACATCACACATACCATGTGTTTTGAATGTCGGTACGTCATGCACGATGGAACGTATTTGTTTAAAAGAACAAGCGTTTACCACGCATCTATGTTTTGAGCTCGGCGGTTGCTCTGGATTGCCATTGCTTCTCCGCACGGTCGCCGTCGCCGGCAGCGCGAGGGCCGACGTGCGTTCCTCACCGCAGGGCGCGAGCCTCCACGGCGAAAAGGCTTGAACCGTGGCGTGGAAGAGGAGGGAGGAGAACGGGGAGGGGGAGGAGGAGGAGGAGGAGAACGGGGAGGGGGAGGAGGAAGCAGGCGAGGAGGATAATGAGGAGGGAGGAGGAGGAGGAGGAGGAGGAGGAGGAGGAGGAGGAGGAGGAGGAGGAGGAGGAGAAGGCAAGCAGGAGGAGGAGGAGGAGGAGGACGAGGAGGAGGAGGAGGAGGAGGAGGAGGAGGGAGAAAAGGGAAAAGGAGGAGGAGGAGGCAAGGAGAAAAAGGAGGAAGAGGGAGAAGAATAAGATGAGTGGAGTTCGAACCCGCGGCAGAGGCTGGCGACGAGCTTTGACCGAAGGGCCACGCGAGGCGAGGAACCTGGTAGGGGGTGAGGGTCGGTTCCGGGCGCGGAATTGTCGTCCGGTGGGGGTCCCAAGAACACAGCTCCCAGGATGGAGGGGGTCGGCCCTGGTGGGGACCTGGTGGGTACTTAGTAGGGGGTCAGGGTCGGTTCCGGGCGCGGCATTGTCGGTTGGGGGGTCCCAAGTACACAGCTCCTAGAATGGTGGGGGTCGGACCTGGTGGGTACTTGGTCGGAGGTCAGGGTCGGTTCCGGGCGCGGAATTGTCGGGTGGGTGGTCCCAAGAACACAGCTCCCAGCATGGCGGGGGTCGGACCTGGTGGAACCTGGCGGGGGTACTTGGCAGGGGTGTGGCGAATGGCGACAAGCGCGTGTCAGGAAGACAGCGGGGCGCCCCTTGCGCACCCGCGCTGGCCGACCTCGGCGGGCCATCCCAGGAGGAGGCAAGGCAGGCGAGGACCAGCCTCGTTTCAGGCTACCCCGAATCGGAGGTACCGGAAATCAGCCGGCTGGCCCAAGAGGGTAGATCCGTTTATCCCCAAGAGGGGAGAAAAGCCAGGCTTCACAGGCCGAAGCGAAACGCAACGACTGGATACGAATTGACCAGGTCGTCTGCCCTTCCAGGTCGCTCACGGCTAGGCACGCTCCGGCAGGGGCTAGTCGGCCGGCCCCTTCTCAGAAGCCGGCCGCGAAGTAGTTGCGCCGAAATGCTCGGCGAGCGTCTGGAGCTTGGGCGCGATTGCTCTCAGCACCTTCGCCTCGAATGCATTGCTTTTCGCCTCCAGCTGCGAGAACGCATGCTGGAGATCCTTCCCCTGCGCCTCCAATGGCCGCGCGTGCGAAGAAAAGGAGAGGAGAGAAAAGGAGAAAAGGCAAGAGAGGACAAAATGGAACAGGGCATCGCGTGCACCGCGTCGCTTGCGGTATGCGAACTGGTGCATGCCAAAGGCGCCAATCTTTTCAAGGCGCGGCGCAAGCAAGCTTGCTGTGAGTTGCTCAACGACCTTGGACAATTGGCGGTTCAGCTGTAAGCCCCGGTGTGTGCGAGTGTGTGTGTGTGTGCGTGTGCGTGTGCGTGTGTGTGTGTGTGTGTGTGTGTGCGTGTGCGTGCGCGTGTGACTGTGCGTGTGTGCGTGTGCGTTTGCGTGCGCGTGTGCGTTTGCGTGCGCGTGTGCGTGTGCGTGCGTGTGCGTGCGTGTGCGTGCGTGTGCGTATGTGTGTGTGTGTGTGTGTGTGCGTATGTGTGTGTGTGTGTTCGTGCGTGCGTGCGTGTGTGTGTGTGTGTTTGTGCGTGTGCGTGCCAAGTCCGAAACGGCCCGAGACGGTTCAAGGCCGAGCCACGCGAAGCGTATAGTTGTTCACCCCTTACCCGTCAGTGGCCGCGAAACGCTCTTGCCCCAAGGCGCCCAAGAAACCCACCCCGACCCCCATACCCACGCAGCCCCCCAGAATCTCAGACACCCAAGACTCGCAGACACCCAAGAAGGCACAAGACGGCCCAAGACGGCCTCAAGACGGCCTCCGCTCAAGACGGCCCAAGCCGCCGCGCGGGCGACGACGGCGACCACGACACCGACGGCGGCGACGACGACCACGGCGCCGTCGCCGTCGCCGACGCCGTTGCCGACGGCGCCCCCAGAGGACGGGGAGGGCGGGGGGGGGAGAGAGAGTTTTTTTCTCTTGGGCTGGAGAACGCCGCAAGCCGCAGGCGCGGCGCGAGCGCCGCGAGGAAGGGAGGCGCAAATGCAACTTTAAACGGAGAAGGTTAAAGGCGAGGTATAAATCGAGCATGTACCGCTGCCGTGCCTGGCTCAAGCCGGGCCCGGCCAGATATGTGACTGTGCCTCACCGAGGCGCACTACTTGCATCTGAGATCGGAAAACATCCTTTCCATTGACGATGCCCATCCTACTCTATACTCCAGATCCCATGCTTCGTCTCGCTCTCTTGCTCATGCGATATGAGCCAAAGCCTGGGATATGGCAACGCCTAAGGCGTAACACATACCTAAGCTTACCAGCTTGTTTTCGACTTGGTAGCGGAGCTGGCTACACTCTCGTGTGGCTGGCTCTCGCTCTGATTCCTGTAATCCACGGCACAACTTGGTGGACTACTACTACGGTGGAATACCATGTTGCGCCGGCTCTGCGAGGAGCGGAGCCAGTCCGCGATCGAGCTAGCGGGGCAACCCGCGAACTCGAGACGCTCTCTCCTACTTCACTGCGCTACTTCACTCCCGACTTCCACCAGATGCCAATCGGCAACTCGATCGAGAACGTGGTCACCCTGCGGGGCTACCCGCAGCGGGGCCACCTGCATCCCGTGCCGGTCAGGCGCCTCACGGCTACCACGCCAGAGCCTGACAAACCACAGCCCAAACCAATCACCGAAGCCGAAATGCACATGCATTGGATCAAGATAACTATCTTCGGCATTCTGTGGGTAATAATGGGATGTGCTGTGGGATACATGCGGCAGGGGATGGACGACACGCGTACTACTGGCCCTTCATGGGACCCTGCCGGTACTACGCCTTTTCGCGAATATGTTCGCGAAGTACATGCATGGTTAAACGTAACGAGCGGCAATATGACACCACCACAACAAGCTGCAGCACTACAACGAGGCCTTCAAGGTCTGGCTCGTCGTATCGCCATGCAGGTCCCCTCCCAGATCATCAATTATGGTGTAACTGTCAATGGACAGCCAACGGATGCAGTAACCTACATACTGTACTTACTGAGCACCAAATTTGAAAATCTGGAAGATGAGCGCCAGCTCAACTCTGGCACGGCCCTTATCGACTTCCGCGTCGAAAGGGGCGAGCGAATCGACTCAGTATTAGCTCGATTCGAGATGGCCCGTGACGAGGCTAACTCTGTTGGCTTTGTCATCCCCAACTTTCAGATCCTAACGCTGATTCTCTTCAGAGCGTTAGGCGTTGGCGCGTCACGAGCCCAACACCTGCTTGAGCCCTTCAATCATCAGATGCCCCGAACACAAGCAGACTATGACAGGCTGCTGACCAGGATGAGGAACTACGGACATGTTGCCGAGCGCTCTCCTGGCAACATAGCGGGTATCTTCACAGGGCACCACTCACATGCAGGTGTCTACGCCACGACTGCGGGGTCACCCGCTGGTCCTGGCGAGCCAAATCCCTGGGCTGACCCAGCCGATATGCCCAACGAGGCCACTGCCCTTCTAGGGCAGACCGGCCAGGCATCGGCAGAGGCAGCTGAGGCGAACGCCTGGTCGAACTACTCGCCAGGCGCCGCCTACACTGCAAGCCCGCCCTCGGGCACAACCCTCTGGGGCCAAGCGGAGTCATCCGCTCAATGGTCTCAGCCACCCTCACCGTTTGAATCTGGCACTGACACAGATACCTCATCTGACGATGAGCACAATGGAATAGTCTCTGCTGGTAATGACTATCCAGCGGATGACACTCACCTTTCTGAACAACAAAGGGCGGAAGCCGCCTTTATGGCTTATCGCAAATCAAAACGCCGTTGGAGGCGCTTTATGAAGAAACCAGTCAGAAAGGTGAGACGTGCAGTACGCCGACATTTCAAACAATTTGGAAAGGGTCGTGGTAAAGGGGGTCGCAGACGCCGTATGCATGGTAGGGGTATTACTGCTTTCCTCACGTCCTTAACTGATATGGCTTTTGAAGAAGTTCTTATCGGAGGCAAAGGTCGGGGTCACAGGCGGACCTCCGGTAAGGGAAAGGGGCGGAGGGGCAACCCTAGGGACGCTTCTGGTAATACTATGAAGTGTCATACATGCGGTAGCACAGAGCATTTGCGCGATCAATGCCCGAAGGGGAAAGGAAAGGGATCCGTACACTTGGCTCAAAATTCTTTTATGGATGACATAGATTACATTGACTACGAGTTTTACGTCAATCCAGAAGCGGCTCCCGCTGCGGGCTCCTCCACGTATTACGTGATGGCCCGCTATGCTGAAGCAACTGTGGCCCTGGAAGACTACGCAGTGACCCTCTTCGACGAGTTCCACGGCTGGGACGAGGTCGATGAGATTGCGTACAATGCTTGGTTCGGTCTTCCAGCGGGGCCACCCGCCGGTGACGAGGTCTCCGAAGCCGAGACTGTCCCGGCAACAGAGGAAGAACTCACCGCCGCGCTGGCCCCACAAGTGATTGGCATGCCGTTGCTGCCAAATCCGTCGTGGGCTGGCTCGGAGATGGGAGACGCCGATGACGAAATGCGGGGCCATCCCGCGTATTCCGACTCCGAAGAATCCGAAGAAGATTATAACGACATGCTCCAAGAGCAGGTTTCAGAAGCAATCCGACTCTTGAGTGCGCCAGCACAGCAGCAGATGACGATGAACGAACTGCTGTCGCACCCAGGAGTTGCCCGTCTACGTCCATACTTGGATTCGAACATGTCAGCATCTCAGATGCTTACAGCACTCCAAGCTCTAGCGGGGTCACCCGCCGAAGAGATGCTAGACACAACAGCGGGGCCACCCGCTTGGTCTATGGATGTATTCATGCAAGGTTGCGATCAAATGAACATTAACGACCTCTCGATGGAGCAGTTAAATGACATCGGATACTTCAGAAGCCCGTATCAAAACGTGTTCATGGTCCAGGACAGCTCAGAGGACTCGGAGGACATGCGGTACGCCAAGAGGGACAGGCGACCGTCGCCTCCCCGAGACTCAGAGCATGACGATCAAAGGCCAGTGACACGTGGTAGTGCGTCAGCGGGGCCAGCCCGCGGAAGGAGCCGCTCAGCTCCTAGACGCCCTACGCATGATGAATCGGGCTATCCATACAGCACTGAGCACTCCGTTGGAGTATCTGCTCAGCAGGTGCCGGATTGGTACATCAGATGGTACCCCGGCTACTCTATGGATACTCTTCGGCACTGGTATTCTAAGGAATACTGTACCAAAAGGGACGAGACTGGCGCGATAATCCGTACCAAGGGCGGCAAGACCAAGACGCCAGAGGCCTGGGACAAAAGGGCGAAGAAGCAGGAGATCATCACTGACCGCAAAACGTACAGAAAGCAAGTATGTCAGTGTGAGCCCTTTAAAGGCCACATGCGCAGGTGTCCGATGGACCGCCCCTCCAGGAGCCCTCACCACGGAGAGACCCCGTGGAATTGGTCTCACGGAGACGACGCTGGCAACGTCCATGATCCAAACAAAGAGGTTCCTGGAGGGGGCAAGCGCATCACGGAGGCCGATCGCGTCCCTATGACCGAAGAGGTGGCCAACACCGTCAGGGAAAATTGGGCAAAGCTTCCCAATGACCACCGCCTCAAGGAATGGAACCGCCGATTCCATAAGGAAGCGGGGTCACCCGCAGAATCCAGTAAGGAAGCGGGGTCACCCGCAGAATCCAGTAAGGAAGCGGGGTCACCCGCAGAATCCAGCAAGGAAGCGGGGTCACCCGCAGAAGCAGCACCAGCCGCTGGATCTGCGGACGAGTGGATAGACGTTGCCTCTGCTGCCGGGTCCGCCGCCGGCACTGACCGCACCGAGCTAAATGAAGAGTGGGCGGCGGAAGACGGTTCAGAGAATCCATTCCCTGACGGAAGCGCCTGCTGGTACTACAGCTCTTCGGCGCAGAAGTGGTTCTGCACGAGGGTACTCTACCGCCATGAGAATGGCAAATACAAGCTGGCCATAAAGGGTACTGCCGACATCGACCAGATGAGGCAGGTCATCCATGATCATGGCCAGCCAGAAGGCCCTCCTAGAGACCCTCCTGGTCCACGACCAGGCAAGAGCAGCAGACCACCGCCAAGACCTAAAGCCGACTCCTCGTCTTCACCGACTCCTGCGAAAAGGCAACCGTCCAAGAGCCCCGAAGGCACACATGAGCGGGCGAAGGCCAGAGGGACTGCCAAGACGGACGATCCTAAGCCGGCAGCTCCTCCCGGTCCGTCCGTGACAGAGAGGAAGAAGGCTTTTGCTGGACCATCGACCCCGATGCCGCCGGCGACCCAAGGCGATGTCAAGGACGAAGCTCGCGACAAGCCTAAGGCAGCTTTCCGAGGTGACTGGACTCCAACTCTGCATCAGCCGCGCCTTGCACCACGACCAGGTTCGGCACGAATGAAAGCGCAGCCGAAGCCCGAAGCTGGGATGAGGTCGGTGCGGGCAGAAGCGGCCGCCAAGGCTAAGGAGGACAAGGGCTCTGCGGGGCCACCCGCTAAAGCGGCGCCAGCCGTAACAGCGGGGACACCCGCAGAAGGCACTCTCTCAAGAGAAGAACGCTTCAGAGCCCTCAAAGAGTTTGGCGACCAACAGAAACTAACCGATGATGCAGCTGCTGACAAAGGTCACCCGAACCCTGGCGCGGAGTCATCCGCAGGAGCTGCCTCGTCAGCCGCAGGTTCTGCAGGGCCACCCATTAAAGCGGCGCCAGCTGCATTAGCGGGGCCACCCGTCAAGGCGCCGCCGGCTGCATTAGCGGGGCCACCCGCACCATGGCAGCCAATAATGTCTGTTCTGAGGGTCATTCCTTTGGAATGCAAGTTGTATTGGCAAGGCATTGTAGACAAAGGCCCGAGGCAGCCCATCAACCCACGAGTCACTCCAGACGACACGGACCGATATGAAGTCATTAATTGTCCGGTTCGTCGTAATTTCAAGTGCCATAACGACTGGGAGCGCGAACAACAGAAAGTGGGAAACATGCTGCGAGACAGGCCGCCACTACGCGCTGCGCAGCATAAAGAAGCACTCCTGAAGGTCATGACACAGAACGGCATGGATCCAACCTTGCCGAGTAAAGAGCAGATGACCAAGGTGTCGATGTGGTTTTCAACGGCTCTACGCCACAGTCCATATTGAAAGGACAAACATAATCGATACTTCGAAAAGGTCAGCACTTTTGATCCATACGACGGCTGGGTTGTCGTTGATGATCTGCTGACAGACTGGACTGAAAATGATCAGTATAAGCACTATCGTGAAATGCACGAGGTGCTGATCAAAGGCAGGCCCCACACGTCATTCGTGTATTGGGTGCTGCTAAACTGCTGTGAGATGGTTGACCATCACGGTATGCAGAAGGGCAGGCTCCAGATGAAGTGCGTTGATGACAGTGTGCTGCTGCCTCCCAGGTTTCGACCAACGGCACGCAGGCCACAGTACTTCATCAGAGCCACGAACGGCCACAGCAGTCCAGGCATCCACTGTCCCGAGTCGCTGTACAAGCCGATCACAACATGGATGAAAGAACCAGACGACCCAGTATATTTCATCCACGGGACGCAGTGGGAGTATGTCAAGGACATCCTTGCTAATGGCCTGTCATGCCTCGCACAGGACAACCCGAAGAGGAAGGGGGGGCGCCAATTTGTGCATGGCTGCCCCTACCTCCCGGGCGACCCGAGGATTCAATCGGGCATCCGTCCTGACTCGGAGGTGCTCATATTCTGCAGCATCAACAAGATGCTGTCCAGTGGCTTCTCTCTATGGAGATCAGCAAATGACATAGTCATGACACGGGGCCACGATGGACGTATACCGCCCGATCATATTCTCCAGATAGTGAGCATTGCGAAGTATCGGGTCGGCGAAGCCTGGACCAATCCGCTGTTTTATGACAAGACGCGGAGGCGGGGCCAACCCGCGGACAGGATTCGCACTGATGACTACCTGCCACTTAAAATGTGTGACAGAACTGTGGCGGTAATGGAAGATCACGCCATGTACCTCAAGGGCTGGACTAAGACGGACGGTCGTCCATTCAATTTGGTCATGACCGAGCAAGATGTTGCTCCACGACCGTACGACACACAGACAGTCCTCATGATGAATGCCCAGGAGGACGAGGTCATGCCTGAGGCGGGGCCACCCGCAGGAGCGGGGACACCCGCAGTAGGCACCTCGGACGGTTCATGGCAGCAAGTAGTCACACCGGTGGCGACGGTAGCATCTCCTTGGAGGCCGGACCAGCAGTCCTGGGTCCAAGCTCTCAACAGCCATTTGACATCAGCCGACGTTTCTGGACTGACCGATCAGCTATACCGTGCTGACCCGTGGGCGGTGCATGCAGGCATCCAAGATGCACAGCAGAGGAACCTGCGCCCTCCTGCGGGGCCACCAGGCGTCCTAGGACCACAACCACAACGCCCTCCACAGCAAGCTGGAGTTGCGAGGTTTGCTCCTATGGGCGGCTCAGATGGTGGCTCGCCGTTTCGGACTCCGCCGTCTGAAACGAGCGAGAACAGCCTGTGGCAACGACTCCAGGCGATTCGCGGAAATCCGGCGCTCGCAGCAGCACTCCAGGCGACCACTCCCTTTGGCACTCCGAGGGGTAGTGAAGGAGGAGTGGCTGCGGGGACACCCGCCGAGCGAACGCCTGCGGAGTCATCCGCACACGCGGGGCCACCCGCTGACGGACAGCAAGGTTCAGACTACGAACGTCGGGCAGCCAATTTGAGAGCACAGGCTACCTTTTTGCAGCAACAAGCTGATAGAGTGCCCAGCCTGTTGCGGAACCGCAACATAGATGTTACGAACCATGGCGACTTTCGGCCTCTCTGGAGCTGGACTTCTGATGACGCTCCGAATGCTGATCCCACGAATCCATATCGACAGGTGTTTATTCCAGGAATAGCATCACACCCAATATATGGATGGGATAATCATGGACCAGCAGAGGCACAGGCCATGGATGCGCCGATGTACCCGGAGTACTACGCGCAGGTGAATAACACTCCTATGATTGCGGGGCCACCTGCAAACGAATACACTCGAAATCTGGCCAATGAGATGTTTCGTTTGCAGTATACACGAGCAGTCGATGCGCAGTCTATGCCGCACTACGCCTACATGCCCACGCCGACGGACCCCGAGACCGTAGTTCAGCCAGCTGGTCTCGCGGTGCCAGCCGCTCTGGGCAGCATGCCAGACTACATTCGCGACGTGCACAACACGCAGCAAGCGATACTGGCATCTAGGCAGCAGGCTCGGGACAACGCTAGGCTGCGCCAACAGCGCGCGATCCAGAGAAGGATCGAGCGTGATAACCAAGCGGGGACACCCGCAGGCGCGGGGCCACCCGCTGAACAGACAGATAGACTGCCACCACCGACGCCATATCGGGAGGGTGAAACTACCTTCGAGCGTCAGGCTCGGACACGCCCTGACGTGCCTACTCCAGTCATTTCAGACTACAACTTCACACAGTGCCCAATCTGTATGGACCCCTACGAGATGGGCACCACGGTGTGGAGACTGGCGTGTGGGCACTTCTTCCACGATATATGCTGGGATCGTGTTGCACAGCAGCACGTCCGCAATCAGCGACCAGGTGCGCCAAACGAGGCACCCTGCGCTGTATGTCGTGGGCCGGGCATAATCACAGCACACTTTCCGTATGCTGGACAGCGCGACGCTGAGTCGGAACAGGCGCGCCAGCAGGAAAGATACGTGGTGGATGCTCGGGAACTGCGTCGGCTGCGGGAAGCAGTGGAGGCGCTAGAGGCTCGAGCCGCAGCGCCAGAGCAAGGCATCCAGATGCCGATCCTGCCTACGCTTCGAGCACAGGGGCCCCCAGCAGCGGGGTCACCCGCCGAAGCGACTCCCGCCGCCACAGCGGGGCCACCCGCCGAAGCGGCTCCTGCCGCCAAAGCGGGGTCACCCGCAAATGGACCTCCGAATCCGGGATTCCTGAGGGCAATGGAGGCCAATATTAGGCGGAGTGGCAGGAGCGGAGGCGGATCCAGAACCTCACGTGTAGAGAGTCCGGTAAGCGCTAGAAGCCGGGCCAGTGCTGAGAGCGCGGAGGCAGCCCAATTCCACAATACCTTCATGATCAACACGGAAGGGCTGACCTACACACGTGACGTCACGGATACGCTTCCGCCAGGAGGTGAGTGGACCTCCACACTCTCTGCGAATTATTGGGTTCTCGAACAGGAACCAATTACCGTGGAGGAGCGCCGCCAATATGAGCAAATATGGTGCACCGAGCTAACAATGAGCCAGTGGGTGCTGGAACAACGCCTACTGAAAGGCATGCTCGGTTCACAGATTACGTACCATCCTGATGACCATGGTACGATGGCTCTGGCGGCGCGGACAGGGACATTCTTCCCCGACGAAGACGGAATGCCCTGCATATCGTTCATGCTAGACATTGGCTCCAACGTGAACATCATCGGAGCTAATACAGCACGAACCTTCCAGGAGGTTATGGCCAGGTACAATCACAGACCGGCCATATGCACACTGAGCAAAACCCTCTACATCAACGGTGTCGGTGAGGGTGCTGCGATCTGTCGGAAAATGGGCAACTTCAAGATCGGGGTGCAATACGCCAATGAGGCAAGCCCCCGCATCGAGGAGTATGCTTCCAACATCGCAGAGGGCTCAGGTGCAAACCTCCCAGCCATCTGGGGCCTGGGCGCCATGGAAGCACGTGACACAATCATCGTGCTGAAGCCAGGCTTCCAGAAGGTTATCTTCCCCAGCGGAGATTATACTCTTAAGCTGGGGAAGGGCGCCAAGGTCCTGAGGGCGAAGAAAACCCCCTCAGGACATCTAGCCATTCCATGCGGGTTGTATGACGGGGCTAAAAGCCAGACGGTCACGAACACCTTTACAATCCGCAGTAGTCGTGATGGCTACACCGAGACGGAGAACGACGAGGACTCCGTCAATGCGGGGTCACCCGCCGGGGTTAGTGCGGGGCCACCCGCCGAGACCACAGCGGGGCAACCCGCAATGGGACAGTCCCTGACCGTTACGACTGATGCGTACATTGTCGAGCCGTATCTCGACAAGCAGCTCCTGGAAGACACGACCCGTGCGATCGTGGACAGGACGCTGAACAGCTGGTGGGAAGGCCAACAGTGTCCTGAAGGGACCTGGCCACACATGAAGGATGCCCTGAAGTCTAAGATATTCTGGGCAGTCCAGGAGGCGGTGAATAAGTGGACGCCTGAGAACCAAGCGGGGTCACCCGCGACACCGCCACCACCACCAAGCTGCACGGGCGGAGGTTCGTCGGACTCTGCGGGGCCAACCCGCGTGGAGACTGTGAGCGCAGCCGCACCAGTGACTCCTGCGGAGCCATCCGCTAACAGCATGCCCCTCTGACGGGGGCAGGCGGGCGCGCCGGCGGCGCTCGCTTGCGAAGAGAAGCCGAATACCGGCCTCCTCGCGACATACGTTGGCCGCGCTGAGGCCCGAGAAGAAAAATATCATTCAAAATGCCTCGTCATCGAAGATATTCGCACAGCTTGCGCTGAACTCCGAACCCGTGGATATATATGCGACCGGATTACCCATAATGAGGTAATGACTTCAACTGGAACACAGTATTTGGGAAATTTGTTGGCAGGAGACTACAATATGTTGTGGGTGGCCACACCCTCTGATTGGTACGTGCGTACTCCAGGAAAGAGGGCGGGACCACATTATCAACGTATACAAAATCTCCTGATCAAAGCGCGTGCTCTGAGAATGCAGATAGTTATCCTGGGGCCACCCGGGTATTTCTGGAAACAGGGTCCGATCAAAGATGTTATCGAAGATTTGAAGCTAAGCGTTATACGAATCAGACTCTGTCATTTCGGTATCAAGTTTGACCGATCCAGTAAATATCCCAGTGGTTCTTATATACAAGTTGCTACATCTTGTCCTCATATACCGATAAACTTATGGAAATGTACTTGTGGATCACACAAGGAGCATGATTTGGATTGGTATGGCCAAGATCAGCAACGTGCCGAGTTTCGGTATAAAACTTTGGCTATTATTATTGCACGCTTCCTTGATCAACTCGATAAAGCCAACATGATCAGGAATGAGCGGAGTGCGGTACACCTCAGTGTGTGTACACGCGTTGACAAAAAGGTCAGACACTACGTTCAATGTCCACAGAAGGGCCCTCAATGGGACCATGTGGTTCGTAGGGTCACGACCGACCTGGACACGAACAAGATCGTTCAAGACATTAGAATCCAGGATCAGCCAACTGGGTACAATTATGTAGCTCCATTACCTGATGGGGTTACAAACATCAGTACTCGGCTATACTGGGAGCCTCCGGCTCCAGTTCTTCATGGCAATGGTGAGTCGCGAAGGCCACGCCCAAAGCGTGTGACGATCGTCGATGACGATCGATCTCCTCCCCCTTCGATTGAGCGTTGCCAAACGCGACCCACCAACAACCTTCCTGAAATTCCGCCATTCCCTGATTTTACAGCGGATTCCTCCGCAGCGGATCTCTCCGCGGAAACTGCGTTGCCCACTGATGCCAGGATAAAACAGAAAGAAAAGCAGAAAGCTGACAAAGAAGCCGGCATCAAACCGAAGAAAGTCCCGAAGAAAGTGGAAGACGGTAACGACGACTGTGGAGAGGACCTCAAAGGGCTTGACTGCTCCACATATTTCAACGACGTTCCTCTTGACGACTCGGACTCGGACAGCGAATCAGAGGACATCTTCATGATGTTACCGGCGGGGCAACCCGCTGACTCACATGCCGATGTCTTCTCGATAGTCCAGTCGTTATGCTACGGCAGAAACAATCAAGTGGACATGCTTGAATTATGTGGGGGCAAGGGTGGTATATCCATATTAGCCTTCAAGAGGGGACTCTCGTCAGGCGGGAACCTTGACAAGATATCTATGGTTGACCTTGGAAACTCGGAAGTACAAAGAGCAGTCCTCCACTACCTCAAGACTTGCTTTGTCAAGATCACGATTCTGCAGCCAAGTTGCAGAACTACTGGACTCCCTTCCTACTTCAACGCACAGGTCAATCATGATACGTGGCTTAAACACCACAAAGAGGACCTGCCTCACATCACGTTCTGTGGAACAGTTGCTCTATTACAAGACGACCTAAGACGTTTCTTTCTCAGGGAACAACCAATGGGCACGTGGGTGGATGAGATCCAGCCATGGAAGGAACTGGCACAACGCAAGGTCACTTGCCAAACAATCATTGATCAGTGCACGACTGGTCTCAAAGATTCATTTGGACAATACATCCGCAAGCCAACACAGATAATGGCAAATAAAGAAGAGTTGTTGGCACCTTTCAGAGGCAAGCGTTGTCCAGGAAATCATGTGCACGCCAATGCTTGTAACAAAGAGCTAGCAAGGGCGGCACAGTATACCTACAGAATGCAGTCATTGATCGTTGATGCGGTGCAAATCGCCAAAGACCTGTTTGCTTACGGTCGCGATCCATTCGCGAATCGTGAACGCAGCTATGCGTTCGTAACAAACAGTGCTGGCTACGACTTGGACGACCCAACAATCCGGAGACACCCAAACGGAGAAATCTGTCGACCACCACCTGGCGGTCTTGGGTGCCCTGGCTGTGTGGACAACAACTACAAGCAATCACCAAAGCACAGTAGGGATCCGAAGATGTGTCGGTGGTATGATGTTGAACCGTATTACTGGGACTGTCCAAGCTGTAAGAAGGAATATCAGAAGAGCAATCCTCACCACACCAAGATATCTGGCCAATGCAGATTCGCCGAAAAATGGAAACTGCCAGATAACTTTGGCCAGCCGCGTCCGGCGGGGCAAGCCGCTCCTGCGGCGCCAGCCGCGGAAGCGGCTCCAGCCGCAGAAGCGGCGCCAGCCGCAAAAGCGGCGCCGGCCGCAAGAGCGCGCATACGCGCGCCTCGGCCGCCACGGCCTGGCGAGGGCGATCCAACCGCAGGCGCCAGCAGCCATGACATCACCAGAGCTGACGGGGCTAATGGTGGCAACAGTGGTGCTGGCAGCTCTGACGATCACCGTAGACTGCCACAAGTTGCAGCAAGGCGCGGACGCATGGAGGGAGGAGATCCTCCACCACCGCCGCAGCCTCAAGCAGAGCCGAGGCCAAGGCCAAGGCTCCCTGATTGGACTCGCTTCGACGTTCAGCTCAGCCTCCAAAACCTGCGCAGCTTCGACCCAGCTGTAGTGCAGCGAGAACTCCGCAAACTCCACCTGAGATGGTTTCATGCTAAGGAGCCAAAAATGCGGATGATTCTAACCAAGGTTGGTCTGGGTGAAACCCGTTTGAGTCTGATCAAAGGCATTTGTGACTCGTGTAGGAATGTCGAGCCTGGGACAAACCAGGCAACACGGTGATGCCTTCTGTGTCACTGCCAGGACGTTTCAACGAGGAAGTCGAATGTGATCTCTTCTTTTATAAACAGGAACATATTGTTTTTCACATCATCGACCGTTGTATTCGCTGGGCAGCTGGCACAGAGATTCCTGATAAAGCTATGCATACTGTTCTCGATGCCTATCATACGACTTGGATGCAGCATGGCCCTGCTAAAATCTTATACTCCGATGGGGAAGGAGCACTGAATAATGATACAGCAAAGGCCATCCTTAAGGCTAAGGGAACAGAGCTTCGTATTCGAGCGCGTGGCCAACACGCTACAACTATCGAAGCTAGGAACGGCATCCTGCGACACCTCTTACACGTGATGGGAGAAGAATTGAATAGATTAAATATCCCTCTCAATTTCACTCGTCTCTTACATGAAGCCTTGTTTGCCAGCAACGCATTTACCTTCTACAATGAAGTGTCTCCGTACAATGCGCTGTATGGCAGACAACCAGCTATGCTTCCCGATTTCCCTGTCTTGGATCATGATCAGCCCACTGAATCATCAGATCACTCAAGGGAGGAAACAATCAGGAGGGTTAGTCTGGAGGCAATCACGCAGGCCACTGCGGTTGCCAAGACGAACAGGGCTCTCCGTACAAAGACTACTGCTACGGGTGAATTTCACTATAAAGAGGGAGATCTCGTGGACTATCATCGCCCGACCACCACGAAAGACGACTGGGGTGGATGGAGTGGTCCATACCCGGTCATCCGCAACGAACCTGACCGAGGCCAGGTCATCGTGAAGGTCGGCAATCGCGAAGTACGAGTACAGTATCCTGACACACGACACACACTGTACATCGAAGCACTTATGGTCCGCGAGATAGGATCGGACAATACGGCCCTTCGAACAGTATTGGCCTTTATTGCCGGTCTGCCAGCGGGGAAACCCGCCATGACTTTCGGATATCTACCAACGAAACAGGGTCGGCTGCAGATGACTGCTGCGAGCCGACTTTCACCTAAGGTGCACTTGGCTCTTCAGTACCTCATACGCAACTACTTTCGTATTGAAAACGTTGTTGCTGTACGACTCGCCAAGAGCCTGACGAAGCTGCCTGCCGCACCCTATGCAGACAGCTGTACACTAGTGCACTATGATAACGATGTGACCCCTGGGTTTCATTACTATGAAGCTGATGGCACTGCCTTGAACATCTATGACATCACAGGATCCACACACTCACGCATCATCCAGTGTCTTAAATCCAGGAAGCCGTCTGCTGGGTTTGACCAAGACCTCACTAAGTTTGAGGAACTCGCTGATGGTCCACCACCAAGCGAATCACCTCCAGCAGCTGCTCCTGAGGAGCCTCCTACGGACAACGATGGTCGGCTCCCGACCATCATAGAGGAGACAGAAGAAGATCTGGATGCTTTTGTCTTGAAGTCGTGGTATGCTGAACTGATGGATGACAGAACACTCCTTGAAGCTGACACAGAGGAAGTCATGCATACAGTTCCTACATACATGACAGACACACAGTGTGTGTTAGTCTCTACGACCTGTGAAGATGTGCAAGGCCACTTGCCGGAGCGGGGTCACCCGCCAGGATACGACATGGACACTTCTTACTACGTTCCTTTATGCTCCACGGAACCGGATAGCAAATATGATCTGGACTCCGATGAGCACGGGAAGTATATCGAGCTCTGCTTCACTGCAGACATGTCCAAAGTCGTCCTGTCCGAGCAGCAACACCGACTGTTGGATGACAGCAGCGTCACAACTATGCGAGTATACGTTAGCGCTGCCTCCAAACGTGCCGTGGTCGTCAAGGAAGACGATCTACTCACGAAGGCCGACATCCAAGCAAATCCGGTCAAAGTTTCCAAAGCCCTCTACACAGAACTGAAGACTTGGCTTGACAACAAATGCTTCCAGATGACTGACTTAAGCAAGGCGTCTAACATCATGACGTCACGCTACGTATACAAATGGAAGTTTGTCAAGAACGAAAAGGGCGAAATGGAAAGGACGATCCGGTTACGCTTGGTACTCCGTGGCTTCATGGACCTCGAAGCCTTTGATGTCGAAACCTTCTCTGGCACGGCAAGGAGGTCAAGCCAGAGACTGCTCGCAAGTTCTGCTGCATGCAACAAAGCTTGGATCATCGCTTCCCTGGACATCAACATGGCTTTCTTGAAGGGACTGACCTATGGCGAGCTCGCCGCGGCAACGGGCGAGAAAGAACGTGTGGTGTGTTTCACACTACCACCTGGGTCAGCAGCTGTCCTTCGCACACTGCCAGGCTTTGAGTCATATGACGAATCAAAGCATTGTCTCCGGTGTCTGAAACCGGGGACGGGCACGAAGGATGCTCCCAGGGCATTCTCGCTGAAGCTCAGGTCCATCACTAGGAGCTTTGGGCTACAGCCTACTTCATACGACGAAGAGTTCGAGATGAGCCCAAACCTCTTGACAGCCAAGCACGTTGATGACATCAATATGACTGGGAAGGAAGAGGCTATCGACAAGTATGTCAAGTGTGTTGAAGATACGTTTGGGAAGTGCAAACTGAACAAGCACACATACACGAACTGTGCTGTTCGGTACAACAAGACCGATGATGGGAGCGTCACTCTCGACCAGGACGAATACATCAAACAGCTTCGTCCTATCACACATCCAGAACTCACAGGAGCTGATCCTGAAAGCAAGGCGACGAAGACAATTTCTGATATGTTCGTCAGTCTTCGTGGCGCTCTAGCCTATGCGTTGATCACGCAGGTATGGCTAATGGTCTATGTTGTCTCACTACAACGTATCCAAGAACCGACAAACATCCAGGTACGACGACTAAACGCGGTTACCAGAAAATTGCAGGCAGGTCCGAAGAAGATCGTGTATCATGCTATGACTCCAACAGGAGAAGTCGACCTGCATAGCGATTCTGGCTATCGTCGTCTCAACGGAGATGAAGACGACGAAGTCAAAGGCTATGGTATCCGCGGGGCTAACCTGCTGAGGCGTGGCCACACGCAAGCGGGGAAACCCGTCGTGCACCTGGTGGACGCATACTGCAAGTCTCATCGACTGCAAGTGCGTTCGAGCTACTCTGCGGAAACACTGGCAGCAGCCCACAACTTGGAAGACTGCTACCCGACCATTGTAACGCTCCACGAGCTACACTCGGGACCATTGACCCCCACACAGTTGAAGAACATATTGGAAATGGGTGGTCTATGTATCAAAGTCACTCTGACTATTGATGCCGAGTCTGTCTTCAAATCTTTGTCTAGCAAGGATCTGAAGAAGCCCACAGAGTGTACTCTGCTTGGGCACATCAGCTGGATTCGCCAGATGATGGAACGTGGAATCGTGGAAAGCGTCCAATGGTGTGACACGCGGGATATGACTGCCGATGGTCATACCAAAGGTAGCATTGACCGCGCGTTGCTCCTACAAGTAATGGCCGGCCAGCAATCCTTCAAGCACGAGCTGAAGAAACATACGCCGTATAGGGCGGGCAGGTCGTCTCAGGACGGCCCTGCCTCCCGAGCCAGCGGGGAAACCCGCGGGCAGGTGCGCTTTAGCAGCGAGGAAACTCGCCGGTAGCGAGGCTACTCGCGCGCCCTTTCCTTGTAGGCAGCCGCTGCTGCTTAGCACTGTTTTTCCGCATAATAGAAGTGCGGTACCTGCTCGTCTCCTCCCCCTCCGACTTTAAACGGAGAAGGTTAAAGGCGAGGTATAAATCGAGCATGTACCGCTGCCGTGCCTGGCTCAAGCCGGGCCCGGCCAGATATGTGACTATGCCTCACCGAGGCGCACTACTTGCATCTGAGATCGGAAAACATCCTTTCCATTGACGATGCCCATCCTACTCTATACTCCAGATCCCATGCTTCGTCTCGCTCTCTTGCTCATGCGATATGAGCCAAAGCCTGGGATATGGCAACGCCTAAGGCGTAACACATACCTAAGCTTACCAGCTTGTTTTCGACTATGCAGGGCACTTCGCAGGAGCGCCGCGGCCTCGCGCTGCGCGTTGGCCGCGCGGTGGCCCGCGCGCCGACGGGGCGGGGAGGGAAATCTTTATCGACCGCCCGCGCGGCCTCCCGCCATCGGCAGCTGACGCGCGGGAGGCGTGGGATATTCTACCCCCCTTGCCCGGCATCGCGGTCCCTGCTGCGGCCGCGGCGGTGCGAGCGCGAGCCGAGCGCGCGGCTTCTGGCCATCGAGAGCTGATGCGCGGGAGGGCTGGGGCGCCGCGCCGAGGCGGCCGATGATATTGTTATTGTGTTGTTGCTGCTGCTGCTGTAGCTGTTGTTGTTGTTGGTGGTGGTGGTGTTGGTGTTGGTGTTGGTGTTGTTGTTGTTGGTGGTGTTGCTGCTGTTGTTGTTGATGTTTGTTGTTGCTGGTGGTGTTGCTGGTGGTTTTGTCGCTGTTGTTGTTGTGGTTGTTGTTGTTGATGTTGTTGATGATGTTCTTGGTGTTGTAATTGCTGTTGTTGTTGTTCAACTCTCACTGTTGAAAAATAGATATTGTTGGTCCCCCCTCATGGGCGGCGTCTTGGGCTCTCCTGGAGCGCTGTGGAGGCTCCCCGGAAAGGCCGGGGGAGCGGCACTGGGAGCGTTCCCGAGATGTTCTGGGGAGGTGTGGGACCCGAGCCAGGGAGGGCGGTATTTATTCATTTATATAAGCAGTGCCAGCACGTGTTTCTTCTGAAGTTTGATAGAACGGTGCGATCCCTTCTTTGTTCTGTAGCTGTGTGGGCTCAGCAGCAACTTTATGTCTTCTTGGTGGCCTGCTCTCACCACAGCAGGCTCCTGTCAGAGAGAGGCCCTTGAGGCCTCATTCTATTGCCTTGGCTGGACTGCGAGCCTGAACGGAGCATACACCTCAGAGGGTATCTTAGTTGCTGTCATTCTCGCGCTCGGTGCGGCGTTGCTCTTCATATCAGGGTGCTGCTGCGGAGTGGTGACCACCGCTTTCTTCCAGATCATCTGGCTTCAGCTGCCTGGATTTTTCGAGAAGAGGACTGCCCGTCGTGCTGCTCACGAGGCGGCGCCAGCGCTGACATCTGCCCCAGCTCAACCTGTGCGTGGGCCGCATCAGGTTCTGAAGCCAGTCAAGCATCATGGAGCGGGGCACGAGAGTGTTCGTGAAGTACGCGGGTCATCCCATATGGCACGAAAGACTTTTACTGGAGAGGGTGGGAGATTCGGCGACTGACTGGATCATCGCCACTCCCGACAGCGATGTGTATATGGAGGACTTCAGCCGCCACAACGAGGACATCGAGGGCTTCCGTCTGTCCGACCGTCGTGGTGGAGGTCCCCACGGCATTGACCCGCAGGATGTCTATCGGTTCCGCCAGGAGCCAGAGGGAGCCCACCTGCAGGGCCTTCGAGAGGAGGCCAGGCTTTTGGCTCGATCCGAGGCTGCTCGCGGTGGAGGTGCTCCCGCAGGCAATGCCGATCTATGGTATGCTATCGAGGAGGCGCCAGGCATTCACACGGGCAGCGTCGTCCGCCTCACTGAGGAGGCAGTCATCAGCGGCGATAGGGCGATCCACTCGTATGTTCATGACGGCGTGGAGAAAAGAGTTTTCTGCGTCAGATGCCCAGCTGCTGAGCTGGCCGATGTAAAGAAGAAGTTCCGCATCGAGACGGCCGACGACGGCGACGCGCGGACCCTGCCCATCAAGAGTGTGGCAGGTCAGCGCAAGCGGGACTTCAGCGATGCGGTCGAGAAGATGGAGCTCGTGAGTTTCTCGGACTGGGAGACGCACATCCCTGGCCCGAGGACGACACGCTGGTGCCTGGACTTCCTACGACGGAGGAACGGGCCGCTGGCGCACCACGAGTGGTGGAAGTCCACCGCCAAGCTGAACAGCGACGACTACGGTGTCTCGTTCCACGAGGCTGTGCTGCGTGCCGTGCAGACAGGCGCGGAGTACGATCAGCTCGACCTGGTCAACTTGGCATCGATGGAGCATTTGCTGCGCTCCGCCCAGCTGATCGAGTACTATCATCGTGAACGTACCCGTCAGGAGGGTTCAGCCAGTTCCAAGACGGGAGTGGACTTGGAGGAGCAGACGGTCATGCTGGGAGTCCACCAGAGCCAGGGCAACCTGATGATCGCTCCCGATCTGATCACGTACACGTCGAAGGAGCTCGAGCGGCAGAGTGCTATTGACAAGCAATCCCGCAAGGCGCGTGAGGAGCGCGCCTTGCGGAGGCGGGGATGATGATGAGCGTTGGCCAGGCTTTCCCTCGCGCCTGGCCGGCTTCACGGGAGGGGGGCCGCGTCATTTCAGCCAGTGACGCGGCAGTGAAGGAGGCTGACTCTGCTCTTGGGCCTTCGCAGCTTCGAGGGTGCCGAGCTGTCCAGCGACGCTTCAGGAGAAGGGAGCACGTCGGTGAGAAGGTTGCTGCCCTTGGTCGCGCACTCGCGGAGCTCGAGCGAGGTGATGGCCTTCCTGAGCCGGCCGAGGGCCACGCCTCGCTTCTTTCGCCTGTTGAGCATACATTTTTAACCTCTCGGGTGCGGCGCATGGGCCGTCCACCCGAGGGGCTTGACCCTCGGGGAGCCTTCACTGAGCTCCAGGGGGTCGAAGACTACGCTGGGATTCCGTGCCACCTGGCTCCTCTAGATGTGGACAAGCTGTCCCTCCCACAGTCTGGTTTCCAGCCGCGGCCCCTGGGCGACCTTTTGGGGGTCCGCGGCGCTGAGTTCATCAAGAGGATTTCATATGATATAGTTTTGCCTAAGGAGCTGCAGCAAAGGAATCGTGAGGAAGCTGGTCTAGTTAGGCCGTACAGCGACCCACGTCTGCGTTCTAAAAGGGTGTACAAGTCTCTCGTGGCTCGCCTTCAGGCCGCGGGACTCGTCGAGTTCAGTTTAACGGATGGAGTCCGAACGGGGATCTTTGCGGTTTGGAAGTCGGACGGGGTGAAGCAACGCCTCATCCTGGACGCTCGGATTTCCAATTGCAGTTTTGAGGTCCCCGAGTCACCAGACCTCCCCACGGCTAACGCTTTCTCGAGGTTGAGACTCCAAGGGGAAAGTCTGTTGCACACGTTTTCCTCGGATTTGAAGGATGCTTTTTACACTATGGAACTCCCCGACCCCCTTAGGAGGTATTTCACCATGGAGCCCCTCAGTGCCAAGGACTTACAGATCTCGGAGGTGTCTGGAGTCCCAGTGGATCCTGCTACTCGTGTTTACCCGCGGTTCAGAGCTGTACCTATGGGGTGGTCGCACGCTGTCAATGTATGCCAGTATGTCGTCACTTCGTTGATCCAGGAGGCGATCCCAGATAAGCACCATTTCCTGATCACGGATCGGGAGGTCATTCCGAAGTTGGAGGAGGGGGCGGTTATACCTTACGTGGACAACATCATTACTGTAAGTACCCAGGAGGAAAAGGGGAGGTCCACCCAAACAAAAATCAACAACATCATGGAGGAGAGGGGTCTCATCGTTCATGATAAGAGGTTTGATCCAGAGGTTCTCGAGGCCTTGGGTTGGGAGTTCCGTCGAGATGATAGGTGTATTGTGCCGAAGGGGCGCCGCGTATGGCGTCTATGGCTTGCACTTTTTCACGCACTGGAGCGCCGCCAGGGGACTGGACGTCAGCTTTCTCGGCTTGTCGGACACTTTGTCTCCATGGCGCTGGTGAAAAGAGAAACCCTTTGTTGCCTCAACGCGGTCTACGCTTTCATGGCTAAGCACCCTGAGGACTCTGCTCCGTTCTGGCCGTCGGTCGTTAGGGAGCTCCGCTGGATCCAGTCTTTGTTACCCCTCCTCGTCCATGATCTGGCCAAGCCGTTCAGTTCCAGGGTCCTGGCGTGTGACGCCTCGATGTGGGGAAAAGGAGTTGCTCACAAGTCCCTCTCCGTGGGGACGATTCGGGACCTCTCGCAGTACTCGGAGCGCTGGCGCTATCACGGGACCTCGGGATCTGCCAGGACGGGGGCGCTGGAGGAGGCTCTCGGCGGGGCGCTGCCTTCAGGTGAGTTCTTGGAGCTGAGCTTCGCCGACGAGGGCCTCGTGCCCAACCTGCCGATCTCTGGGGAAGGCGAAAGTCGTGGGCTCTTGGGAGGCTCTTGGAGGATCCTACATCGTAAGAAATGGGACCGCCGAGAACACATCACCGCCTTGGAGTGCCGCACATTGGTTTGGTGTATTCGTCATCTGACAAAATCTATATCGAACAGGTCTCACAGATTCTTGATCATCAGTGACAGCATGGTCTCTATTTTAGATTTGCTCAAGGGCCGCACCTCGGCTCCAGGCCTCGCGCGACCTGTCCGGCAATTTTGTGCAGTGGCCCTCAGAGCTGATGTTACGGCGGATCTCAGGTGGGTCGTCTACGAACTCAACCCAGGCGATCCTCCCTCGAGGAACAGGTCGGAGCTCGAGTCCTGGTCCAACACCATCGACGCCCTCGCCGCCGCGTGGCAGCGTTCGCGAGATGGCAAGGACCCACGTGCTCGAGAGCCCGATCCTGGCGCGGGACCCTCCCACATCTGCCGCGCGGCGCCGCCGTCCAGCGCGGAAGCGCCCGGCCGCCGCGCAGCCCAGCAGGACGGCCATCGAGACCAGCAAGTCGCATCCCGACGCGGAGGAGCGCAAGAAGGCCAGGCGCTCCCTGCACGCCCTCGAGAGGAGGAGTCTCCAGGCCGTGGGCCGGTCCTTCCTCGAGCAGGGGAGTGTCTCTCGGACAGTGCAGCAGCAGTACAAGGCAGCGCTCGACCGGTTCGTGAAGGATCAGAGTATCAGGGACCTCCACGCACTGGCCCGCACACCGAAGGTGCTGGACCAGAAGCTGAAGTGCCACCTCGACGACCTCTACTTCGAGGGGGAGCTGAGTGGCGTAGCGAACACTCTAGTGGCGGCTATCCGGTGGAAGTTCCCGCAGTTTGGTCGCCAGGGGGGCCAGTCCTTGCCCGAGACTGCCCGAGCGCTGGTGGGCTTCAGCAAGCTCTCTCCGGCGGCCTCTCGGCTGCCGATCCCAGCGACGGTGGTCTTCGGCCTGGCAATGGTGCTGTGCTCGCTGGGCTTCCCCCTCGCCGCCTTCGGGAGCCTCCTGGCCTTCCACCTCTACCTCAGGCCGTCGGAGTTGATGCGCATGAAGTGGAGGCATTGGTCCCCGCCATGCGGGGCAGGCCGAGGAGGGACCGACGGGTGGTGTCTGACGTTGCACCCCCGGGAGGACGGCGTCCAGTCGAAGGCAGAGGAGTTCGACGAGAACATATCGATCGACGCAGACGGCCATCTCAGTTTCCTCAATCAGGTGATGTCGGTAATGCATGCCAAGGCGAAGCGGGGGGCCCGCCTCGACGAGCTGGTGGTGGGCGACCTCGGCGGCCGCTCATTCCCCATGGTCTTCAAGATGGCGGGCGAGCGGCTGGGTCTGCCCAAGCCGCCAGTGGCGCACCAGCTGCGCCACGCAGGACCCAGCTACGACCTGGCCCAGCGGATCCGCCGCCTGGCCGAGGTCAAGGCTCGTGGCCGCTGGTCGGCGGACTCTTCCGTCAGGCGCTACGGCAAGCAGAACCGCATCAACGAGCAGATCGCCGCGCTGCCTGTCGCGGTGCGGGGCTTCTGCGACGACGCCTGGAAGAAAATCGGAGATGTCCTCTTGAAGCGTTCGAATCCCTTAGAGCTGCCGTGAGTGCTGGGCAACGTCGTCTACCTCGAGTGGCAGTGGAGTTTTTCTCAGGCTCAGGCAAGTGGTCTTCAGCAATGCGTAAGAGAGGATACGTGACGATTGAAGTTGATGTGATTCATGGGCCCCAAAGTGACGCCACGAATCCACACCTCGTCAAGTTGTTTTTCCAGCTCCTCAACTCAGGGGCGATCTGGGCCGTGCACCTTGGTACGCCTTGCTGTACCTTTTCTCGTGCCCGGGGCCGTGGTGACGGCCCAGGGGCTCTGCGCAGCTCAGACCGCCCCCGGGGGCTTGACGGCCTTCTATCGGCAGCCGACAGTGACAAAGTGAAGGTTGGCAACCAGCTTGCCGACCTCTCAGCTCGAGTTTTTGAGCGTTGTCGCCTCCGACGTGTCCCATGCTCGTTGGAGAATCCGCACACTTCTATCTTGTGGTACCTTCCTCAATTTGTGAAGCTGATCGCACGTGAGGATGTGCGCTCAGAGTGCACAGACTTTTGCATGGACGGTAAGCCTTGGAGGAAGAGAACACGTTTGATGACCACACACGTTGATTTATCTCGTGTGGTTCGCCAGTGCACATCAGTTAATGGGATATGCTGCCGCACTCACCGAGCCCATCAAACCCTGGAAGGCAAGAATGAGAAGGGGATTTTTTGGACCAAAATCGCGGAGCCCTATCCCTGGAGGTTGTGTTCCCGAATGTCAGCAGCTGTTGATGCCAGCAATGGTTCGTTGTTTACCAAGAATATGTCTAAGTTGCTGGTATGACCCTCCCACCCTACCCAGAGTACCAGATTGCATTATGCTCTTGAGTATTGCATACGGCTCGCCTGTCTGTTCGATTTCCTGCTGGGCGAGCGCCCAGAAATACGACCAGGTGCAAAACGTTCTGATTCGAGCGATCGTGGTGAAAACAGTACAGAGACAGGCATTCCTCTACGTCGTCTTCTGAGGCTGTCGCCACTCCGCGGTATTCGGGGGGTCGGGGGAGTTCCCAAACCTAGGAGAAGATAAGCAGTGCCAGCACGTGTTTCTTCTGAAGTTTGATAGAACGGTGCGATCCCTTCTTTGTTCTGTAGCTGTGTGGCCCGCCCGCCACTCCCTTTCTCTAGCAGAGCGCTCTTGAGTATTGCATACGGCTCGCCTGTCTGTTCGATTTCCTGCTGGGCGAGCGCCCAGAAATACGACCAGGTGCAAAACGTTCTGATTCGAGCGATCGTGGTGAAAACAGTACAGAGACAGGCATTCCTCTACGTCGTCTTCTGAGGCTGTCGCCACTCCGCGGTATTCGGGGGGTCGGGGGAGTTCCCAAACCTAGGAGAAGATATATATATATATATATATATATATATATATATATATATCATGGAGTCGGGCGTGTTTCTCTACAGGAGGAATATTAGAAAATAATCCAACATTGATATGGGGATTTGTTTTTGTTTTGTTTTGCTTTTATATATTATGTAAGTATTTTCCATTTGTCGCCCCAAATCCGCCTGTGGGGGGGGGGACATGCCCGACCTAAATATACCAGCGATGCATCGTCGATTCCAGGCCGCTTTCTTCCCCGTCATGAGCCAGGCCCCGCCGTTTGACCCCCCGCTGACGGGAGGGTGGGCAAGGACGGGTGCGCAGGCCGTCACCGCCGCACTGCGCTGCACCGATCTGCAGGCCTCGCTCAAGAGGTCGCTGCTGCCTCTGAGAAGCGCGACGCTGCTTATCATCACCACCACCATCACCACCATCCTTATTATCCTTACTCTCTTTCGCCTCAACATCATCATCAGCAGCAGCAGCATCAGCATCAGCATCAGCATCAGCAGCGTCATCGTGGTCATCATCATCAGCATCGTAATCATCATCATCCTCATCATCATCATCCATCACCATCATTGTCGGCATCATGATTTTGATGATGATCATCACCGTCATCATCATCGTCATCATCATCATCATCATCATCATCATCATCATCATAATCATCACAATCATCATCATACTCATCATCATCATGCTCATCATCATCGTCACCACCATCACCATCATCATCAGCACCATCAGCGCCATCAGCACCATCAGCACCATCACCATCATCACCATCATCATCACCATCATCACCATCAGCACCCTCATCACCATCTAATCATCATCATCATCCTCCTCCTCATCATCATCATCACCATTATCACCATCAGCAGCAGCAGCGGCAGCAGCACCACCACTATCTTAGTGTTCCTTACCTTCCTCCGCCTCATCATCAACATCATCATGATCATCACCAGCATCATCATGATCACCATCAGCATCATCATAATCATTTTCAACTCCATCATCATCAATGCAAACATAATCATCATCATCATCCTCATCAACATCATCACCATCAGAACCATCAGCACCGTCAGCACCATCATCACCATCATCACCATCATCAGCATCATCGCCATCATCGACATCACCATCATCATCATCATCATCATCATCATCATCATCATCATCATCGTCACCATCACCACCGTCACCATCAGCCTGTCACCAGCAGCATCAGCATCAGCACCAACATCACTATCATCAGCAGCATCATCAGCAGCGTCATCACCATCAGCATCACCATCATCACCACCACAATCACCATCACCACCACCATCACCATCACCATTATCTCGTTGGTCGTCAGCGGTGGCGGCGTTGTCGTCGCCGTTTCCGTCGTCGCGCATCAGAGGTCGTTGCTGCTTGCTCATTGCGCGCAGCCGAGCGGGGCGGAACCCAGAGGACGCGCTGTACCTCTTCGAGCTCGCCACGCCGACCTCCCCGAAGCTTCTGGTGAGGCGGCCGCCCCTCACTGCGCCGCGCCGCGCCAACGACGACGCCGCCGACGACAACGCCGCCGACGACGACTCCGACGACGACGGTGACGACGCTGCCGACGACCACGACGACGCCGCGAGGACAGGAGAAGAAGATCGAAGAGGACGGATATTGAGGACCGAGTGGAGGGTGGAGGGGGAAAGAATGGAACGCAGCACTGAAGGAGGAGGAGGAGGAGGAGGAGGAGGAGGAGGAGGACCGAGGATCGTGGACCGAGGACCGAGGACCGAGGAGCTGAAGGTGGGGGGCAGTGCGCGCATTCGCCGAGGAGCCCCGCGTAAGACACGGGCCAACGGAGCCCCAGGCATCCACGGTTCGCGTCCCCGCTGCAGCCGCCGAGGGGAGGCTGAGGCGCACGGGACCGCAGCAAGAGCCGAAGGCTTGTCCCAGCTCGGGGCGAAGGGCGCGCACTGTGGGAGCAACGAGCACGGCACGGTGAAGCGCAACCGGCGCGAGGTGCACGCAGAGCGAGGCCTGCACGAGCGGCGGCAGAGAGAGAGAGAGAGAGAGAGAGAGACGCGACGAGCAACGGAGCGGCCGGGCGCGGGGAAGGACGAGGCGGAGGAGGAGGAGGAGGTGGCATCCGAGGGGAAGGAGGCGAAGGAGGAAGAGGAGGAGGAGGAGGAGGAGGAGGAGGAGGAGGGGGAGGAGGAGGAGGTGGAGGGGGAGGAGGAGAAAGAGGATTCGCAAGACGAGGAAACAAGGCGAGAGGGAGGATGACGAGAAGAGCACGGAGGGGGAGGAGGAAGAGGAGGAAGAGGAGGAATTATGATGATTATGATAATGATGTTGTTGATGGTGATGATGACGATGATGACGATGATGATGATGATGCTGATGATTAGGATGATGATGATGATGCTGATGATGATGAGGATGATGATGATGGTGTTGATGATGATGATGACGATGATGATGATGATGATGACGATGATGATGGTGATGATGGTGATGATGATAGCGATGCTCATGCTGATAGTGATGATTATGAGGAGCATGCTGATCATGGTGGTGGTGATGCTGCTGATGATGACGATGATGATGATGGTCGTGGGTGCGGTAATGATGCTGATGCGGTTGATGGTGGTGATTCTGTTGATGATGATGCTGCTGCTGATGACGATGCTGATGCTGATGCTGATGCTGATGCTGCTGATGATGATGAGGAGGAGGAGGAAGATGATGGTGATGATGATGATGCTGATGATGCTGATGATGATGCTGATTATGATGATGATGATGATGCTGATGCTGATGATGATGATGATGATGATGATGATGATGATGATGATGATGATGATGATGATGGTGATGGTGATGGTGATGGTGATGGTGATGGTGATGGTGATGGTGATGGTGATGGTGAGGAGGAGGAGGAGGATTAGGATTAGGAGGATGAGGATGAGGATGAGGATGATGATGATCATGATCATGATCATGATCATGATCATGATCATGAGGAGGATGAGGATGAGGATGATGAGGATGAGGATGAGGAAGATGATGATGATCATGAGGATGATAATGATGATGCTGATGATGATGATACTGATGATGATGCTGACGATGATGAGGAGGAGGAGGATTAGGATTTGGAGGATGAGGATGAGGATGAGGATGAGGATGATGATGATGATGATGATGATCATGAGGATGATCATGATGATGCTGCTGATGATGATGATGATGATACTGATTATGATGCTGACGATGATGATGGCGCTGCTGATGGTGATGATGACGACGATGATGATCATGATGCTGATGATGATGATGATGATGATGCTGCTCATAATGATGATGATGCTGATAATGATGCTGCTCATGATGAGGATGCTTATGATGACGATGATGATGATGGTGCTGCTGCTGCTGATAATGATGATGACGATGTTGATGATGATGATAATTCTGATGAGTATGATGATGAGGATGAGGATGAGGATGAGGATGAGGATGAGGATGAGGATGAGGATGAGGATGAGGATGAGGATGATGATGATGATGATGATGATGATGATGATGATGATGATGATGATGATGATGATCATGATGATCATGATCATGATCATGATCATGATCATGATCATGATCATGATCATGATCATGAGGAGGATGAGGAGAATGAGGAGGGTGAGGAGGATGATGAGGATGAGGAGGATGAGGAGATGGATGAGGAGGAGGATGAAGATGAGGAGGAGGAGGAGGAGGAGGAGGAGGAGGAGGAGGACGAGCAGGGGAGGGGAGGAGGGAGCCAGACGAGGGGAAGGAGGAGGAGGAGGTGGTGGTGGACGAGGGCGTCTCGCCCGCACCCGACCACAGCGCCCATGTGGCAGCCCGCAGACTTTTGCCTCGCCCCAACCCGCGGCTCCAGAGCATCACATGCTGGGCCCAACCTGTCCCGGCGATCCCCGGAGCAGGTTCTCCCGGCCGCGTTTCTGCCGCCAGGGCCGGCGCGCTCTGCGTCGTGCCAGGAGCCCAGAAATGATCGCGTCGTAAAAAAAACAGGACGTGTGTTTTTACAATATTTTCGGCCCTGGGGAGACCTCGCCGGGCCTCGGGATCGTCAAAAAACGACTCAGAACCGAAAATCAATTCCGGGGAAAGGGTCGGGACTTCCGGGGGCGCCGTCCAGAAAAAATCAGGACGTCGCATGTTTGGAAGTAGGTCTTGGGAGGGATCCCCTGGCCAGAGAAACTCTTGGAGCTCCGCGCGGACGTCTTTGATCGGCACTGGGCCCCCCCTGGCGCGCAGAGGGGGCCCAGCGCCGAGCCGAGAGCGCCGCGCGGACCTCCGAGCAATCCCGTTTGGGGATCTGCTTCTGGCTCCTCTAGGAGAGCAGGCCCTCCCGCTCCGGGCCGCTTGTCGGCCGCCGGCATCGGTGCACCGTGCCTTGGGCCAGGAGGGATGGGGGGGTATCCCCTGGCCTGAGATTGAGTCGGGCCTGTTCCCCTACAGGAGGAATATTCCAAAATAGTTCCCCCCCAAAGTATGGGGAAGTCTTTTTTGTATTTGGTCGACTATTTGGGAGCATTTGTTGCGTACTTCTTAGTCTTCGCCCAAAATCCACCTGTAGGGGGACATGCCCGACCTCACGCCAGCATCGGTGCACTGTGCCTTGGGCCAGGAGGGATGGGGAGTTATCCCCTGGCCTGAGAGCGTGATGCCACCTCCCTCCCTGAGACCCGGGCGCTTCCACTTCTTCTCGCGCCGGGCGCCTTCGCCCGGTCTCGGATCGATCCGGCTCGAGAGCTGCCGCAGGATGGGCTCGGGCTTCGGCCGTGATTTCCTCTCGATGTTGTATGTCTTTGTCTGCGACGCCGGGCCTCAGTGCTCTCATGCAGCGAGAGGGATCCAGACCCCTGGGGCCCCTGGGGGTAATCATAGACCTCCTCCACGGGACCGCTTCTTCATCCTGAATCGTTGCTTGACGTTCCCAGGCCCAGCGCGGGCCCCCAGAGGCCGAGACGAGCGAAAACGCGTGGTACACCCTGCACTCGGCGCACGTTGTTTCGAACGGTTATTCCCGCCTGGGTTTGGGGAAGCCCCTCGGTCCGTGTGAGTCCTTCCCCGCTCCGCTCGAGGACGAGGAACCTGGCTCGCGTGGCGGGGTGGTAGAACGAGCGCGCGTCGAAAAGGCCCGCAGGGTTCTAGGCCTCCTGGATGGGGTCGGAGCAGATTAGATGGGGTCGGAGGATCGCGCCGCATCGCCGATGCATCTCCGGTGCGGCTCGATGTGCAGCCCGATTTTCTTCGCGTCGTCGATGTCGTCGATGCGTCGCCGACGTCGACGGTGCCTCGCCAGTGCATCGCCGATGCATCGGCGATCCTTCGACCCCATCTACTCCGACCCCACCCAAGAGGCCTCTGAAGGTGGACGGCCTGGGAGAGCACCAGCAGCGAGGCTGACCGCGCCTTCCGCGCGCCGCGGCCTCGCCCAGAGCGGCGGCGCGCCCCCCGGGTTCGGCGGCGCGCCGAGGGGGGAGGCGAGCGGGGCCGGGCCTGCTCCGAGGGCGGCGGCGCTCCTCGGAAGCACGCCGGCCTTCTGAGGAGCCGCTTCTGTCTGCGGGGAATGATGATGATTGGCGGTGATGTCTTCTCTCGCTCTGCTGATGCACCTGCGCGCACCTTGACACGGATGCTCCTCAGAAGCACGCCGGCCTTGTGAGGAGCCGCTTGTGTCTGCGGGGAGGGCCTGGAGCAGCTGAAAGGAGGCCAGAGTCCTGACGAGCCTGCTGGGAAGCCCTGCCCCCCTGACTTCCCCCCCCGTGGGATCGCCGCCGACAAGTGGGCGGCGCGAGGGCGCGAAGAGGAGGAGGAGGAGGAGGAGGAGGACGAGGAGGACGAGGAGGACGAGGACGTGAACGAGGAGGAGGAAGACGAGGAGGAAGAGGGGGAGGAGGAGGAGGACAAGGAGGAGGAGGAGAAAGAAGATGATGAGGATGAGGATGAGGATGAGGATGATGACGATGATGATGATGCTGATGATGATGATGGTGGTGGTGGTGATGATGATGCTGATGATGATGATGATGATGATGATGATGATGATGATGATGATGATGATGATGATAGTGATCATGATGATGCTGATAATGACGATGGTGATGATGATGGTGCTGTTGCTGATACTGATGGTGATGCTGATGATGATGATGCTGACGATGATGATGGCGATGCTGATGGTTTTGATGATGATGACGACGATGATGATGCTGATGATGCTGATGCTGATGCTGATGCTACTGATGCTGCTGATAATGCTAATGATAATGCTGATGATGATTATGCTGATCATGACGATGATGATGATGGTGCTGCTGCTGCTGCTGATGATGATGATGATGACGGTGCTGATGCTGATGCTGATGCTGATGATGATGGTGATGATGTTGATGATGCTGGTGACGATGCTGCTGTTGATGATGATGTTGCTGTTGATGATGCTGCTGCTGCTGATGATGATGATGATGACACTGATGATGATGATGATGATGATGATGATGATGATGATGATGATGATGATGATGATGGTGATGGTGATGGTGATGGTGATGGTGAAGATGATGATGGTGATGACAATGACGATGACGATGATGATGATGCTGCTGATGATGATGCTGGTGCTGATGATGATGATGATGCTGATGCTGATGATGATGCTGATGATGCTGCTGCTGCTGATGATGATGATAATGATGATGATGATGATGATGATGATGATGATGATGATGATGATGATGATGATGATGATGATGATGATGATGATGATGATGATGATGATGATGATGATGGTGATGGTGGTGGTGGAGGAGGAGGAAGAGGAAGAGGATGAGGAGAAGGTGGATGTGGAGAAAGAAGCAGTGGGAAGGGCAGGAGAAGGACGAGGAAAAGGAGGAGGAGGAGGTGGAGGTGGAGGAGAAAGAGGAGGAGGAAAGGGAGGAGGAGGAGGAGGAGGAGGAGGAGGAGGAGGAGGACGAGGACGAGGACGAGAACGAGGACGAGGAGGAGGAGGAGGAGGAGGAGGCAGACGAGGAGGAGGAGGCGGAGGAGGATCGCGCGCCGCGAGGCGCGAGGCCCGAGGCGCGAAGGCGGGCGACCCAGCGGGCGTCAGGCCGCGCCGCGTCTGGCGCGGCGGGGGCCGCGTTGCGGCGGGCCCCCTCGAAGGTTCGGGGCGGCGCCGCCGTCGACCCGATCGAGCCGACTCGAAGTGGGCCCTTTCCTATCCTGGACAAGCGCGTTCCACTACTCGCAGAGAAACTACTCGCAAATGGCCCGGATCCGCCGCGGGGGATTTGCGATACACTACGTAGAAGAGGAGGACATACTTTTCTCGGGTCCCTGCGAGTAGGCACCCTGCGAGTAGTGGAGCGCGCTCGGTGATATCCTCAGGGCCCCATCCTTCGGGTGTTGCTAGAAGTACCCCTGGCCCAAGGTGCCCCAAGCTTCCAGCACCACTGTGGAGCCACGGGGGGCCCTCTGGGCCACGTGAGGGATGCTCTGGAGGCCGTCTGGGCCACCCCGAGAACCCTAGGAGCACCTTGGGCCAGGGGTACTTCTAGCAACACCCGAAGGATGGGGCCCTGAGGATATCACCGAGCGCGTTCCACTACTCGCAGGGTGCCTACTCGCAGGGGCCCGAGAAAAGTATGTCCTCTACGTAGTGTATCGCAAATCCCCCGCGGCGGATCCGAGCCATTTGCGAGTAGTTACTCTGCGAGTAGTGGAACGCGCTTGTCCAGGATAGGAAAGGGTCCCAGGTTGGATTTGCATTGTTTGAGGCCTGTTGTCTTTAGGTCCCCATCCTTCGGCGCCTCCGGCGCCGCCCCTGGCGCGCTCTGCGCGCCAGTGAGGGGGTTCCAGCGCAGATGAAAAAGTCCGAGCGGACCTCCGCGAGTGTATGCTTATGCACTTGCTTGCACCTCTACGGCGGCGGCATTGAATGAGGAGCGTCTTCTTGGGGCCCAGACCCTGGCGCATTCCTCACTGTCTCGAGGCGTGGCGTATGGCCGCCCATCGGTCGCGAGAGCCAGGGTTCCTTGTCGAAGGTACCCTGATCTTGAGCCTCCTCCTCCTCCTCCTCCTCCTCCTCCTCCTCCTCTCCTCCTCTTCCTCCTCCTCCTCCTCCTCCTCCTCCTCCTCCTCTCCCTGCCCCGGCTGGACGCCCGCGCCCGGCTGGCTCCGAGGCCAGGCGGCCTGGGGGCCTCCCCGTTGTGCTGCTCGCACCTGCCGGGTAGGCCGCCTGCCCCGCCCCTGCCCCGCTGCTCCTGCAGTAGGTCGGGCATGTCCCCCTACAGGGGGGATTTTGGACGAAAGATAGAAAAATATGCAAAACAATGTTCAAACATAGTCCACGATAGGTAGAAAAAAGTATCGCCCCCAAGCTATTGTTTGACTATTTCTGAGCATTCCTCCTGTAGAGGGACAGGCCCAACTTACCTCCTGCAGCTGGGCGCCCCCGCCGCGCCAGCCCTGTGGCTGCGCGTCCCCGCCGGACCCGGCTGTGGTGCGTGCGCCGGCCGGGGTCGGCTCTCCCTGCCCGCTGGGCGCTCCCGGCGGCGGCTGGCGGCTCCTCGCTGCCCGCGCCACCTCCCCAGACCCCCGTCGGGCAATGAACAAATCATGACGGGAGGCTTTTCCGAATTTTCGGCCTCCAGGGGCCCTCACCGGGCCTCGGGACCGTCCAAAAACGACGCAGGATGAGAAACCGGTCCTGGGGAAGGGGTCGAGACCTCTGGGGGTCGATGTAATGAAGAATTCATGACGTCGGGGGTCTGGGTCTGCAGACGGTGCTTCGCTCGGCAGCCCCCGGCGCTTGGCAGCCCTGCTTGTCGCCCTCAGCGGCGTTGCGGCCAGCTGTCTTGCCGCGTGGCCCTCAGCAGCTCGGCGCGGCAGCTGAGCAGCATCTTGCCGCGAGCTGGTCGCCGGCCAGCCCCCGTGGTCGCTGGCGTTCGCATCCCGCCGCCGCCGTCCGCAGCAGATGCGGCCCGCCTCAGTGGAACCGCTCGCCGCTCCCCTACTGTACTGTTTCGACTGGCTCTACGGTTTCAGCGCCTGCAGCCCTCGCCTCGGCCCCTGGTTGTGGGCGCGATGCCGATCCACGTCCGCTGCCAAGACGCCTCAGCAACGGACGGCCCCTCCAGCCACTCTTCCCGAAGCTCTTCGTGCGGTGAGTGCCCTCGCCCCCCGCCCGCTTTCTGCGGCCGCCCTCCGTCTCCTTCCCCCCCCTCCTCCCTCTCCTCCTCCTCCTCCTCCTCCTCCTCCTCCTCCTCCTCCTCCTCCTCCTCCTCCTCTCCTCCTCCTCCTCCTCCTCCTCCTCCTCCTCCTCCTCCTCCTCCTCCTCCTCCTCCTCCTCCTCCTCCTCTCCTCGCTCATGCTCCTTCCTCCTCCTCCTCCTCCTCTCCTCCTCCTCCTCCTCTCCTCCTCCTCCTCCTCCTCCTCCTCCTCCTCCTCCTCCTCCTCCTCCTCCCCCCCCCCCTCCTCGTGCCGCCGGACAATTCGCACGCCGCGCCCCTGGCTAATTACCAGAGCGCGCGTGCGGATTGCCCCTGCCGCGCTGCGACGAAGAGGCGGTCCTCCATGTCCGAGGCGCTGTGGCGCATTTGGGCGCGGGCGGTTCGATCCGACTCCGACTCCGTACCGATGCGGACTGGCCCGGCTCGATTTCGATTCGATCTGATTCCCCGATTCGGATGCCGATTCATCCTGCCAGGTTGAACGATCCGTGCGGCGTCAGACTTAGCAGCGCCGACGTCGTCACGACCCGGACCCACCGTGCCCCAATCCCGTTAGCGCTGAGATCCGCCATGGTGCATTCGTCACTATCACCAGTCCGCGGTCGTTGCTTCCGCTCTCTCGCCCTTGTGTCTCCAGTTCCCCATCGCTCCTCTCCCCACTGCACGGCGCTCTTGCCGCGCAGGCGGCCCGTGGGCGAGGGCGTGATTGAATTCGTTCGTCTCGGCGCCGACGGCGGGGAGGGGGGCGAGCCGCGGGAAAGGGAGCGACGGGGCCCGCAGTCAGGAGTGCCACCGCAGAAGCATTGTTGGCCGTCCCCGCTCGCTGCGTGCAGCGCTCTGGCCAGGGCATCCTCGCACCACGGAGCGGCTGCAACTCGCGGCTGGTTGTCGGCGGAGCTTAGTCTGCATGGACACGCCATCACCCAGCCACCTCCCGCAGCATGGCGCAGTTGAGCATGGCTAGCATGTTCACGCACGTGCGTGCGCGCGAACGGGCCTTGCGTGCACGTGTATGATTACGCGCGGCATGACACGACAGCGCCAGGAACTCAGTGCATGTGTGAACGTGCGGTGGAAGAGAAACATGCTTACCCGACATTTGGAGGTTGGAGTCACGCGGCATTGGGCAGGAGCGGTTGTTGGAGGGGCGTCCGCCAGCAACAACAACCACCAGGAGTTCTGGCCGCACCTGTTCTCCCAGCCCAGTGTTATATGTATTTGGTCGGCTCGCGTGGACGCGTTCTGAGCATTCGGATCATTTCGTCTGATGGCTGTACCGTCAGGCAGAGTGAGAAGGCAGTCAGTCAGGAGGTAGGAGGAGGATGACAATGAAAGAGGAGGACGAGAGCGGAACAGGGCCTCCCCAATCGCAGGGGCGACGACGGGGACTGAGGCCACTGACATAGATTCTCGTGCGGGGCCCTGCCGTCGGAGGAATTCCTCCCCCCCCTCTCAGCCCCCTCCGTGTTGTATATCCTGTGTGTTACTCGGAACATGTTCGGACATTCCGACGGACCCTCTCGCCTTGGCATTTGCCACGTCCGGGCCACTTGTGGATTGTGATTCAGCGTCTGGCGTGCCCCAACAAGCAAACGCAACATGAGTCCTGTTTCTCGCTTGCCCGCCAGGGGCTTCTTGGGGGGCATCGAGGGGGCCACCTGGCGGCTTCTTCGGGGTCTGAGGGCCTCGTGAGGGCGCCTTGGCAGCCCCAGGGGAAAGCTCGAGTCTGGTCCCTCGTGTGTCCGCCAATGGTAGACCTACGCGCCTCGATGGAAGAGACTCGGCAGAGGACTGGTGCAATACGGACCACTTCAGGTTCAGGAGGAGCTCCGGTTTTCGGGTCGTTCCTTAGCTCCAGGTCGGGGCCTACATGAGGCCGAAGCTCGCGGTGGCAAGACACATCCTTCGTTTCTTTTGCCAGCGGTCGTTATGGCAGCGCGATGATTGCAGTGCGCGCAAGACGCGCGCGCGACACTAGCCGTTCGCCTGGGGAGCACTTCGCCTCCGAAGCGCTCTCATTGGGCCCGCTGTCGTCGCCAAGAGGCTGCGCACTGCTGTCGCCGTCAGGACAGATCCAGATCGCGCTCCAGGTCGCGGTCGAGATCAGCCTCGCCGAGGAGAGGTGCGCAGAAGCCTGCCGACGACGCGCCCGCCAAGGCGGGGCGGGCACCCGGGGGAGTCGCCGGCGTGGCTCAAGGATCGAGGATCCAGTCTGGTCGCTTCGGGGCTCAGTACAGTCAACCCGCATAATGAGGATGGGCAACCGTGCCAGGGGTACCCTTGCATCCTTGCATCCGTGCCTTCGGTCCATCCTCAGCGACTTTCGCCGGCCGCGCCCCGCTCGCAAAGTGTCGACATGGCCTTCCAAGGCCCTTGCATCCTTGCCGCGGAGCGCGTCCACAGTCCCGAGACGGTGCGGCGACAGACCGTGCGGCGACCTCGAGATCCCCCAAGGCCTCGCCGCGCGGTGCGTCGCCGCGCGGCCTTGGGGCCCTGGAGGCCCCTGTCGCCCCGAGACGTCCTCGGAGAGGGGCTCGAGTCCCAGGACCGTGCGTTGACCCCGAACCCCCACCGACTCGCCGCACGGTGTGGTCACCACCCCGCCTGGGGGCTCCCCGAGCGCGGGAGCGCGACCTCGGAGCGCGAGGCTCCTCCGCGGCGGGGGTCGGTGTTCAGGGCCGTCGGCGGGGGTGGCGTCCCCGCGCCCTCCCCCCCCCTGATGGGCCTGTTTTCCACCACCAGCACCATCAGTTGGATGGGGAGGGGGTCCTCCTCCTCCTCCTCCTCCTCCTCCTCCTCGTCGTCCTCCTCCTCCTCCTCCCCCTCGTCTTACGCATCCTTCCCCCCTCCAGCTTATGGTTGTGGTGGTGGTGGCAAACAGGCCCAGCACCCCCCCCCCTGCGCGGGGGCGCGGGCTCTTGCCCCAGCAGGCGTGCGTGCCATGCCGCCGGCCCCCAGAGGAGGGGATGTGCGGCCCCCGATGTGGCGGGCGCTTCGTGCGGGGCCAGGAGAGGGATAGTTCGCCCTCGGAGCCTTCACAAAAGAAAGCAAAGCAAGACAAAGAGCGTCCCGAGACGCTCTCGGAGCGTTCCCGGACGCTCTCAGAAGGCCGCGGCGCCCGATGCATCCCCCCAGAACCGTCAGATCCCCGAGATCCCCGACGTGTCCGTCCTGGCTTCGCCTTGGTGGTGTGCCGCTTCCCGCAGCGCTGCCCGCGTGCAGGTGCTGCCGATTCGTCCTCCTCCTCCTCGGCGCTTGCGGCGGGGCTTCTGGGAGGGCTCTTGGCCGGTGGCCCATGGGGCGGCCTCCTGGGAGCCTTTGCAGGGCGCCCGGAGCTGTTGGGGGCCTTCTGTGCTCTGGGGGCAAGTGGGAATGCAGGAGACTTTGGAATCTGGATTCTCACAGCAGGCCTGGGAGGCGCGGGTAATACTCTTCCGTCCCTCTCCTCGTCTCCTCCTCGTCTCCTCCTCCTCCTCCTCCTCTTCCTCCATCAGGGGTTCGTTCGCTCCTCCTCTTCCTCCTCCTCCTCCTCCTCGCTCCTCCTCCTGGGCAACAGCACATGTCCTGCTGCTGCGTTGTTTCGCCGCCCTGAATCGGCGGCGCCCCAGCGCCCCCCCTGCAGTGCCCCCACGGCACCTCGCCTGCAGGCCGATCGCTCCGACTGCAGGGGGCCACTTGCGGCCATGTTGGGTGTCTTGGGGGCAATATTGTGTTAAGTCGGGCGTGTCCCTCTGCAGGGGGAATATTCACAAATAGTTTAAAAAGTAGTCTGGGGATGATTTTTCTACTAGTTTTGACACTTTGGGGGGTATTTTTTGAGTATTTGTAATTTTTCGTCCACAATCCCCCTGTAGGGGGACAGGCCCGACATGAATCTTGTGGGGGAAGTCTTCTGAGGCCCCTGGATGTTCCCCATGCTGGCCTCTCGTAGGCCCTCTCAGGGTCTCTCGTGATCGCCTTTTCGGCCGTATTGATGGCCTCCTGGCCCTCTTGGCGCCCTCTTGGGCCATCGTAGGCCGGTGTGGGGGGCTTCTCGGGCCGCCTTCGGCTTCCAGAAGCCCGAAAAATCGAAAGCGCAACAAGTCATGCAAACAATGGTGGGAATCCCTGACTTTCGCCTCTTGGGGCCCCCTTGGGGCGTCTGGGGCCGCCTTGAGGCCATCTTGGGTGCTCTTGAGGCCTCTCCGGCGTGGTGGAGCCCTTTGGGAGCCTTCTCAGATTGCATGTTGACCATCCTTTCGACCACGGGCGGTGAATTTGGAGGCGTCGAGGGCCCCAGAGGTGCGTTGACGAGCTCGTGTCAAGTCGGGCTTGTCGCTCTACAGGAGGAACAAGAATGGTAAAAAAATAGTGTGGGGACGATTTTTCAATCTGTTTTTACTAGTTGTGCATATTTTAGCGTATCTTCATGATTTCTGTTGTCCAAGATCCCCCTGTATGGGGGACACGCCCGATTTAAAGCTCGTGCCTGTCCCCACCTGCCCACCTGCCCCCCCCTTGCTCTGGGACTTCGGACCCAGGGGCGCAGGAAAGGGAGAGGGAGGCAGCCAGATGTCTCCCGCGCCCTTTCACTCAGGCGATCGAAAACATGGATCAACTCCTCCTCCTCCTCCCTCCCTCCTCCCTCCTCTCTCCTCCCTCCTCCCTCCTCCCTCCTCCTCCTCCTCCTCCTCCTCCTCTCCTCCTCCTCCTCCTCCTCTTCCTCCTCTTCCTCCTCCTCATCCTCTTTCGGGGGCGTCGATTCACGACGAGTCCCGTTTCCATGGGAAATCGCGGATTTCCGCCGCCGAGCGAGGCGGCACCGGCCGCATTTTAGGGAGGGCACCTCCCCCGATCCATGGATTTGGCGGCTGCGCGCCAAATCCATGGATCGCTGAACCATGTTTGCGCGTCCCCGACTCACCATCTGCATGCGGGGGTCGGCGGATGATTCGGAGGGGAGAACCGCCACGACCCCCTTACCTGGCATAGGCTGAGCAGTCCTACAGTCCTGCCCTGCTCGATTCCTTGCCTGGGTGCATTTACCAAGGGGCTCGTAGGGACACTTCTGTGAGGGTGGTGCGGTTGATGGAGAAAATTCTGCACCACTCGCGCGAGGATGCTAGCACAAAGGAACGCCCCCCCTGCCCTCGATTCAGTTTTGGTTGGCATTGCCAGCGGGGCGCAGGATTTGATGGAGAAAATTCTGCACCACTCGCGCGACCAGGATGCTAGCACAAAGGAACGCCCCCCCTGCCCTCGATTCAGTTTTGGTTGGCATTGCCAGCGGGGCGCAGGATTTGATGGAGAAAATTCTGCACCACTCGCGCGACCAGGATGCTAGCACAAAGGAACGCCCCCCCTGCCCTCGATTCAGTTTTGGTTGGCATTGCCAGCGGGGCGCAGGATTTCCGGCCAGTCGGCAGATCGACGCATCGTGGCGCAGCCCGCCAGTATTCACTGGGGGCGCGGGAGGGGTGTTCACAAACATCTGCAGAAAAGGTGCAGTCAGCCGTGCTTGTGTCCCCTGGTCGTCGTCGTCGTCGTGATCGTCGTCTTCGTCGTCGTCGGCGTCGGCGTCGGCGTCGGCGTCGGCGTCGTCGTCGGCGTCGGCGTCGTCGTCGTCGTCGCAGCGGCCGACGGCGACGGCCCCGAGAAGGCCCCGAGGAGGCCCCCGAGGCCCCAAAGCGTGGAGCTGGCCGCCCTGCCGCCCCTGCCCGAGCGGCGCCCCGGCGGGTGGGGGGGGGTCGCCCCCTCCCCGCGCCGCGCGAGGGCCGGGGGCGCGGCGCGCCCTCCCCTCGTGCCCGCTCGGTGACGGCGCATCTCGGGAGGTGGACGGCGACGAGGGCGAGGGTCGGACGGAGGGGGAGTGGAGGAGGAGGAGGAGGAGGAGGAGGAGAAGGAGGAGAAGGAGGAGGAAGAGGAGGAGAAGCTGATGCTGCTGACTGATGCTGCTGGTAGTGGTGGTGGTGGTGATGATGATGATGGTGATGATGCT
>CAUYUJ010004692.1:491816-509316 GCA_963575745.1 Prorocentrum cordatum | reverse complement strand
TGAGGACGGGGATGAGGATGGTGATGATGGTGATGATGATGATGATGGTGGTGATGACGACGACGGTAATTAGGCGGATGAGGGGGATACGGTGGAGATGATGTAGTTGCTGGTGGTGGTGGCGGTGATGATGAGGATGGTTGTGATGAAGAGGATGACGACGACGACGATGCTGCTGATGATTTTGGTGATGATCGTGGGTCAATGAGAGTTCACATGAGCGACGCAAGCAAGGGGATCGTCTGATCCGACGTTGGCGCGCAAGCTGCCCGCATAAGGTCGCGCGTCAGCCCCGTCGTCTCCACTGTAGCATTCCGCGCCGGCGGCCTGCGTAAGCCACCGCGTGAGGTCGTCCTGCCATCTCGCGTGAGACGTTTTTTTCGTCGCCCACATGGGGTTACCCATCTGTAGGTTTGCATCGGCAGCGAGCCCGGGGGGAAGTGAGAAGGGGCGGGCCTTCTAAGAAGGTTCGGAAGTCCCCCGGCCTTCTGCGAAGTTCTCTGAGCCTTCCCCGAAGACACGGGAAACCTCCCAGAAGGAGGCCTTCTGAGAAGCCAGGCCGCCTTCTGAGAAGGCTTAAGCCGGGCCTGTCCCTCCACAGGCGGAATATTCCAACGTAGTCCAAAAATAGTCTGGGGACTTTCTTTAAACATTTTTGGGCATTTTCAGAGTACTTTTGTGACTGTTGCTTATGTTTCGCCCAACATCCCCCTGTAGGGGGGCACGCCCGGCCTAAGAGAATGGCCTTCTCCTTCTCACTTCCCCCCCTCGCTCGCCGCCGATTGCACCCGTCGGCCACCTCTCGGGTCGGGCGAAAGGGTGGGATAGCAAAGGGGGGGGGGGAGAATCAGCTCAAGCTGCTGATTTTCCCGGCGCCCCCCTCGCGCCGGAGGCGGCTATGTATCGAGGAATGGGCCGTGAGGCCGAAACCAGCTGCATGCAGCAAATTTCGTACCCCCCCCTTTCGGAATGGCCCCTGGAAGCACCCTGACTTCGGATCCGCCGCGCCGTGGGCGATCCCGCAAGCAGGGCGGGAATATCCGCCCTGCGCCTAGCGAAACTCGTCGGTTGCACCCGCCGGCCACCTCGCCCAGTGGGCCCCTCGACGCCCGCCCGCCCGTGGGCTCCCGAGGCGCCCGGGGGGGAGGCCTTAGCCGAGGGCCTCCGGGCGGAGAGGGGGCCGCTCCCCGCCCACGCTGCCCTCCCGTGCTCCGCTCGTCTGCGCCTGCAGTTACCAGAGAGAGATCGAGAACTGAGGATTGAGGATTGAGGAGGATTGAGGAGGATTGAGCATTGAGGATCGAGGAGGAGGAGGAGGAGGAGGAGGAGGAGGATGGAGGATTGAGGACGGAGGATTGAGAATCGAGGATCGAGGACCGAGGACCGAGGACCGAGGATCGAGGACCGAGGACCGAGAAGGAGGGCCGGAGATCGAGGATTGAGGGTCGAGGAGGCGGAGGAAGGGGAGGATCCCAGAGAGACGTTTCTCGGGCCTGCTCCTGGCCACTCGACGCGTGCTCCCCCCCGTTCCCTCGGACAGCTCGGGCCCTTTCGCGCGCCGGCGCCTGGAGGCCTCGGGCCACAAAGGCCGCGACGATCTGGTGAACCAGGCGCCGGCGTGCACTCTCTGCTGCCCGGGCTGTGGTGCCACTGGTCGCTCGAAGAGCGGCATGCGGCATGCGGCATCATACGCTCTCGGAGCTCCGCGCGGATGCCCTGGATCGGCGCCGGGTCTCCCTGGGCGGCGCCTCGGGCGCCGCCCAGGTTCAAGAGATCCGCGCGGACCTCCGAGAGTTTATGCGTCTATGTGGCGCTCTCTGTTCCTCTGGTCGTAGCAGTCTCGTGAGCTTTCTCCCGAGGCGGAGGTTTATCCATAACCACCACCTGGGGAATCGGTCTTCGGGAACCTCGGCAGGCGGCGGATACGGATATACTCGGGCGCCCTGGGACAAAGATGTATCCATATCCACCGCCCGCTTGGGTCCCAGGACGTCGGTTCCCCAGGCGGTGGACATGGATATCTCCCCGCCTCGCATTTCTCATGGCTGAAGGAATGGAATTGTCTTGAGGCTTTTCTTGCTGCTCCGATGACTTTCACGATTGCTCACCGCCTGATGCTGAAAGATGATGTCACGTTGGCGCCGCAGACGTCAGGGTGTCTGTTGTGCCGCGTGATGTCCCTTGATTCCTCTGCACATGATGCATAGAAGAAGTAGGGGCTGGCATTCACGCCCAAGTTGATGTTTATGATTCCTCTTCCGTTAGTGGTACCGGTGCGTGCTTTTAGTGGCCAACACAGCTAGAACCACAATTGCTTCCTTGCTTTCTTCCCAGTTCACCAGCACGTTTGCCCGCCATGACCTTCCTCAGCGTATGGCTCTGCGCCACCATAAAAGCATGTCTTCTTGGACCTCAATTCATTTACATGTTGCTTGCGATTGCAGTCTGCCCGTCGACCTTTGCCCCCGACCTCCCAGATCAAGCATGTTTACATCTTGCTTTTGAACACAGTCTGCCCGTCGGTCTGTGCCCCCGACCTCCCAGATCAAGCGTGGCCAGCGCGAGTCTGTCGCCTTCAAGGACGCGCCCCCCTCCGGGCTTGGGCCGGTGCGGGCGAGAACCTTCCCAGCGCGAGGGATAGCATTCGGGAAGCATCGCCGGCCGCTGCCCCGAAGGACACCCTGGGAAGGGGGGGAACGGAGGCCTCCCGAGGCCCAAAGAGGGCGAAAGACGTCCAATCTTCGAAGTCGTGGGATCAGTGGGATCGAGGATCGAGGAGCGTCGCTCGGTTTACTGCTCGGCTTCGGCTTCGGCCAGAGCGCGTTGGGTCTCGCTGGGAGTCGGAGCCTTCGGCCCCTGGTGGGCTCTCGAAGGCGCCCGCGGGGCGCGTCTGCCCGCACACGAGGGATCCCAGAGAGATCGAGGATCGAGGATCGAAGAGGAGGAGGATCGAGGATCGAGGATTGAGGATCGAGGAGGAGGAGGAGGAGGAGGAGGATTTCTAGATCGAGAAGTGAGGGTCGAGGAGTAGACGGAGGAGGAGGAGGAGGAGGAGGAGGAGGAGGTGGAGGTGGAGTAGGAGTAGGAGTAGGAGTAGGAGGTGGAGTCAAGCCAGCCAGCTCGAGCGAGTCAAGCATGGCATGCCCAGTCCCACCCGCCCTCCCACAACATAAGAAGCAAAGCTGGCACAACTGGGGGCCGAAGTCACACCGGCCAGCCGGTTTGGTACAGCTGATGCGGCCGCGATGGCGGTTGCCGACGGGAACTGGCGAGCGCGTGTTGAATGCCGCGCACGCATTGCCAGACGAGTCGAGAATGGCCCGGTACACCGCAGGAAGCCAGAGGTGGCCGGAGGAAGCCCGACGGTCTGACAGGACACCCCAAAGCATTTTTGTGAAAAAGCATTGGGTTTTTGATGTTTTTATGTTGAAATGCTTGCAAACACACGGTGTTCGGTAGGATTCTGACATGAACGCGCGAGTGTGCTCTTTGTGGTATTTTTTGCACAGGATTCGCGGCCTGGGTGCATGACAGAGCATCGCGAGTGCACCGCGCGATGACGTGAAATCGCTGGATTTGACAGAATTCTTAAGATTCCTATGGTTTTCCTATGATTTCAGCAAGAGAGCCCGGGCGGGAAATTTGTATGTGAAAAAAACATTGGGTTTTTGATGTTTTTATGTTGAAATGCTTGCAAACACACGGTGTTCGGTAGGATTCTGACATGAACGCGCGCGTGTGCTCTTTGTGGTATTTTTTGCAATGGATTATCGCCGTGGACGACAGGACGTCCATGTCGAGAGGAAAAAATAAGACAAATGTTGATTTTGTATTGTTTTTTACAGGTTAGGATGGGACCACCCGGATGCGCCCGCTATCTGCCGGCCTGAGGGGGGAGTAGGAGTATATTCTAATAAGGAATAAGGATAGGAAGAGGAGGAGGCGTAGGAGGAGGAGGAGGAGGAGGGAGGGTCGAGGAGTAGCAGCAGGAGGAGGAGGAGGAGGAGGTCTTCGGGCCGTTCCTTGGGCCCGAGCCAGAGAGCCCGTTCGTGGCCGCGGCTCGCCGCGGCCAGAAGAGCCCCACGAGTGCCTCGCTCGGCGCTCCCCGTGGCAGCACGAGGACTGCGGGCCCCCTGCAGCGGCCCTGCGTGCGTTCCTTGCCCGGCGGCCGCCCTGCAGATGCCGGCGGGCCCCCCGCAGATGTTGGGAACCCCCAAACCGGGTGGTGAGATACCAGGTGGCGACCTGGAATCCCCAAAAAGGTCACCGCTGGGTTTGGGGACACGGCGTCACCACCGGGTTTTGTGACTCCTGGACCCACCAATGTTCGGGACATCCTCGGAAAACCGCACGAGTCCCCAATCCGGGTGGTGACACCAAATCGCCCGAGACTCACCGCCAGGTGTTGTCACCACCACGTTTGGGGACTACCAAAGATGCCACCTGCAAACTCCGCGCGGATTGCTTGGATCCGCGCCTGGGCCCCCCGGCGGCGCCTCCGGCGCCGCCCCAAGAAATCCAGCGCGGAGCGCCAAAAGTTCATGGTTATGTGCTTGTTTCTTCTTTTAACCGTACCCAGCGATGACAACGACCACCACCCGGCAGCTACCATGCCTTCGTTCCTTACTCAGCGCTCCTGGCGGTCATCGTCCTCAGCAGCATCATCGTCATCAGCATCACCATCATCATTAGCACCAACAGCACCAGCAGACTCTTCAGCAACACCATCATCAGCATCATCATCGCGCTGCCGTTTCGCTCGCGCCCTTTGGCAGCGCGGCATCGGTCTCTCTTGCAAGCGCAGGTGGGGCAATCGGGCGGGCCAACATATTCACATGATGATGTCTTAACTTCGAGAAGGAAATCTTGCCGCTCACGTCATAGCACCCACGTGTATGGGTGTCGGTTTCTACTCTGCGTATCTCGTTTTGGACAACGTGCGCGTGATCAGCAAGAACAGGGAAGACGAGCAGTGCATCTGGGAGTCTGGTGCTGGCGGCTCCTTCGCACTGCAGAATGACACGGGAATATTTCACGAGGACATTCGGCACGGCACCAAATCATCTGTTCTGTGTAGGAGGACCAGGCGGGGGTCCCTGGAGGAGCGCCGCCTGTCGGATTTCGTCAAGAAGCACTCTGAGTTCGTCGGGTTCCCGACGGAACTGCGCGTGGGGAAGTCAAAGGAGAAGGAGGTGACGGACTCCAGGACGAAGACGGACCGAATATCGAGGAGGTCGATGAGGAAGACAGAGGGACAAGCATGATACCAAGAACGTCATGCAGGTATCCCACGAGCGGGAGCACCTCAACAAAAACAAGCCGCTTTGGATGCGTCCGCCCGTGGACGTGGCCAACGAGGAGTACGCCCCATTCCAGAAGGCACTGTCCAACTACTGGGAGGACCACATGGCTATAACAGGACCGTAGCGTAGATGGCCAGATGGAGCTCCGCGCGCTGCTCTTCGTGCCGCGCTGGGCACCCTTCGACCTGCTCGCGCCCAAGAAGAAGCGCAACAACGTCAAGTCGTACGTGCGACGCGTCGTCACCATGAACGACCGTGATAAGGCGATGTCCAAGTGGCTCAACGTCGTGAATGGAGCGGTTGGCCCCGAGGACCTGCTGCTGAAAAATTCCCGCGAGATGCTGCAGCAAAATGAGATCATGCGCGCGATCAAGAGGAGCATCGTCAATAAGTGCCTCGAGTCATGCATGTTGCTGTGGAAGCACTGCCTGAAACAGGCACGAGGTACGGCCTTGTGGATTGCGCGCGTCGGCGTCGACGAATACTTTGATTCGCGTGTCCGAAAGTCCTTATGTGCACAATCGGCTTCCTAAGTCGGATTGCCGCGGCGTTGCGCTTTTGGCGAGGAACCAGTTCTGGGGAATATCTGCCATCGTCTCAGCGTGCGAACGCACTCGCTCATACATTCGATTCTGCTGGGCTTAATTGGTATACCGTCCACCTCGCATGACTCGAGCGGCGCCTTTAGGTCAATTTTCGAGGGCCCCGAGCGCTTCTCCCCTCCTGGAGTCTCTTGGCTCCCCGGGAGAGGCTGCGTTCAGGGGCCAGTGCCATGGAGCCCCACGTTCTCTGTGGTGTGCATGCTTGTGTGGTGAGTTAAGTCACATATCTTGTTGGCCGAAGGTTTATGGTGGTCCACGGACCCGAGGTCCTGGATTGGCAGTTCAGTGCCTTGAATTTGTGCTGTCCACGGAGCTGACATGGGGTTGGAAGAGTGAGCGAATGGACCAGCATCATCGTCATCATCATCATCATCATCATCATCATCATCATCATCATCATCATCATCATCACCGACATCATCACCGTCAACATCGTCGCCATCATCATCACCGCCATCATCACCATCAGCGCTGTCGCCGGCATCACCCATCTTCGCCCGCAGGAGCAGCATCATCAGCATAACCATCCGTATTACCGTCAGCGTCAGCACTCGCATCACCAGCGCTCGCTACGGTTACTCGGCGCACCCCCCTCCCTGCAGATGCCCCGCACGCACGGGGCCTCGGGTCTCGGAGGGTGCCGGCCGCACTCCCGCGGCCCGCCGCACGCACGGCCGCCGCCGTGGCCTGGCCAGAGCCGCCTTCGATCCCAGACCTCCAGCGAATTGCTATCCCCTGGCATCGCTCGGACGTGTGTATTTTTTCCTCGGCGAGGACCCTTGAGGAACATCCTTGATCATGTGGCGAAACAAAGCCACGCACGAAACCGTAACAAAAACACAGAGAATGGACGTCCGAGCGATGGCGAGATCCATGAAGGGCTGCGTGGCATGAGCTTGTCTTTGATTACTCGCGGTGACGCCCGTGACTGGCCCCGCCCCCCCCTCCCCCCCCTGTGGTCACCTTGCGATTCGCGCTGGCGCCGCTCCGATCCAGTGTTGAGTACCCCCGGAATGGACGCCCCCGAGAGGGGTGGTCGGCGGCGAGATCCGAACCCGAATTACCCTCGCCGATCCACGACTCAGACAAATGGCCGGGCGGCGGGCGTACGGTCCAGAATTCGCCGAGCACGTGGCGAAAGCGAAGCCTCACCCCCGCCTCCCATGGATTCGGGGGAATCGATGGCTGGCGGGGGGCAGGTTCGGATGTCACCATCTGGGCAGGCGGCCAGAAAAGGGCTGCGAGGGCGAGGGGGTCGCCATGGAAATAACTCGCCACGGAAAGGGTTGGCCTCGCCGCGCCCGACGGAGGCCGACGCGAGGGACAAGCCTCGGGCGCAGCTTCCTCGGGCCATCCTCAGCCCGCGGTCCAGCGCGTGAATCTTCTCCTGGAGCGGCGGTCTCCGAAGGTTTCCGGGGGGTTCCCAGCAGGCGCGGGCCATTGAGCCCCACAATCTTGGCCTCCCAGGTGAGGTCAGAGTAGGTGGGGGCGGAGGATCGTGCAGCATCGCCGATGCATCGGCGATGCGGCTCGATGTGGAGCCCGAGTTTCTCCACGCCGACGTCGCCGATGCATTGACGATACGGCGCGATCCCATCTACTCTGTCCCCATCACGGAAGCCTCTACCAGTAGATGCGGGCCCTGGAGCCCCACACGGAGCGAAAAGCACCCCAACACTTCGATCCTCGTAGCTTGCGAGCCTCGGCCGGCAGTCGACCCAAAGATCGACGAGGTGACGTCTTCAGCCCGCGTGCCGCAGATGTCTCGACTGCATGTCTGCCGGTCCCGGCTTCATGGTTGTTGACCCCGGGGGCCCGAAAACGGCCCGCGGAGGCCAACCGCCGGGATAGGAGGAGGAGGAGGAAGATGAGGAGGAGGAGGAGGAGGAGGAGGAGGAAGGAGGAGGAGGAGGAGAAGGTGGAGGAGGGGGAAGAGGAGCAAGGTGAGGAGGAGGAGGAGGAGGAGGAGGAGGAGGAAGAGGAAGAGGAGGAGGAGGCCGAGGAGGAGGAGGAGGAGGAGGCCGAGGAGAATGCCTTCCGCGCGGCAGGTGTTGCCGCTGCGGCCTCGGCGGCGGCCGCGGCAGGTGTTGCCGCCGCGGCGCGGCACGCTGCCGCGCGGCGGGCGCGGAAGGTGCAGGTCGAGGGGCTTGGGCATCGCTCGGACGTGTGCATCTTTTCTCGGCGAGGACCATCGAGGAGCATTCCCAGAGACCCGACGCTCTAAGAAAATTGGAGCGGCGGGGTTTGCGCAGATTTCGGCCCCTGGGGGCCTTAGCTGGGCCTCGGGAGCGTCAAACAACGATTCAGGACGAAAAACCGGTCCTGGGGAAGTGGTTCGGACCTCCAGGGCCCACGCATCGAAAACATTGGAGCAGCCGGATGTCTGGGTTTGTGGTCATCTTGCGGAAAGGCCCGCGCACCAAGCCGAAGCACGCACGGGGAACGGACGTCCGAGCGATGACGCACAGGGAGCGGGTGGCCTCCAGGAGAAGTGGTGGAGTCACTGCGACAAGCACGGCAACGGCTTCTACGACCCCGCCCGGCACGAGCTGCGGTTCCTGGAGGATCCGCCGCCCCGAAGCGCCCTCCGGCCGGGCGGGTGTGCCCTGGTGGGGGAGGAGGAGGAGGAGGAGGAGGAGGAGGAGGAGGAGGAGGAGGAGGGAGGGAGGAGGAGCAGGAGCAGGAGCAGGAGCAGGAGCAGGAGCAGGAGCAGGAGCAGGAGCAGGAGCAGGAGCAGGAGCAGGAGGAGCAGGAGGAGCAGGAGGAGGAGGAGGAAGAAGAAGAAGAAGACGAGGATGAGGAGCAGAAAGGATGGCGAGGAGGAGTCGAGGGTCGAAGCTCGAGGATCGAGACCCGAAGTTCCAGGACACAAGTTTGTAGACGTTTTTTGTTGGGCTTCTCTTGCGACTTCAGCTCCTCGCCGCCACGGCTGGATCCGCCGCGAATGTCTGGCCCGAGTGCGCACCCCGAGAGGGGTTCCAGGGGTCGCTGTCTCAGGATCAACATACTTGTGGGAAGGGGTTTAGAAAAAGAAGGTCCTGAAGGTTTTCATCAGCGATCATCAGCGATCCAGTTTCTTCTTTTACAGCGGAGGCGCTCGCCTTAAAGGAGGCGGCGCGGGCTGTGGAGGAACTCACCAATAAGATAAGAAACCGGCCATCATTGGCCTGATCTGGGCCCGGCGAAAGACAGAAAGACGGTATTTCTCCGCCGTCGGTTACCCGGGCCGCCCCCTGGGCAAATTGTGACCGCCTCAGCGCCAACAATAAATCCCTCTGGAAGAGAGGCCTGCGCTGGAGGAGAGGCCCGCTGGGCCCAGGGCCCGCGCTCCAGGTCCCGCCTGCCATTGTACCACTTGGGAAGGCGAGGAGAGAGAGACGAGAGGTTCCAAGCTCGAGCATCGAGGCTCCTCTCTGCTCTGGGCCCCTCCTCTCTGCTCTGCTCCTCTCTGCTCCTCTCTGCTCGAGCATCGAGGCTCCTCTCGTTCGTCGCCTCCGCTCCTCTCTGCTTCGGGCCCCCCCCCCCCCTTTGGCCTCCAGAGGCACCCCCCTTATACCCCCTGTCGGAGGCCCGCGCGGGCTTGGTGGGTCGGCGCCCGGCCTCCCCTCCCCTCGCCCCTGGGCGGCGTCTCGCCGCCCCTTCTGCACGCTCCGCGCGCGGGGGGGAGGGGTGTTAGGTCCCCAGGCCTCCTCGCGCCGTGCAGAAGTCGCGACGGGAGGTTCGCCGCCAGCTTCGGCCTCCGGTGGCCATCCCCGGGCCTCGGGGCCGTCGAAGCACGGCTCGGAATGAGAGACGGGTCCCGGGGAAGGGGCCCAGACCTCTGGGGATGGACGTTTTGAGAAAATCACGACGTCGGGGGTCTGGGAACGGGTCTTGAGGGAGACGGATCCTGAGGGTTTTCGCCGCCTTTCGGTGCTCTCGGGGCCCTCCACGGGCCCCGGGGACTGTCAGAAAACGACTCGGGATGAACAAGGGGTCCTGGGGAACGGCCCCATGGGGACCCGTTACCCTCAGGACCAGCTTCCCCCACTTATCATAGGGGAAGCCGGTCCTGAGGTGCCCCTGGCCCAAGGTGCCCCCACCTTTTCGCTCCATTTTAGAGCCCCAGCCCTCTGGGCCTCGTGAGGGGTGCTTTGGAGGCCGTGTGGGCGAACCCGAAAATCCTGGGGGCACCTTGGCCCAGGGGCACTTCTAGCAACACCCGATAGGGAGGAGAGCTCGGCGCCCATCCAAAACATCCGCGCGCACCTCCTCAGGTTGTTATGCTCGTGTCATGCTGCGCCTGCCTGTCAGGTGGTCCGCGGGACGTCCCGCCGGCCGTGCCTCTCGGGGGCCTCTGGGAGCGGTCTTGGGTAGGGGGGCGCTCGACTCGGTGTGGCCGCCAGGACTTGGCTGACGAGGTTCGCTATTACATAAAATGCCAGGAGGGGGAAAAAACCACACAGACAAAATGAATCGCCGACTCCCAGGAAAATATGGGAAGATATGGGAAGTGGGGGGGAAGACGAAAACCCATATATGGGAGAATATGGGGGATCCTTGGATTTGTGTGTATTTATTTGTGTGTCCCTGGGCTCCTTGAATAAGATGTTTCTCCGTCGGGGACGCCCCTCCCAGGGCGGCAGGGAGGGTTGTGCCCCGACGGCCCACTGGAGGGGTATAAACGTCCTTGTTGCCTTGGGTCACAGGTCCCCGATGGTGGGAAAACATGTTCTACGCCGGGCAGCGCGGATCCGAGAAGAACCGCTCCGCGCGGATTTCTGAGATCCGCGCTGTGCCCCCCCCTCCCTGGCGCGTTGAGCGCGCCAGGGGCGGCGCCGGAGATTTCTTCGATCCGCGCTGGGCCCCCCCCTCGCGGCGCCTCTGGCGCCGCCCCTGGCGCGCTCCGCGCGCAGGGGAGGGGGGCCCAGCGCCCCCGCGTCGACGCGGCGCCCGTCGGCGCGGGCGCTCCAGGTCGGAGGCCACCGGCGTGGCCCGAGCCAGGCCGGCGTGGGTCGTCGAAGAGCGGGCGCCGCTGCAGGTTTCACGATTTGCGCGGGGCCAGGGCCAGGAGTCAGCGTCCACGCCGGCTCGCGAGGGGGACCCGGATGGTGCTCTGGAGGTCCGCGGAGCCTCCCCGAGGCCTCCGGGGACCCGGGGAGGGCATTTGGCATCGCTCGGACGTGTGCATCGAGGAGCATCCTTGATCATTTGGGGAAAAAGCCACGCAAGAAATCGAAAAATGCACGGGGAATGGACGTCCGAGCGATGGCGAGGGCACGCGACACCACCCAGACGTCTCCCCCCTGGCTCCTCGACTGCTCCAGGCGGCGCCTCCGACGCCGCCTCTGGCGCGCGCCGCGGAGGAGAGAGAGAGAGAGAGACATTCAAGCAGTGGCGAAGCGTCCTGGCTCGCCTATAGCCCTACCAAGCAATGCTCTAAGAACCCTTTGTGGTTTCCGCGAAATGATCTTAGAACATTTCTGGCGGAGTCTGTCTTGTTTTATTCTTGGGTTCTAAGAGTATTTCCGCTTGGCCGCTTGGCCACGGCGAGGTGCAGAATGTGGCGGCTGCCGCGATGGATCGCTTCAAAGGAGGGAAACCACCCGGACCGGACATCTGGCGTTCACTAGACGGCCCTTGGCGTTTACGAAGCAGCCCTGCCCTGTCTGGTTCCTTCTCTGGGTGCGTTTGCTAAACGGCTTCGCTTGTCGGGGTGGTTATTATCGGGCTGGATTTTCTGCCCTCTCTCGCTGTGCATTTTTGTCTAACATCGGCCTGTAGGGGGGCATGACCGACCTAAGGTTAGGGTTTCTTTGAAGCACCCCTGCTGCTTAGAGGGCGCGGGCCTCATCTGTAGATGCAGGGCCGGCGCCTTCCCAGGAGCAGGCTCCTTCTAAAAAGCCTTCCCCCCTCCCCCAACCCGCCCAATGCGCGCCGCCACTCCCCCGGGGAAGCGTTAGGTTGTTGCCCCGGCCAATTGTTGAGTCTTCGGTGCCCGAAAGCAGGACCCCGAGGGCCGAAATGCAGGAAGGACTGGAGGCTGAGCAGGGATCTCATCGTTGGCGATGTGGTTCCAGGGCTCACCTTAGCCAGCTTCCCGAGCCGCGTCAGCCGTGGCGACGAGACCCTCCAGGGACACCCAAACTCCGAGTCGTCGTCGTCCTCGTCCTCGCCCTCGCCCTCGCCGCCGCCAGCTGAGATCCGAGCAGGCCTGGTCCGCGCCCGCCCTTCCGCGCCGCGGAGCCGCACGGAAGACGCGCACGACGGCGGGCTTCTGGCGCACCTCGGCCTCCCAGGGGGCCCTCGTCCGTCGTCGTCGGCGTCGTCGCCGTCCGTCGTCGCCGTCCATCGATGTCGTCATCGGTCATCGCCGCCGCCGTCGCCGTCGCCGTCGTCGTCGTCCTTGATGGACTGGCGCCCTCGGTCGCCGTCGGTCGTCGTCGCCGTGTCCTGGGCCCGTCAGAGGCGACTCTGCAGGAAAGGCCTGGCCTCGAAGGAGGGCCACATGAGATTGCGGCGGCCCCCCCGCCGGGCCCACCCAGTCCTCTCGGACTGCCCGCTGCTGTGGCCAGCAGGGGAGGGGAAGGCGAGAGAGAGGGAGAGGGAGAGGGAGAGGGAGAGATAAGAAGCAAATGCAAAAAGAAAAGGAGAAGGAGGAGGAGGAGGAGGAGGAGGAGGAGGAGGACGAGGAGGAGGAGGAGGAGGAGGAGGAGGAGGAGGAGGAGGAGGAGAGGCAGGAGCAGAAGGCGGGCGGCAGGGCCCCGGGCAGGGTGCCGCTCCGCGCCCGCGGGAGGCCTCCGGGACGGAGCGCCGCTCCCCTCTGGAGGAGGCCCACCTCCCCCTCTCCTGCCCTGCGCGCGGGAGCGCGGGCAAGAGCGCTGCTTGATGGGCGTGTTTTCTGCCGCCACCACCACCATAAGTTGGAGGGGAGGGGGGGCCCTCCTCCTCTTCCTCCTCCTCCTCGCCCTCCTTGCCCTCCTCCTCCTCTTCCCCCTTCCCCCGTCCAACTTATGGTGGTGGTGGTGGTGGTGGTGGTGGTGGTGGTGGTGGTGGTGGTGGTGGTGGAAAACAGGCCCATCACTGCTGACCGCCCGCAGGAGTTCTTCGAGAAGGAGGGCCCGGTTCCTGGAGGAGGGGCCCGAGGAGGCCGAGGCTGCCCGCGCTCTCGGCCGGCGCCGCCGGGACAGACCGGGCGCGATTGCAGGGGAGGGAGCGGGAGGCGCAGCTCGGGCATCGGGAGCCGCATCGAGGTACAGTGCAGGAGGAGGAGGAGGACGACAACGAGGACGAGGACGAGGACGAGGACGAGGAGGTGCAGGCGGAGGGCCGAGGAGGAGGACGAGGAGGAGGAGGAGGACGAGGGGGACGAGGAGTATGAGGACAAGGAAGACGAGGAGGAGAGGACGAGGAGGAGGAGGAGGAGGAGGAGGAGGAGGAGGAGGGGCAGAGCCCAGACCTTCGACGACTCGACGTTGTCGAGCTGTCGGCCCCCGGAGCTCTCGGGACCGGCTCTTCGTCCTGAGCTGTTGTGGGACGGCCGTCGGTGCTGGAAGCTGTCCCTGGACGCCTCAAACGTGGCCAAACCTCACACGCGACTTCTTCGAGCCCCCAGAGGCCTGATGGGGAACGGCATCCAGAGGCACCCACAGAGCCCCAAAAGAGCAGCAAACGGATCAAAGTGTGGATTCCGTCCTCCTCCTCCCCCTCCGCCACCATCCCTTCTTCTTGTACAGCCGGCCCGGATTGGTAAGTCGACCCTGCCAAACCAAGGGTACTCTTGTGTCCTGTGTGTTCGCGACACGTGCCTTCTACATTATTGTGGCAATGTGGCCCTCGGAAGGGTCTTGTGTCCTCTCGCGTGTCCTCTCCAATCAATCCCGACTGTAAGTAACTCCGCCCTGTCGCGCCTCCAGACGTGCCGTCAGGGCGGGCCAGGGGGTTCGCCTGAGGCGTCCTCACCACTGATGGCCCTGAAGCGTGAAACTGGCAAAGGCTTCGAGGATGGAGGGCGGCCCGTTTTCAAACTGTTAGCGTCGCGCACCTTCGCTTTATCGGAGGCGGAAAAGAGGGGGGTGACGACTAGGGGGGGGGATATCATGGCGGGGGCCATGATATTTCCCCAGATTTCATGGCGCCTCTTCTTGTTTCATCACGTCCCTAGCACCCCCGCTGGGCCGCGCACATGCCGCCGGTCATGATTTGCACCCCTCCCTCTTGGACACCCCCCTCTTGGCCGCTCCCGACTTTAACAGCCTGCACCCCTTAAATTACGGTGATCGTCGTATCGTTGAAGTCCCAGCGTTCCCAGCGTCGGTGGTCTGGCACGAACTAGGATTGTCTGGATGCAGCAGTCACTTTGACTCGCGGTGTTGAAATCTCAAGAGTTGTGTTATAGCATCGTTTAGGGTTGTCAGGACTCAACAATCATGTTAATTCGCGGCGCTGAAGTCCAAGGAATGTTGTTCTGGTACGAGTGAGGACTATCAGATGATTGTCTTCCGATGGGTGCACTTCCCGCAGTGAACACACATTCTTGTGGGGACTACGAAGAGGGAACTTGGAGGGAGGCTGTATTGCAGCATCGTGAAGGCGTCTTGAGTTCACACTGGTCCTCATCCTCTTCCTCCTTCGTCCCTCCCTCCTCTTTTCGCCTCCTCCTGATCCTCCTCCTCCTCCTCCTCCTCCTCCTCCTCCTCCTCCTCCTCCTCCTCCTACTCTGCTCCGTCTGCTCCCCCTCCCTCTCCCTCGGTCCCTCATGCTTCCGCCTCCTCCTCCGCCTCCTCCCTCTGCTCCTCCTCCCCCCTCGGTTCGGTGCGGTTCGGTCCCAGGCGAGAGGTGCGACGCCTATACGGATGCAGGGAACGGAGAGGGCGCGGGAGGGGGGAGCAGCCGCAAAGGCGGCAGCAGGTCAAGAGAGCAAGCTGCCACCGCGCCTGGAAGGCGCATCGGCCGAGGCCGCACACGCCTGGGCTGCCACCTCTCTTTCGAGTGGGTGCCAGGAAAACGACGACGGGGCCGATGAAACCCGCGCGCGAGGAGCAGGGGGGGGGGGACAGGTGCGCGACATCGCCTGGAGAATCGCATTGGGCGAAGAGGGGGTGCAGAGGACGGAAGGGGGGGCGACTGGAATTTACATGGGGTGTACGCTGGAGGGGGTACCAGGCCAGAAAAAATGGGGGGTGGAAAAGAGGAGCCTTGGCCCAGGCAGCTGGAAATCGAGTGCTGCCATCGACGAGCCGAGCGAATCCGCACGACGCCAGCGGGGGTACCAGGCCAGAAAAAAAGGGGGGGGAGAGGAGCCCTGGCCCAGGCAGCTGGGAACCGGGCGCTGCCATCGACGAGCCGAGCGAATCCGCGCGACGCCAGCGGGGCACTGCTCTGGGAAGTGAACGGACGTTGGCGGTGGCCTTGGCCGCGGCCCACCTTCCCCCCTGGACCCCGCCCCCGAGAGTCCAGGCGCAGCCCAAGCAGCAGCGCCGCGGCAGGGATGGATCAGGAAGCGACCCTCACGTGGCACATGGTCGGCGCAACGGTGGCAGTCAGCGCTATTTGTGTGTGAAGCGTGCAGTCCATGGCAGCCTCGTTGCGATGGTAAGGGCCACCCGGTGTGCAGTGACGCCGTAACCCCCACGGCAAAGCCCGCTCGTCGCTTGAAGGACCCAAGTGGATCACTCGACCCAGAGCGGCCTCGCGGGCCAGGGTCCAACGCATGGGTCCGCGGTCGAAGGGGGGGAAGGCAACTCTGGGTGAGCCTTGTGGGCCTGCGCTGGTGCACGCAGCGGGGAATGGAATCTCTCGCGCGGTTCCCGGGGCAGGGTGGCAGCAAGGGTTTAGCAGAGTCTGGTCGCAGCCCACGATCGGCGGCGCGATGAGGAGTTGCCCGGCTGCTTCGTGAGCCCGCAGGCTTGTCAGAAGTCCCGCAAGCAAATCTGGAAGCAGCTGCCTGTGGCCAGAGATGAGGGGGGGTCGGAAGTCCTGTGCGCTCTCCCTATGTGCGCCGCTAGCTGCTGAGCATTAGGGCGCGCATAGCCACGCTGATACAGTCAAGACGCTGAAATGAGGAACGGTTTGGGTTCGGAAGGGCCTCGATGTTCCTTGGGTTCCTCCAGTGCTGTTCCTCTTGCCCTCCTGGGGCGCGGAGGCGCTTACAGGGCCAAGAAGGGGTTTCGTTCCTTATTTAGCGCTCCTTCTTTCAGCGGCCCGACTGTAGCAAAGAACACGTGGCCCAACGTGAGCCGAGGCTTGCCCCGACGGGGTCTTGCCCGTGATCTTTTGTAGCTCTCTCCTCCAAGCGTCAAGGCGGGCCTGGTCTGCGTAGAACGGGCGAGCGTGTGGCATGGCAAGCGAAAGCCTCTTAAGAACGCGTTTTGGTCCAGCCCTGATCAATCTAAACCATTCCCTGGGTTTGTTGGGGGCTGGTAAGGACTTGTCTCCAGCGTGGAAATCCAACCGCTAGAAATCCTCAAGAAAAAAAACAGCCTTGAATGGTCCCCCCAGGTGAGGTCAGCCAGGATTCTAACCACAGGGGGAGGGGCCCTGGCCACAACGCACCGGGCAAAGCGCAGCTTAGCAACTGCAGCGGCAACTAGCGTCGGGAGGCGGGGTGCCTGCAGGTATGTCTCGGTGCGAGGCGTGAACATCAGGGTTGTTAGAAATGGGCAGACTGAGCGCCGCCCTGTACACTGCAATGTGAGTCATGCGGACCAGCCTCTCTTGGGCCGCCGACAAACTTGCCCAGGTTTGGCACCCGAAGAAATCGAAGAGCTGGTGGCTTCCGAGAGCACCACTTTCGCTCGAAGATTGAGTGCTTGCCCCGGTGCAATTGAAACGCGGATGGGCTTCAGAGTTCCTCTAGCTTGAGACCAACGAGCCGCCACTTCGGCTCCCTTGGAACAATCGGAGTCCACTTGAGAGCCGAGTATCTTGTGGATCTTGACGACAGGGAAGGAACATCCCCACTTGGCCGAATATGCCCGGTCAGAGCAAACCCCCGGTAATAAGGAGGGTGCCCTTCTGGCGCCTGGGCCGCGAAAAACGACGAGCTGTTTAGTCTTGACAGCGCTTGGCTCGCAGCCTGCCGCCTGCACGGCGGGCCGCGCAGTAAGCAGCCTCCGACGCAGCAAGCGCCTTTCGGGGAACTCCATCGGCCCCCCAAGCGGGCGCCAAGGCGGTAAGGGCATCTACGCACGACGTGTCGTTCTTAGCCCTGCCCCAATCACTTGGAGTCGATGTGCAGGGATCGGGGGGGTGGGGCCGTCAGCACGTCGGTGATGGCGAAGCCTGCCTGTTCGATTGCCTCCCGCATCTCAGGGTGCACGTTCTTGAAAGCAGAACTGAACGAGTCGGAGGCAAACTAGGGGGCCACTTGCGAACCCTACCCCTACCCCCAACGATTTCAGAGGGGGAGGGTGGGGTTCACTTCGTTCGGGAGCTACCAAGCGAAGTGAACCCCACCCTCCCCCTCAGAAATTGTGGGGGGGAGGGGGAGGGTTCGCAAGTGGCCCCCTAGCAAACGGCGCGCCAGGCCGAGAGCCGGCAGTTGGTTGCCACGAAATCCGCTGACCTAACCTTCCAGAAGGAGCCCCTCTGGGCCTCCTGCATCAACTTCATCGG
>CAUYUJ010004692.1:479316-486816 GCA_963575745.1 Prorocentrum cordatum | reverse complement strand
GCGGTCTAATTCGTTTTTGTTCGACCAGCAATTGCCCCTTCCGCCACTGCAGTCACTCTGCCTAGCTGCCGACGCAAAAAACGCATGTGCGTGTGTGCGCGTGTGCGCGTGAGCGTGTGCGTGTGCGTGTGCGTATGCGTGTGTGTGTGGGTGTGTGTGTGTGGGTGTGGGTGTGTCTGTGTGGGTGTGGGTGTGCGTGTGCGTGTGCGTGTGCGCGTGTGCGTGCGTGTGCGTGTGCGTGTGCGTATGCGTGTGCGTTTGCGTATGCGTGTGCGTGTGCGTGTGCGTGTGTGTGTGGGTGTGTGTGTGTGTGTGCGTGCGTGTGTGCGTGCGTGCGTGCGTGCGTGCGTGTGTGCGTGCGTGCGTGCGTGCGCGCGTGCGCGCGCGTGCGCGCGCGTGCGCGCGCGCGTGCGCGCGCGTGTGTATGTGTATGCGTGTGTATGTGTATGTGCGCGTGTGTGTGTGTGTGTGTGTGTGTGTGTGTGTGTGTGTGTGTGCGTGCGTGTGTATGTGTATGTGTATGTGTGTGTGTGTGCGCGGGGATGGGGGCCAGGGTTGGGCCCCTGGCTCCCGGGCGGTGCGCCCCCCCCCCCCAGCGGGGGGAGGGTTCCACGACTGTGGCGCCGTCCGCCTCCCCGCAGAACCGCGCGCGCGTCCTCCTCCTCCTCCTCCTCCTCCTCCTCCTCCTCCTCCTCCTCCTCCTCCTCCTCCTCCTCCTCCTCCTCCTTTTCCTCTTCCTCCTTTTCCTTCGCCCTTATCCTCGGGGGAGGAAAGGGTACCCATACCGCTAACTACCCTTTCCTCAATTGCCCCTTTTCGGGGCATCCTCCGAGGCCTTCGTCGCGAATCCGGAACATTTATTGGATTCACTTGGAAATGTTGGTCAGGGAACACGGGGAGAGGCCCGCGGAGTACCAGTAAGGGTACCTACCCTTTGGCTTCCCCATGTCCGCCCACCTTTCAGGGCAGCCACCACCCTCACCTCCTCCCTTCCCTCTCCCCCCCCCCAGCACGGCGCGTGTTACCAAACACTTCGGATCGTGAACGAACGAAACGATTGCGGGAGGTCCAACGTAGAGCCAGGCCGACGGCTTGGCACTAGTAGCAGGTCAGACAGAACCACACGCACGGCCGACCCCCCCCCCTATCCATGATCTGTTTCGATCAGGCAGATCCGATTCGAGGCCTCCCTCTGGGCCAGCCCGATCCGATGCGGTTCAGATTCGCTGGCGCTCCGATGCGGCCCGGTGTCCGCGTGGCGTTGTTGTGCATCCGGGCGCGGCCGATCCGATTCGATCCGAGTCCGTACCGATGCCGCTCGATCAGACGTACATTCCGTTCCGATCCGAGTTTTCGACTCGATGTGGATTATCTTTTTTGTCCCGATCGGCGTTGGCAACCATTTCGCGCACGAAACGGCCAACAGTTCTTCCAGCCGTGTCCCCTCGTCGCCAAGGGACGGTTCGGAGGAGGCGGGCTCCTCCGCCGGCCCCGGGCTCGCCGCAGCGCCAGGTTCATGCCAGATCCCTCCTCCCCCTGCCTCCTTCTCGTCTCCCTTCCTCTCCTCGAGGGGAGGACAAACCACCTGGACCAGACGACTGGCGTTTGCTGAGCGGCCCTGGGCGTTTGCCAAGCAGCCCTGCCCTGTTCGATTCCTTCTCTGGGCGCGCTGACTAAACGACTTCGCGCGTCGGTCCTCCCCCTTCCTCATGGGCTGGCCGCTGGCCCGTGCCTGTGCGGCCTCCGAGCTCCTCTGGGTGGGGTTCCGGGGGGCTCTGTGGGCGTGTGTTGTGGGGAGGGGCCCCCGCTCGGACGAGAGCCCCTTCTCGGGGTCTGGCAGCTCGCGCCTGTGCCTGTGGCGCCTTCGTCGCCCAGCCCTTCCCGCTCCTCGTCCCCGCAGTCGGGCGACGACATCTGTATCTGTACGTGTCCACTGCCCCCTGGCCGGGCCCGTCCTGGGCCCAGGAGCTGTGTAGCTGCCCTCCTGGCGTGGCGTATACACCGTTGCGGGGTTCAGGATGGGCCTCGCCAGGGAGCAGTAGATGTGTATAGAATTCGTCGCCCTGTACAGGTCTGACCGCGTGTTGTTCTTTCATTCGGCGGCGCGCGAGGGGGGGAAGTGAGAAGGAGAAGACCTTCCCAGAAGGCGGTGGCACTTCTCAGAGGCCCTCGCGCCTTCGAGAGGTTTCCTGTGTCTCCGGGGAAGGCTCAGGAAACCTCTCAGAAGGCCGGGGGGACTTCCGAGCCTTCTGAGAAGGCCCCTTCTCACCTCCCCCCCGGGCTCGCCGCCGAAGTAGACAGCAGGGAGGGGGGATGGACGCCACGTGGTGCAGGGCGGAGGAGGGAGGAGGGAGGGAGGAGGTAGGGAGGAGAGGGAGGGAGGGAGGGAGAGAGGGAGGGAGGGAGGGCGGGAGGGAGGAGGGAGGGTGGAGGGAGGGAGAGCCCCCCTTCGCTCGCCGCCGCTTCGCCACTCCCCTCCCTCCCGGCCCTCCGCCGCCCGCCTCTGCCGGCGCGCAGGCCGCAGCAGAAGCCGCGGCGGCCGGGGCCGCAGCGGCAGCGGCAGCAGGAGCGCCACGCCTCCCGGCACGGCCCGGCCACGGCCGGGAGCTCCCGGGGGCGTCGTCGGCGACGCCGCCGACGCCGCCGCCGACGCCGCTGGCGGCGGCGGCGTCGCCCGTCTTTTCCCCCTCCTCCTCCTCCTCCCGCTCCTCCTCCCTCCCTCCCTCCTCCCTCCCTTTCTCCCCCCTCCCTCCCTCCCCCTCCTCCTCCTCCTCCTCCTCCTCCTCCTCCTCCTCCTCCTCCTCTCCTCCTCCTCCTTCTTCTCCTCCTCCTCCTCCTCCCTCCTGCTCCCTCCTCCTTCTTCTCCTCCTCCTGGGGGTCGCCGCCGACGACGCCGACGTTGGAGAATGAGGAGGAGGAGGAGGAGGAGGAGGAGGAGGAGAAGGAGGAGGAGGAGGGAGGAGGGAGGAGGGGGAGGAGGAGGGAGGAGGGAGGAGGGAGGAGGGAGGAGGAGTAGGGTGGAGGAGGAGGAGTAATCGGAGTGACCTCTAATGCGATGCGTTCGGGGGATGCGGAACCCAAGCTCGCAAGCCGATGCGCGCAAGCCGTTATGCCCGAGCTGAAGGGCGCGTTGCAGCCCCAGAAAAAGTGCAACACGGACAGTGTACTGTCTACCAAGCACGAGTCGTGATGACAATTTTGGTATTTCAGCTGCCCCACCAGCACAGCGACTTACAACACATCAATTGCGGCCCACTCTTCCTCGATTCCGGGCATCGCGTGAGTATGACCTACGATCACGTCACCGACGAGACAAACGGCCAATGTGCAAAACTAGGAAAAAACGCCCCAGCGTTTCTACATCAGCTGAGGTTGGCCGAGAAGCTCGCCGCTGGGGGCAGCTGCGGCTGCCCGAGTGGAGCGGTGGCTGCTCCCAGACGGGGCTAGGACGAGGACACGTCCGTTCCGGAGCGTTCCGGAACGCTCTCAGAGCGTTCCGCGACGGGCTGAGAAGGCCGCCGCGCCCGAGACATCCTCCAGAGCCGCCGGATCTCAGAGATTCTCGATATACCCTCGCCCGATTTGATCCTCGTCCTGGCTTCGTCTTATGCTCCACGGGGCCCCCGACCGATCTTGCCCCCGACGAGCGCGACGCGTCGACGCCTCCAGCAGTCCAGCTGGGATCTCGCGGCAGTCCCCTACCTTTGTTGGAGGCCCAGAGGTTGGGTGGCACCGCCACCAACATCGGCGGTGCCTTCCGCCGAGGGACAGATGATCCCGACCTCGGTGCTGGTGGTAACATTCGGGCCGCTTCGGCGGCCGAAAGATCACAAGGGCCCCCTCGAGGGCGCGAAGTTATTCGCGCTTTGCACTTCGCGATTCGCGCCCGAATCCTCCTCATCCTCCTCTTCTCCCCTGGGAGGCGGCGCGAGAGCGCGAAGTTATTCGCGCTTCGCGCAGCGCGAAGTCTTCCGTGTTGGTACGAGACGCAGACCTTCAAATCCTCGCACCCCAGCCTTCTCCATCGCCGCATTCGTTGCCGCCGCGGCAGCAGGGCATCTCGCCGAATGACGGGACCACATCGTGCAGCAGCAAGGCACAGTCTACCTCCATCTCGACGATACCCGATTTTCACGCGGGCAAAGGCGCACCCAACACTATTTGCATATTCGGCCCGACCGAAACGGATATGCCACCTGCGAGAAATTGTCCTGCTCGGATTGTGGCGTACTTCTTTCCCGCCTGATTACGAGGCATATCCACCACCGCCCCACCACAATCCAATAGTGTCCTCTTTGCAATCTCTACTGGCCCAGAGGCGTCGCCTCCCACATCCTGATCTATCCAGCTGCCTGCGGCAAGTCCAACCACCGTGCCAACCCAGCATTCAAGGTAGCGACTGTTCGAGGGGGCACGGAGAACCGTCACGTGTGACGCCTCGTGGTGCCTCCAGGCTTGGGAGAGCCGTGAGCAGGATGATCAGGATTATGAGGATGAGGGGGGGTGACGACGACGACGACAACGACGACGACCACGACGACGACGACGACGATAGCGATAGCGATAGCGATGACGACGACGACGAAGACCACGACGACGATGATGATAATGATGATGATGATGAGGAGAAGGAGGATGATGATGAGGGTGAGGACGAGGATGATAATGATGATGAGGATGATGCTGATGAGGATACTGATGATGCTAATGTTGATGCTGCTGATCTTGATGATGATGGTGGCGATGGTGATGGTGACGGTGATGGTGATGGTGATGATGATCATGGTGATGATGCTGACGCTTATGCTGACGCTGACGTTGATGCTGAGGACGATGGCGATGATGATGCTGATGATGATAATGATAATGATGATAATGATGACGATGATGATGATGATCATGATCATGATCATGATCATGATTATTATGACGACGATCATGATGATGATAATGAGTATGCTGATAATGATGACGACGACGACGATGATGATGATGATGATGATGGTGGTGGTGGTGGTGGTGACCACGATGATGCTGGTGGTGGTGGTGATGATGATGACGTCGATGCTGATGCTGGGGTGGATGGTGATGTTGTTGTTGTTGGTGGTGGTGGTGGTGTTGTTGTTGTGATTATTGTTGCTGTTACTGTTGATGCGTCTGGTGTGTTTGGTGGTGGTGTTCTTGCTGCTGTTGTTGAACTCTCGTCTCTGGGAAAAGATGATTGTTCATCACCCCTCTCCGGTAACCATTGTATTTCTCCTATTGAAGTGCCCCTCCCGGGGCTCGCACCCTGCTTTTGATTGCGGGAAGTCTTGAGCCTCAAACTGGGTTGCGGACCCCCGAGTTTCAACAACAACGGCTCCCGCCTGACACTTCCTCACAATGCATTCCCAAATCGCGCTCTCGCGCGGGACGCCCTTACAGTTTGTACAGGAATCGCGTTCTCGCGCGAGACTTCCTCGCAGTTTCCTCAGACGCCGCGCCCTCGACACTCGAGAATTACGCTGTCGCTCGCGCCTTTCTTATGATTTACTTGGGAATCGCACTATCGCTCGTGACTTCTTGCGATTCATGCTCACGCTTCGGCAACCCGCCTGCTCGACCTGGCCGCCTGGGCCCGCCTTCCCGACCCGCCCGTTAGGGTCTACCCGCCCCCTCTGCCCGTCTGGTTTTTCCACGTGTTTTCTGCTCCTAGCACCCTCCTGCTACTCTCTTTCGTGGTCCATCCTCCTCCATCACTCTCCCATCCGTCCTCTCTTCCCCAGTTTTCGGGCTGCGTCAACTACACGCGGCAGGTAGGGAAGATATATCCCCAAGGGGGGGTACGATCGAAGACGAATAGGGCGGGTACCGAGGGTTTGGGATATACGTGTCAATGGCATGCGAGCAGGGAAGGGCGAACAGTCTTAAAAGGAGTGGTGTTGTTGCTGCTGCTGTTGTTGCTGTTGTTGTTGTTGGTGGTGGTGATGCTGTTGCTGTTGTGATTGTTGTTGTTGGTGTTGTTCGTGTTGTTGGTGTGGTTGGTGTTGTTGTCGTCGTTGTCGTTGTCGTTGTCGTTGTTGTTGTTGTTGTTGTTGGTGGTGGTGGTGGTGGTGGTGGTGGTGTTGTTGTTGTTGTTGGTGTTGTTGTTGTTTTTGTTGTTGTGGTTGGTGTTGTTGTCGTCGTTGTCGTTGTCGTTGTCGTTGTTGCTGCTGTTGTTGCTGCTGTTGTTGGTGTTGTTGTTGTTGTTGTTGTTGTTGTTAGTGCTGTTCATGTTGTCGTTGTTGATGTTGTCGTTGTTGCTGGTGTTGGTGCTGTTGTTGTTGCTGTTGTTGCTGTTGGTGTTGGTGTTGGTGTTGGTGTTGGTGGTGGCGTGTTGTGGCTGTTGGTGTTGTTGGTGGTGGTGGTGGTGTTGCTGGTGTCATTGTTGCTGTTGATGACTCTGATGCTGCTGCTGATGATGCTGATGGGGTGGTGGTGATGAGGAGAAGGAGAAAAAAAGGCGGAGGAGGAGCAGGACGATAATGATGAGGATGAGGACGACGACGACGACGGCGACGATGACGATGACGATGACGCCGTTTATGACGTAGGTTGTTGCTGCTGGGGAGGAGGGAGAAGAGGAGGAGTCGTATGGAATTAGTTTGGACCGTCTTGGGGCTGTCTTGGCCTGCCGTGGGGCAGTCTGGGGGGGGTCCTTTGGAGCCCTCTTGGACCGTCTTGGGGCCCTCTTACGCTGGCTTGGGGCTCTCTGGGGCCGTCTTGGGGTCCTCTTGGCCGTATGGTGGGTGTCGGGGAGATGTCGTGGAGCCGTCTTGGCACCGTCTTGGGCCGTCGAATGGCCTTCTGAGGCTGTATTGGGCCCCACGGGAGGCCCTTTTGGGCCGTCTTGAGGGCGAGTATTCTTGGGCCGTCTTGAGCTGACGGCAGCCCGGAAAGGCGAGAATGCGAACATCATTCAAAAGCCCAAGGGAATCAATGATTGTGGTGTCTTCGGACCCTGTTGGAGGTCCTCTTGTGGCCCTTTGGGGCCCTCTTGGGGGCATCTTGGGCCGTCTTGAATCACTATTCGGCCTTGTTGATACCATGTTGGGCCGTCTTCGAGGCATCTTTAGCCATTTTGGTGTCCTTGGCTGCCTGCACGGGCCGTCTAGGAAGCTCGGGACGTAGATCCGTCGCTTTTCGCGAGGGATCGCGGAGGCCCTGGAGCGCTTGGGAGCAGCGCCTTGGAATGTGGGAAGTCCATGATACTTGAGCAGGCGCGCATGGAATGAGGGTTTAGGCATTGCCATGTGGGAAGTGCACCATCCTCGAGCGGTCACGCGTGGAATGGAGGATTTGGCATTTGCTGCCATGCTGAAAGTGCACAACCCTCGAGCGGGCACGAGGGAAGTGGCCTCGGAAAGAAGGGGCGGTGCACGCAGCAGTCTGCTGCCGGGAGGGGGGGGTGCCCTTATTGCAGTTCAAAAAACCCCACCAGACAGCCCTGGGCCTTAGTCCACACCTCAGCGTGCCAGGGGG
>CAUYUJ010004692.1:451816-474316 GCA_963575745.1 Prorocentrum cordatum | reverse complement strand
CCATGGCGTTGAAATCCCGATAATAACGTTTTGACATGTTTCAGGGTCTTCAAACGGTTGTCTTCCAACGAGGCAATTCCTTATGGTAGTGACCGTTGTAGGGGCCTACGTATGAAGAGGGACCTTGGAGGGATCGTTGATAACACATGGTTTTCACTGGTCCGCCTCAGCCTCCTCCTTCTCCTCCAACTCCTCCCCCCCCTCCTCCTCAAACTCCTCCTCCTCCTCTTCCCCCTCCTCCTCCCCCCCCGTGGAGATCTGAGCTTCCCCCTGTCCGCCTCGGCGGTGCGCACGAGGGAGTGGCTCCAGGGGGCTTGGCTTCTTGAGATGGCGAAGGGCATCTGCCCGAGGCGGGTGCCTACCTGAGCCCTTGGGGGGGAGGAGGAGGAGGAGGAGGAGGAGGAGGAGGAGGAGGAGGAGGAAGAAGAGGCGGCGGAGGAGGAGGAGGAGGATGAGGAGGAGGAGGAGGCCGAGGCCGAGGCCGAGGCCGAGGCCGAGGCCGAGGCCGAGGCGGAGGCGGAGGCGGAGGAGGAGGAGGAGGAGGGAGAAGGAAGAGGAGGAGGGGGAGGGCGGCGTCGGAACTCTGCGGTTTCTGCGACCTTATAAGAAAACATGTTCCGCCCTGCCTGCCGCAGCGAAGGACTTGGGAGGGAGGGGGCGTACCAGGGGACCCCCGAGCGGTGCGGCGTCCCCCCTCCCTCCCCTCATCTCCAGGTTCCGCGACCTAGGAAGAAAGCATGTCCCGCCTTCCTTCCCGCAGCGAAGGCTTGGGAGGGAGGGCAATTGTCGGGGACCCCCGAACCGTGCGGTGACCATACCGTGTGGCACGCGCCAGTGGGGATTCGGGGTGACCGCACGGTTTTGGGACTCGGATCGTTCTCCGAGGACGTCTCGGGCGACTGGGGCCTCCGAGGTCCCCAAACCGTGCGGTGACTGACCGCGCGGCGAGGTCGCTGGGGATTCTAGTGCCAACGGTTTGTCAACCGCGTTGGGACTCCCAGGTGTGGCATGAGTCTGTTGACGGACCTGCCCATTTAGTTGCCAGCTACACGGAAGGGGTCAGACTTCTCCTTACAGACTAGAAACCCTTGGGCCTGTTTTCCACCACCACCATGAGTCCGAGGGGGAGGGGCTCCTCCTCCTCCTCCTCCTCCTCCTCCTCCTCCTCCTTCTCCTCGTCTTCCTCCTCCACCTTCTTCCCCCCTCCAACTTGTGGTGGTGGCAGTGGAAGCCAGGCCCATCACCTCCCCCCCCCCTGCCAGCGCCCAGGAGCCCCAGCAGGAGCCGGCGCAGGAAGCGGCGACGGAGGAAGCGCCGCCGAAGCGGGCGCGCCCCCAGCCCCCTTCTCTTCCGGCCCGCCTGTCCCCTGTGCCGCGTCGGGTGCGTCAGTGAGCGGGGGAGCTGTTGGCGGTTCCTCCTCGTCGTGATCTGCCTCCTCCTCCTCCTCCTCCTCCTCCTCCTCCTCTTCCTCTGCTCCTCCCTCCTCCTTGTCTCCTCCCTCCCTCCTCCTCCTCCTCCTCCTCCTCCTCTCCTCCTCCTCCTCCTCCTCCTCCTCCTTCACTCGCTCCCTCCCTCCCTCCCCTCCCCCCCTTCCCTCCATCCCTCCCTCCTCCTCCTCCTCCTCCTTCTCTTCCCCCGTAGCCATTTGGCTCAAGGCCCAATCCTTAGTAGCCTCTTCTGTACACTTCTTACAGCCATGTCGAATATAATGCCATGGGCATAATACATCCCCACGAAGAAAGTGTTTTCCTCTTGGGCCCGGATCGACGGCTTGAAGTCTTCAGCAGACGCGCGTGAGAGAACCACCGTCGGATTTTGTGAAGTTCGCGCGGATCCAATTGTGGCCTTGGCGTTTGCTTCGGTGGATCCGATTTCCGTCCGCGCGGATCCGATTTCGGATTTGCTGGATCCATGTTCGGTCTTCCCAAACAGCTTGCTGAACGGGGTGCTGTTGTAAAAGAAGCTAATTCCAGCCGAGGGAATTCAAAGCAGAGACGTCCTCAAAAAAATGTGGTGGTCCGGGGCGTTTCGCCTGAGACATCTTCGCAACTCTGGTTTCTGAGTTGACCGGGATTGGGCGTTTCGCGTGAGACGCGCAAGATGGTGGTCCTGACGCGCAGAGGTGGTCCGGACCGTTTCGTCTGAGATATCCTCGAAACTCTGAGCTCCCAGATGCCGCGCGAGAGGTGGTCCGGCCCGTTTCGCCCGAGACATCCTCGCAAATTTGAGCTCCCAGATGCCGCGCGAGAGGTGATCTGGCCCATATGGCCTGGGACATCCTCCAAACTCTGAGTTCCCAGATGCCGCCAAAGAGGTGGTCCAGCCCGTTTCGCCTGAGACATCCTCGCAACTCTGAGTTCTGAGATGCCGCGCAAGAGGTCGTCCAGCCCAGTTCGCCTGAGACATCCTCGAAACTCTGGGCTCCGAGATGCCGCGCAAGAGGTGGTCTGGCCCGTTTCGCTTGAGACATCCTCCAAACTCTGAGCCCTGATATGCCGTACGCGAGGTGGTCCAGCCCGTTTGCTTGAGACATCCTCCAAACTCTGCGCTCTCTGATGCCGAGCGAGAGGTGGTGCGGCCCGTTTCGCTTGAGACATCCTCCAAACTCTGAGCCCCGAGATGCCGCCCAAGAGGTGGTCCGGCCCGTTTCACTTGAGACATCCTCGCACTTCTGCATTCCGAGGTGCCGCGCGAGAGGTGGTCCGGCCCGTGTGGTTTGAGACGTCCTCGAAGTTCTGAGCTCTGAGATGCCGCGCGCGAGGTGGTCTGGCCCGTTTCGCTTGAGACATCCTCAACAACACACTGGGCTCTGAGCTGTCGCGCAAGAGGTGGTCCAGCCCATTTCGCCTGAAACATCCTCGCAACTCTGACCTCGGAGATGCCGCGCGCGACGTGGTCCAGCCTGTTTCGCCTGAGACACCCTCGCAACTCTGAGCCCTGAGATGCCCTGCGCGAGGTGGTCCGGCCCGTTTCGCCTGAGACCTCCTCGCAACTCTGAGCTCTGAGATGCCGTGCGCAAGGTGGTCAGGCCCGTTTCGGAGAAGACATTCTCGCAACGCTGACCTCCCAGATGCCGCGTAAGAGGTGGTCCAGCCTGAGGGCCCAGAAAACCATGTTTACATATCCTCACTGGGACCCTGGGAGCCCCAGGAGGCCCCACGAAGCTTCAGGAGGCCGCAGGACGCCCAGGACAGGCCCCAGGGGTCCCCAGGAGATTCCAGGAGGCCCCAGGGGGCACCCCATCAGAACGTGTCAAGTTAATATACATCTGGAGCCGATTCGTTGATTTTTCCTGCTCTTGTGGGCCCCCCCCCAATTTGGGGGGCCCAGACGGCCACATGCTAGATATCCCCCCTGGGAGCCCCAAAAGGCTTCAGGAAGCCCCAGGTGGGGTCCAGGAGGCCACAGGAGGCCCAGGAGGAAGCCCCATGAGGTCCCCAGGAGGCCCCAGGAGGCCCCACGAAACACCCGCAACTCGGAGTTCTGAGACGCCGCGCTCGAGGTGGTCCGGCCCGTTTCGCCTGAGACTTCTTCGCAGCACGTTTCGCCCGAGACAACGTCGCAACTCTGGGGTCCGGGATGCCGCGCGCGAGGTGGTCCGGCCCGTTACGCTGGAGATATCCTCGCAACTTTGGGCTCCGAGATGCCGTTCGGGATGAAGAGGAGGTGGAGGAGGAGGAGGAGAAGGAGGAGGAGATGGAAGGGAGAAGGAGGAGGATGTGGATGAGGGAGCAGGCAGGAGGAGGGGGAGGAGGAGGAGGATGGGGAAGGAAGGGAGCTGCAGGAAAGGACCTAACGGGAATCGAGTGCGACGTGGGCTTGTCAAAACTTGTGCGAGAGGTTGTCCGGCCTGTTTCGTTTGAGACATCCTTCCAAATCTGAGCTCCAATTTGTCGCCAAAACTGAGCCTCTGACAGTGCCGACCCGACAGCTTACTCGTCGACCAAGTGCGAGAGAGTACGACACCCTCTGGCGTTAGCTTCCTGATAGGCATGCGTCACACAAGTTGTCGTGCAAACATCTCAGATACAAACATCATGTTGTCAAGTTCTAACATGCCATGCCAGCCCGCACTGGACGGGCACGCAATCGACCTTGGAAACCGCAGTGGGCTTAAAACTCCTGTATGGGGATGCTGCACTCCGGCATTTTTTACGGCGGATCCGATGTCTACCCTGTTTAAATTCATGTACCATTACATTAACACGGGGGAAGCGGAATAAATCGGATCCGCGGACCCTTGAACCCGCCTGTGTTAAGATTCTACGGGAGGAAGGGGTTTCGGTCATTAACTTCCAACTCTTCAACAAGAGGAACATATTTCATCTTGCGTAAGTATAAGGCCCAGGACGGGCAATACACGAAGCCCGAAGACTTGGTTTGTCCAGCGTGCCCCCGTGAGTGGATATGGGCAGTAAGAGCGCGCAGAAATCGCGCTTGCAAATGCCGGGCACCGTGGCCAGCAAATGAGTCTTCTGGAGTGGGGCGGTTCTCGCATGAGCGGCGGAGGCTTCCTACCCCGCCCAGGGCACCTTCCTGCGTTGTCCAGGGTAATATGCAGATCGATCAGGACAAGCAGTCTGGAGCTGATTATCAGCATCCGGATGGCATAAACGGTTCGGAAACAAAGACAAACTCCAACGTTCATGCAGATTGACGGGCCAGAAGGGCCTCTTCCCCAAGACGTCAGAAGTCGCGGAGCCGATCCAGAAGCAGGCCATTCAAGGCATCCGTCGATAGCCGACAGCGGTCGAAAAGTCGACCCAAGAGCGCAAGGATGGCATCATAATGTCGAATCCGCAGTGCGCATTAATGCGCAGTTGAGAGCCGCGGATGTAGAAATCCTCAACCGACCCGCCCGTCGGGGCCTGCCCGCCCGACCCGACCCGCCCGCTAGGGTTCGCGCGTGCCAGGTCGAAAGCGCCCCACAGTTTAATGCCCCGCCCGCCCGACCCGACCCGCCCGTCAGAGCCTGCCCGCTCGCCCGACCCGACCCGCCTGCTAGGGCCCGCCCGCCCGGCCCGACCCGCCCGCCGCTCGGGTTCGCGCGTGCTCGGTCGAGCGCGCCCTACATTTTAACGCCCCGCCCGCTCGACCCGACCCGCCCACTAGGGCCCGCCCGCCCCACCCGGCCCGCCCATTAAATAGGGCCCGCCCGCCCGACCCGGACCGCCCGCCAGGGTTCGCGAGTGCTCGGTCGAACGCGCCCCACATATAATCGTTCCGCCCGCCCGACCCGACCCGCCTGCTAGGGCCCGCCCGCCCGACCCGGCCCGCCCGCTCGGGTTCGCGTTCTCGAGCGCGCCCCACATTTGAATCCCCCCCGCCCGTCCGACCCGACCCGGCCCGCCCATTAGGGCCCGCCCGCCTGGCCGGGGCCGCCCGCCAGGGTTCGCGAGTGCCCGGTCGAACGCGCCCCACACATTGACGTTCCGCCCGCCCGACCCGACCCGACCTCCCCGCAAGGGCCCGCCCGCCCGACCCGACCGCCCGCCACGGTTCACGAGTGGTCGGTCGAGCGCGCCCCGCACTTTAATGCCTCGCCTGCCCGACCCGAACCGCTAATCAGAGTCTGCCCGCCCGGCCCGACCTGGCCCGCCCGCTAGGGCCCGCCCGGCCCGACCCGCCCGTCAGGGCCCGCCCCCGACCCGACCCGACCCGCCCGACCCGCCCGACCCGACCGCCCGCCAGGGTTCACGCGCGCTCGGTCGAGCGCGCCCCGCACTTTAATGCCCCGCCCGCCCGACCCGACCCGCCCATCAGAGTCCGCACGCCCGACCCGACCCGACCCGCCTGCTAGGGCCCGCCCGCCCGACCCGACCCGCCCGTTAGGGCTCGCCCGACCCGACCCGACCCGCCAGTCAAGGTTCGCGCGTGCTTGGTCGAGCGCGCCCCGCTCTTGAACGCCGCGCCCGCCCGACCCGAATCGCGCGCCAGGGCCCGCCCGCCCGGCCCGACCCGCCCCCCCCGCGCTCGGACCCGCCCGCCCGACCCGACCCGCCCGCCAACGTTCGCGCGTTCTCGGTCGACGAGCGCGCCCCGCAGTTCAATGCCCCGCCCGCCCGACCCGACCCGCCCGTTAGGGCCCGCCCGCCAGACCCGACACGACCCGCCAAGTAGGGCCCGCCCGGCCGGCCCGACCCGCCCGCTATGGTTCGCGCGCGCTCGGTCGAGCACACGCCTACATTTGAGTGCCCCGCCCGCCCCGCCCGCCCCGCCCGCCCCGCCCCAGTCGAGCGCGCCCCGCGCTTGAACGCCCCTCCCGCCCGACCCGACCCGCCCGTTGGGGCCCGCCCGTCGGGGCCCGCCCGCCCCGATCGACCCGACCCGACCCGCTCGCCGAGGCCCGCCCGCCCGACCCGACCCGCCCCGCCCGCTAGGGCCCGCCCGCCCGACCCGACACGCCCGTTTAAGTTCGCGCGCGTTCGGTCGAGCGCGCCCCGCACTTTCGCCCCCCGCCCGCCCGACCAGAATCGCCCTTCAGTGTCCGCCCGCCCGCCCGGCCCGACCCGCCCCGCCCGCCAGGGTCCGCCCGCCCGATTCGACCCGCCCGCTAGGGTTCGCGCGTGCTCGGTCGAGCGCGCCCCGCATTTTAATGCCCCGCTCGACCCGACCCGCCCGCTAGGGCCCGCCCGCTCGACCCGACCCGACACGCCCATTGGGGCCCGCCCGCCCGACCCGACCCGCCCGCCGTGGTTCGCGCGTTCTCGTCGAGCGCGCGCGCCCACACTTTCACGCCCCGCCCGCCCGACCCGACTCGCGCGTCAGGGCCCGCCCGGCCGGCCCGACCCGCCCCGCCCGCTCTGTCCGATCCCCCCCGCCCGATAGGGTTCGCGCGTGCTCGGTCGAGCGCGCCCCGCGCTTGAACGTTCCTCCCGCCCGACCCGGCCCGCCCATGTGGGTCCGCTCGCCCGGCCCGACCCGCCCGCCAGGGCCCACCCGCCCGACCCGACCCGCCCGCTATGGCCCGCCCGCCCGACCCGACCCGACCCGCCCGCTAGGGCCCGCCCGCCCGACCCGACCCGCCCGGCAATGTTCGCGCGCGTTCGGTCGAGCGTGCCCCGCGCTTTCACGCCCCGCCCGGCCGACCCGAATCGCCTTTCAGGGTCCGCCCACCCGGCCCGACCCGTCCCGCCCGCTAGGGTCCATCCGCCCGATTCGACCCGCTTGTTAGTTAGGGTTCGCGCGCGCTCGCGGCCGAGCGCGCCCCACATTTCAATGCCCCGCCCGCTCGGCCCGACCCGCCCGTTAGGGTCCGCCCGCTCGACCCCACCCGACCCGACCCGCCCATTAGGCCCCGCCCGCCCGACCCGCCCGCCAGGGTTCGCGCGCGCTCGGTCGAGCGCGCGCCCATACTTTATTTAATGCTCCGCCCGCCCGACCCGACCCGCTCGTTAGGGCCCGCCCGACCCGACCTGATCCGCCCATTAGGGTCCGCCCGCCCGACCCGACTGCCCGCTAAGGTTCGCGCGTGCTTGGTCGAGCGCGCCCCGCACTTTAATGTCCCGCCCGCCCGACCCGACCCGCCCGTTAAGGTTCGCGCGCGCTCGGTCGAGCGTGCCCCACATTTTCATGTCCCGCCCGCCCGACCCGAATCGCCCTTCAGGGTCCGCCCGGCCGGCCCGACCGGTCCCGCCCGCTGGGGTCCATCCGCCCGATTCGACCCGCCCGATAAGGTTCGCGCGTGCTCGGTCGAGCGCGCCCCACCTCTTGATGTTCCTCCCGCCCGACCCGACCCGCCCGCTAAGGTCCGCCCGCCCGACCCGACCCACCTGTTAAGGCGCGCGTCAGCGAACCAGGGCCGGCGAAACCAGCGCCGGTGAAACCAGCCGCCGGCGAAACCAGCGTGGCGAAACCAGCGCCGGCGAAACCAGCGCCGGCGAAGCCAGCCGCGCCGGCGAAGCAAGCGCCGGCGACACCAGCTCATGTCCCGACGACGACGCTTTTCTCACGTGGGCGCAGATGTGAAAAGTTGTGGCGGTTTTGCGCGGCCGACAGATACATCACTTCGGTAGATGTCACATGTGCGCGAGCGGCGGCGAAGCAGACCCGCTGCGTTCATTTCCAAGCTCAAAGTGAAGAGAACAGTTGGGCATAGTTCGGGCAGGTAAAACTGAAGATTGTTCATGGGCGCACACAGCAATGCACCCCGTATCTGAATTTTTATGTCAAGCACCTCGGGCGTGTTGGGTTTGACATCGGATGGTCGTTGGGGGCAGATGATCACACTCAGGCGTCGGTGCGTGTGGCAGGGTATGTTGGGTAGGTTTCCCTCCTTGAAGCTGTTCTTCGAATGATCTCGGATGCAAAAGCAAGTCTCGAGCGATGTCATTTGCACGCGATGAGGGCGGTGCTCCTTCTGGCACTCGCACCCCAGCCTGACAGCCGCTGCGTGGCGCAAGTATGGGGGCGTTGCGACAGTGCCAGAAAAGGGGTCATTCCGATGGCTCTAGCAAGGCTGAGAAGTGCAGGGTAGTGGGGTCAGAGAACAGTTAGTCCACATTCTGGAGTGGGGAGGGATGAGTGTGGAGAGCAACTTGATGCCACTGGAGGAGCAGGCAACATGCTGCCGCCGCGCAGGAGACGCATGGCGGGGCCCTGGCCTGTCCGAAGCCAGGCTCTGCCTCCTAATGGTGCAGTACGCCGTGCTTTGGTCGCGAGGCAAGCGATCCTGTTTCACTCGCAGCCTCATCTCTCCTCCGCATCCCTACTTTTCCCCCTCGTCCTCTCCGTCTTGCTGCCCTCAGCACGGGCACGGGCCACCAGCGAGCACCACTCCAGTGAATTCTCCGGCACTGGATGCTCGATTTTTGTCGCCTCGAACACGGGCAGTGCGGTGCCACTGTCACGTAAAAGAGCGCCTGCGTCCCCCTGGGCTCCGTCGTGCGGCCTGTTTTTGGGCTCGCCAGCTCTGCCCCAGACCGCATTCTTTTCGGCACGGCTTCAGACGCCCCTGGCAGCAGTTTCCACAATTACTCAATATGAATACTCCTCTCCCTCTTCCACTGATGGCGTGCTGGGAGTAGCCGACCCCCCCCCGCGTCCTGCTTGTTTACACACAGGATTCCCGGGAGTTGGGTTTTCGCCTGCATTTTTTTCAAAATGCTGCTCTCGCTGAGGCGCCGGCCTCATTTTCGGACCCCGTTGGTTCCGAATCGTGCTCCCGCTGCAGCGCTGGCCTCATTTCCGTGCTTCCGCTCGTTCCGAATCGTGCTCCCGCTGCAGCGCTGGCCTCATTTCCGCGCTTCCGCCCGTTTCGACTCGTGCTCTCGCTGCAGCGCTGGCGTCATTTCCCGTGCCATGCCACAGCACACGCGCACACACGCACACACACACCACCACCACCACCACCACCACCACAACCACCACCAGCACCACCACCACCACCAGCAGCAGCACCACCACCACCACCACAACCACGCACACACGCACGCACGCACGTACGCGCACCACCACCCACTACGCACGCGCGCGCGGAGCCACAGGTCCGCTACGACACGCGTCCGCGGATAGAGAAAATCAGCGCCATGGTAAGGGATGGGAGGGAGGGGTAGGACGTCAGATATGACGCGAGCGCACCTAGCTTGCTTTTCTTCCCCTCCCTCTCCTCCCCCTCCCATGGTTTCCCACCTTCCCAGCCTCCCTTTCCCTCCCCTCCCATTCCCTCTCATTCTTCATCCCCTCCCCCTCCCTCCATCCTTCCCCTCCTCAACCCCTCTCTCCTTCCCTCCGCCCTCTTCCCCTGTGTTCGCTCCCTTTCTTCTCTGGCTAGCGTCGGGATCCCGAGGCTCGTGGCGTTGGTGAGCTTTTCTGCGTGCGTGCTTGATACGTAGATACCCCCCAGAGGCGCCCCTCAGACGGGCCCAAGACTCAAGACCCAACCCAAGGGTTCTTGTACTTCCAGGTTCCTGCGTTTTCCATTCGTACTGATGTTTCGTCTCCATTTCACACTTGCTCTCCATACTTCGAATGATCCCCGCCCGTGCCCGTGGCCTCGGGGAGGCTAGACACTAACTGAATCCCCTGGGCTCTACTGATGCCATCCCGCAGCAGCACTCGCACGTCTGCAGGGGACGTGCACAAAAGAGAGAGCACCTGCTGCTGGTCCGTCCTAATATGATGCGGCCCGACGAGCTCCCAGCCCACACGCTGCAAAGAGATCATCACAGCTTCCATAGGCCCCCTGACCTTGGACCAGTGGGAAGTGGAGTTGAGGGACTTCGAAGCGTGTTCCTACGCGCAGCGCATGTCAGAGTCACGTGTACGTCCTTCCCAGACCCAGCAACAATATCTAAACACGAGTGGCACAGTCGCGTCAAACACTGGATCGTAAAACCTGCCACGATGTGTGCACACGTAAGGCGTCACATGACTACGGCCTTTGGCACCTAACAGAGACACTGCAAGCGATCGGAGCGAACGAACGGTGGCGTCGGTGACACCTGCGACCGCAGCGCCGTGGCTGCCACATGGCATAAGTCCCGTCCCCCAGAGCCCCGCCGCCTTCTCACCGCCCGCCGATCGACGCAAGGCCGTGAGTCTCTGCCTACGTAAATCCAGTTGCCTTCTCCTACGAGCTTCCAGTACCCTGAAGACTCGACGCCCGTACAAATCGTGGCCGAGATTGCGCATGTGCTTTTGATGATTAAACCCGATCGAGCGGCCAGCCAAGGCGATATTTTTCAGCGGCCAGATTCGACGCACCATATCCTGACTTGTTCGGCTGCAGAAGGAGGCCATTCGGGGCGACCGCGCGACACTGCTCGCGTGCCGCAGCAAGGACCACTTTAGCTTCATTCTTGTCAGGTCCGTCCGCTCGAGCTCTCACGGACGGAAATCGCGACACGACCGAGCTGACAGGCTGGAGCAAAACAGCGAGCATGACTGCGAATGCCGCCGAGCAGCCTGCAAGCATGCCCTGAACATTGACGTATGCTTCGGACAAGGACCCAAACGCGTCGACCCGTCTGGGGGCCATGTAGCTCTGTATGAGCATCCACCCCAACCTGAGAGGAAAGCCCACCTGGCGAAACACCTGAAACAAAACCGACAGCTTAATCATCTCATAGCATTTGACCATGTCTCGCAGCAGAGCGACGCTGTGATGTCCGCGTGCCTTCGCTACCTCAGCGGCCAAATTTCAATCGAAGGCTGAATCACTAGAGCTCCTCCCCCTCCCCGTCCCCCAGAACACATCATTAAGAAGCTCAATCCTGGTTGCGAGCTCCCACTTCTCGGACTCGGCTCTACGCAGCAAGCCCCAGACTCGGAGGAGAGAGTCGAGGAGGGCAATCAAACGGTGGCCGCCGTCTGGCTTCGAAAGCCGAACAAGGCGGCTGACGAGCCGTCCGGTGAAGGGAAGAAGGACGAGGAGGAGGAGAATGGGGGAGGCGGGAGGTGATGTGAGGAAGACGCGGGTGCGACGCGGGTGGGAAGAAAACGAGAACCCCACGAAACATGAGTGGGGAAATGCGAAGAAACAGGCCATGGGAGCCGCCCGGGAGCCGCTTCATTCGAAACAATATGAGGGAAACGGGCCATTACATCCAACCACTTGGGCCTCGCCCCTCTTCTGCGCACTCCTCCCTAGAGGGCTTCGCCCCAACTGAACTCCTCTCGCTCGTACCTCGCTCTCTCCGTCACCTGGGCCGGCACGGAAACGGAAGGAGCGCCTCAGGAACTTGCCCGAGAGGGCTCACGGCACCCTTTGCTCTTGGGAGCCTTGGTGGTAAGACTTTGTTACGTCACCGCTCGCTCTTGGGAGCCTTGGTGTGCCGAGAGTTGGAAAATGCTGGCCTCCCCGTCGACGGTTGGGGCCAAGGGTAGACCCAAATGGGGGGTTGCGGTTCTTGTGCGGTCCCATATCGGCCTAAGATGGCCAGTCTGCGGCGGCGTCATTGTGCCGTCTCGAGTCATGAAAGTGGTTGTTGACATCCCTGAGTGGCCCCCACTGTCCGTCGTCTGTGTGTATCTGAAGAGCGGCACTGGCATGTGTGATCGGAACGTGTCTTATCTGAAAGCTATCGGTCGTACTTTAGAGCACGACAAGCTCTTTGTCGTCGGGGGGGATTGGAACTTGGACCCTGCTCTGGTTGAAATGTCTGGACTGGCGCGGCGTCTCGGCTCGCTGCTTTTTGTTCCCCCAGGTAAGACTTGTGTCAGTGCCAATGCTCTCAGCACTATCGACTCCTTTCTGTGCAGCTCGACTTTCACGCGAGCCGTCAGCAAGGTCGAGTGTGATCGTAGTTGGAGCTCCCGACCGCACCACCCAGTGCGATTGCAGCTCAAAGATCAGGCCACGCGTCTGTATCAGCTTGTGTACCGTTGTCACCAGAGACTCCCAGTGTAGCTACCATACGGTCCGCAGCCTCAGCCACAGGATTGGAACGTCCCGAGAGATATGGCCGAAACCGCGGCACGAGCTGCCCTCGAGAGCTCCGTTGGATTCGCTTGGGAACTCCTCACGAAGGCGTGGTAGGCGTTCTCTAATTGCTTGGAGCTTGAACTTGAAAGTTTTCTGGGGGTGCCGATTAAGGATAAAGGACTCAAAGGTGTGACGCCTAAAGCTGTTTGGGTCCCCATCTTTTCTACCCCTAAAAGTGCTTGCACCGAGTTGGTTAGCCACGGATGGGTTTGGTTATCGCAGCATGTTTCAGAGACTCTAGGCGTGGCGACACGGCTGCTGGCGGCCGCGCAAGACGCTGCGACGGACCTTGTGCGGGGCGAGAGCTTGGCGAGTGACACCGCGCAGCAGGTGCAGCAACTTTTACATGAACCGTGCCCTGGTGAGGGCTTGTCTGCCAGGTTGGATGCGACGGTCCAGTCGGCTAGGACTCTCTTGCAGCAATGGCCTCCGTCCTCGCTCGAGCGATGGGTGCAAGAGCTGCGCGAGTACCTCGACTCGTGGGAGGACGACCGCGTAGCAGCGCAGAAGGGCCTCGGGAAGGCCAAGCAGGACTCATGGGATGAATGGCAGGAGAAGGCGTTGAAAGGGGGTGCTAGGGCCATGCACAGGCTCACTAAACTGAAACAGAAGTGGGTTCCCACGGTTGTCGAGTCGTCCCCAGGTCAGTTCAGTAGCGACCCTCAGGCTCTGCTGAGGGCTGAGCGTGACACGCTTTCTCGTTTTTGGCATGCGTCTGACAAGCCAGCGCTCGTTGACGTCCCTGATCGTGTTTACCTGCCGAAGGCCTCGCCTGAAGCTATTCGCAGTGCCAGTGCTAGTTTCTCTCCTCTCACGGCGCAATCTTTAGATGGAGTGCATCCTCGTCATTTGCCGCTGGTGTCGGACGCGGCTCTTGAAACTTTGTCGGCGCTGTATCAAGCTGTGGAAAGTTTAGGGCTCTTTCCCAAGCAGCTGTTTTGGATGCTCTTCCCCCTCCTCGAAAAACCGAAAGGGGGGCTTCGACCCATCTTGTTGCGTGCTGGGCCCCGTGCGCGTTTGGGAGCGACTGAGAAGACCCGAGCTTTTCAGTTTTAATGATAATTTCCCCCGACGTTTCTGGGCTTTCGGTCCAGGTCGTAGTGCTGAAGATGCCGTGTGGCATCAGGCTACCAGGGCCGAGGTGGCGGCGCATTCTGGCAAGCACACGGTGGGGGTGATTTGGGGTGGGACCAAATACTACGAGAGTTTCGATTTGGATTTGTGGAAGAACCGCGCTTTGGCCCACGGTTTTAACCCTGTGATTGTCAAAACGGCGTACAACTTCTGGCGGGGACCCAGGCTTTTAAGACTGGGTGCGCAGTGCGCCGACGCCCCAGTCTTTGCCCAGTCGGGATTGCCAGCGGGTGACATATTCAATGATTTGTTTGTCAAGGTTTATAGCATAGAGGCTTTCGACCAGTTCACTTTGGAGCACCCGCTGGTCCCCCTGAGCAGCTATGTTGACGACGACTCCCTTACTACGGAACGTGAGTCCGAGACCGAAGTTCTCGACCGAAAGTGCAGGGCTGCAGCGGCCATGTACATTATCTTTCGCGATTATTTGAAGGTGCAGTTGCAGGCGGACAAGCTTACCACGTTCGCTAGCTCGTTGCCCCTTGCACGTAAGCTCGGCAGGCTGCTCGGCGGCGCGGCGGGCACTGTCGCCAATAGTGCGGCGGTGCTGGGCGCGGACGTGGCCGCAGGACAGCGACGGGGGGCCAAAGACGCGGGGTGGAAACGTCGGCAGCGTCTCAGGCAGATGCACGCTCGGCACAAGATTTTGAAAAAGGTACCGTGACCGCTTGCCTCGCCAGAAGGGGCGGGCTGGCAAGATCTATGTTGCGGGCGTTTCCCCTGCTGCTACGTTTGGCGCTGTCGCCGGAGGGTGAAAAGACACTGAGCTTCAGGAAGCTCAAAGAGTCATGTTGACCTACAAACCTCCTCATCACCGCGGGGTGTCGTTTCACGCCAGGTTAGCGCTCTTGGGGGGCCCTGTCTGGAGGGCGGGAGTTGCGCCAGCGTTGCACTGGGCGCGCATCGCTTGGACTGCCCTCACTTCCCCCTCCCCCTCGTACTACAACATTAAGGAACTATGTCAGGTGTGGCGTGCTGCCCCCATGGATGAAGGAGTCACTTGGAAGAGCTCGCGAGGGCCCATCCAGAGAATGCATCTGTCGTTGAATCGTATTGGGTGGCGTAGTGTTTCTGCTCTCACGTGGCTCGACGACGCTGATAGAGTCGTGCATCTTGGGTATAACTCGCCTGCCCTCCTAGGTCAGTTGCTGCAGTTCGGCACTCAACGACACCGTGAGAGAGTTTTGGCTAGGCTCCTGCCGCCCTTCAATGGGGCGCGTGTTTGCACGGAACCCTTGGCCCGATTGCTGTGCCCCGAGTCCAAAAAGTTGGTCCCAAGGGAAAAATTCCTTGTCACCACTGCGTTTTGTGAAGGACTCTGGACCAGGGCCAGAGCCCGAGCTGCAGGCTACTTCTGCGATGGCAGGTGCCCACTCTGTGGCGAGCCTGATGGAGCCAGGCACCGCGTCTGGAAATGTCAGCATCACGATGCTGTCCAGGCTCGGCAAGACGCGGCTGTTGATCATCCCGAATGGTTGCTGGAGGCGACCGAGAGCGCGGATCACTGCTTCTGGGACGAGCTCAAGATGGACCATCCAGGGTCGAAGCTCCCTCCGCCCAGCTCCGACCCCAACCCGAAGCTGTTCAACCCCGAGGGGCAGGAAATTGTTTGGGACTCCATTGACCTCCAGGGCCTGGACATTTGTATGGACGGTTCTTGTGCTCGTCATGTTGTGAGGGATTTGTCTCGGGCCGCCTTCGCTAGGGTCTTCTTGGACCCGTCAGGGTCGATTGTTGCTTATGTTCAAGGAACGGTGCTGGACGTGCTCCAGCAGACCCCGCAGGCGGCTGAGCACCAAGCCATGGCGCTGGTGCCTCTGTTTGTTGAACACAGCGGGGATCGTTATTCTGATTGTGCCACCGCCACTAAGTTGTGTAACACGCCAGTGCAGCATCAGATCTCGAGAAAACACCGCGACGCGGGAATGCGCCGTGGGGTTTCTCTGCATGAGAAACGGGGCCATGAGTGCAAGGTTATTCACGCGCCAGCCCACCGCTCTCAAGCGGTTATCGATAGTCTCCCAGGGCCTGAGAGAAGGACCGCTATAGGTAACCAGGCTGCGGATGCTTTAGCCAAGCAAGCTCTCCTCCTCCACCCTCAGGCCTCTCCTGCGGTGTACCAAGAAGTTAGCGATGATCTTGATAAATTAGTGTTCGCGGCCCAGGTCGTGGCCAAAGTTTTGTGCGTTTTCCCCGTCGAGACATTCGAGCGGCCCCAGTCTGGACCGAGATGTAAAGTTTTACGGACTGGAGGCTGGCACCACTGGGAAAATCTCGATGGGGGCCGTGCCAGGTGTTTGCGATGCCTTCAGTTTAGTAGTGACCCTGACAGCCGGCCTGAACTGGGCTGCCGAGGGCCGAATCGTACTTGGAAGGAGGTTTGGGATTTCACCAAGGGCCACACCCTTGCGCACACGTTCGTCACGCGCAAGCAGAAAGTATCTAGCATGATGTTTTGCACCACGTGCGGGGCGCACACGTCCCGCCGATGCTTCAAGCTTTGTCAAGAATGTATCGGCAAGAAGCTTCCAGGGGCTAAGACGACCCTCCCTAGGATCATGGTTGGCCTCCACCCTCACTATAGGAACGAGGATGATCGTGTTTCGTCCACTTCTCGAAGAGGAGTGAACTATCTTTGTTATGCTGCCACCACTCCGCCTCCCCCAGAGGTCTCTCGGCCTGCCTTCGGGATGGAGGGACTGGCGCAGACGCCTGGGATGCCAGCGGTTCTGGCGCGCATCCAGGCACGTGAAATGGCGCGCGGGAGAACCCCACAGGCGCCAGACAGAGACGGATGGTTCAGATTGATTTTCTGTGGCGCAGGGCCGCCCTTCAGTTGTCGTTTGATTGCGCGGCCCGATGCGACTGACCCTTTTGGCAGGCATCCGTGCTAAACCCCACATCTGGGGCGAGTCTGGCTGCCGTCCTGGCGCTGTTTGTACCAGGGGTTTCTGGCCTCGTCGTCCTTTTGTGGGTGGTCGATTCTTCCCAGTGGCGAGGGTTCGCCGTCTCGTTCTGTTCTAGCACGGCCCGATGCGGCTGACCCTTTTGGCAGGCATCCGCGCTCTACCCCACATCTGGGGCGAGTCCGACGGTCGTCCTGGCGCTTGCTGCACCAGGGACTGTGGGCTCGTCGTCCTTTTGTGGGTGGTCGAATCTTTTTCTTTGATTTGGTTGTGTGCGGTCTCGTTGTGCGTGCGCCCGTCGTGCACGCGTGTCAGGCACCCCACTTCTGGGGGAAGGAGCATGCACACCTAGGGTGCGCGTCTTCTTGTCCGAGCACGGGGGTGACTTCATCCTGACTGTGGCTCGTCTGATGTTGCTGAGGCCCTTGAGCTGTGGTTCTGGGCCCCAACATCTCTTTTTGTTCGCGTTGGGCGCGCGTCATCGTGCAGGCTGCCTCCGTTCGGCCCGCTGCCGAGGGCGTAGCCTTACGCCAGATCCACTCGGCCATCGCCCCATCTGCGGACGAGGCCCGTCTCGCTAGGCCGACGGATGTGGACTCTGGGTCTGTTTGTGAGGACTGTGCTTGACCTAACAAGTTGGTCAGCCATGCGCGGTCTTGTTTGTCGCACATCTTGTGCGCATGTCGGCTAACTGTCGCCGCCCTCGGTCCTGCCCACTGGCTCGCAGAGGAAAAAATCCTCCTCCCCCTGCTCCTCCTCCTCCTCCATCTCCTCCTCTTCCCCCTCCTCCTCCTCCCTTGGCCTCGTCCTCGTTCCTCCCCCTCCTCCTCCTCCTCCTCCTCCTCCTCCTCCTCCTCCTCCTCCTCCTCCTCCTCCCCCTCCTCCTCCTCCGCCTCCCCCTCCCCCTCCTTCCTTGGCCTCGTCCTCGTTCCTCCTCCTCCTCCTCCTCTTCCTCCTCCTCATCCTCCTCATCCTCCCTCTTCTCTTCCTCCTTCTCCTCCTCCTCCTCTTCCTCCTCCTCTCCTCGTCCTCCTCCTCCTTCTACCTCCCTTCCTTCGCCTCCTCCTCCTCCTCTTTCTCCTCCTCTTTCTCTTTCTCCTCCTCCTCTTCCTCCTCCTCCTCATCCCTTGGCCTCGTTCTCGTTTCATTTCCTCCTCCTCCTCCTCCTCCTCCTCCTCCTCCTCCTCCTCCTCCTCCTCCTCCTCCTCCTCCTCCTCCTCCTCCTGGGGCCCGCTTGGGAGCCTCTTAGGGCCCTCTTGGAGCCTCTTAGCCCTCTTCGCCGTATTGGGGCCCTCTTGGGCCGTCTGGGGGCCGTCTTGGGCTGTTTGGGGCCCCTTTGAGGTGCTTCTGGGGCCGTTTTAGGACGATATTTGGGGCCGTCTTGGGCCCGTCTGGGGGCCTTCTTGGACCGTTTTGGGTCTCTTTGGGGCGCCTCTGGGGCCGTCTTTGGACGATCTTTGGGGCCTCTTGGGCTGTCTGGGGCCCTTCTGGGACTGACAAGGGGAGAACCCGAAAAAAACATGCAAAAGCCATGGGGAAAATAATGTTTGTGTCCTCCTGAGGCCCTCTGGGAGGCCCTCTGGAAAGCCTCTGCAGCCGTCTCGAGACTCTCTTGGACCGTATGGAGGCCATCTGAAGTTCTCTTGGGGCTGTCTTGGGGCCCTGTGGGGCTGTTTGGGAGCCTTCTTGGTCCGTCTTGGGGCCCTCTGGCCGCGTGATTCGAAACAAAATACGAAGAAACGGGCCACAGGAGCCGCCCAGGAGCCTCTTCATTCGAAACAATACGAGGGAAACGGGCCATTACATCCGGTCGGCTGGGCCTCGCCCTTCCTCTGCACTCTGCCTTAGAGGGCTTCGCCCCAACTCAACGTACATCACTCGTACCTCGCTCTTTCTGTCACCTCGGGAGCGGGGCTGCCTTGGACTCGGACGGGGTCATAACTGGGTACGTCAGGCCCCCATCCAGGAACCCAGGACGCGACCGTTTAGGTTGCCACAGGGCTCCTCAACACCGATCGGCCGATGTCACCCTCGGGAGGCGACCACCTCTACCTCCGTCGTATTCCGCACAAGCTTCGCCGGCATCCCATGAGGACCGAAGTGCGGGAAACGTTTTCCGATCACTTGAAGACCGAGCTAGGTTTGCCCCCCCCCGTGGGGAGGACAAACCGTGCCTCCCCTGAGAACGCCATTGGGGCTTGAATTCGGTTCGGTGCGTTCTGGCGGCACCACTGTTGACAACATGGGGCTCAGAGTCACACTCATTGTTGTCACACATCATTATCGGGTATTTCGTCGTCCCCTCATGCTGGGACGTCTGCTCCACAAGCGTTGACCCGCCTGTCACGGGGCTACGAGGCAGAGGTGGCTGCCACAGGGTATGCGCTGCACGCATAGCACCCAGCAGTACCGGGCGCTGACCTCGGAACCACGTCTTGGCCGCCGTGGCTGGCAGACCTCGGGAGTGTGGCTGCCCTGGGCCCGGACGAGTTCAGAATTGGGTGCGTCCACTATCCTAGGAGGCCCCCATCCAGGGACCCAGGACGCGACCGTTTGGGTTGCCACAGGCTCCGCCGGCATCCCGTGAGGACCGAAGTGCGGGAAACGCTTTCCGGTCTTGTGAAGATCGAGCTATGTTTGCACCCCCCGTGGGGTGGACAAATCGTGCCCCCTTTGGGAATGCACAGTTTGGTGTTTGCATTCGGATTGCTGCATTCTGTCGGCACTGATGTTGACACAACATGGGGCTAATATTTACACACAAGCACTGCTGTCACACATCATGCTGAGGTCCAACTTTCGTCGTCCCCTCACGATGGGACGACTGACCCACATGTGTTGACCCCCTGCTCACGGTCCTACGAGGCAGAGGTGGTTGCAACTGGATCTGCGCTACACGCATGTCATTCACCATTAGGTGACAACATCGAGCACCTAATTCAAGGGTGGGACAGCCCAAGTGCCCCATCCGATTCAAAAGGGTTATGCCTGCCCTTCAACACTACACTGCAATCCTCCTTGCTCCTCCTCCTCCTCCTCCTCCTGTTTCTCCTCCTCCAATTCCTCCTCCTCCTCCTCCTCCTCCTCCTCCTCCTCTTCCTCTTCCTCCTCCTCCTCCTCCTCTCCTCCTCCTCCTCCTCCTCCTCCTCCTCCTTCCTCCTCCTCCTCCTCCTCCTCCTCCTCCTCCTCCTCCTCCTCCTCCTCCTCCTCCTCCCCCCTCGATCCTCGATCCTCCTCTCCCCCTGTCGTGCTCTTCGGCGCCCTCCTCCGCGCCGCGCCGCCTGCCGCGCCCCGCCCGCCCCCAGCAGCGGGAAGCGCCGCCGCGGCCGCCGGCGCGAGCGGAGAGGCAGGCGGAGGAGGAGCCCGCGCCCGGGCGCCTTCTCTCGCGGGTCGCAGAGACGACGACAGGGGCGAATATTGGGCGCGAAGTAATTGGGGGCGATAAATAAATGGTGGGGAAAGGTGTCCTTTTCGGGCACTGAAGGCCGCCTTTCTGGACCCTCAAGAGCCCCTTGCTGGTGCGCGAAAGGGCCCCTTTTCGGCATCCCTCGCTGCCCCCCATGTGTCGCTGCCCCCCACATACCCCCACGCTGCCCTCGCTGCCCCCCACGTACCGCGGCCCAAGAATAGCCAGGCCCGATCCGATCCGCCTCCCTCGCTCCCAGCGTGTCGCCCCCCCATCCCACAGATCCGATGTCGTGATTTGTTCAACACGGGGTCCCTGGAAGCCTCGACCCACTCCCCAGCACCAGTTTTTCATCCTCAGTCGTTTTTTGACGGTCCCGAGGCCCGGCGAAGGCCCCCAGAGACCGAAAGTTGCGAAAAACCTCAGTCGTGATTTTTTCAATGCGTTGGATATCTGGGATTGCTGCTGCTGGTCCGCGGCGACGGCTGTCGCTGTCGCGCGCTCTCGCGGCCGGCGTGTGCCGCGCCGCGCCACGGGCACGCAAAAGCCTGCCCGGCTGTTGGTGCGCGGCGGCCGGCGGCTGGCGCGCTCGAGTCCCCGGCGGGCCGCGCCACGCTGTGGGCACACCGAGGCGGACTGAGAGGAGGGCGGCCGCGGAGGGTCAGTATCGTTTAGCCGATCCCCATCCCCACGCCCATCCGCTTCGAGACCCCCGCCAGATTGCCCCCCCAGTTGGGGATACACCCCTCGAAACCCGAAGGGGAACGACCCACATCCCCATCTAGGGGGGTAAATCGGCCAGTGGGGCCCAGGCCACGCCGCTGGGGATGCGGATCGGTTGAACGATACTCAGGCACATCGAGGCAGGCGGACGGAGAGGAGGGCGGCCGCGGAGGAGGGTCTTTGCGGTCGCCCTCCTCCGCCTGCACGACAGGTCACGCATGGTGCAGATCCGCTCGAAGTTGACGCCGTGTGGTCTTGGCGGCAGGCGAGACCTTTGGCCCGATATCGCTTCGCCGTTGTTGCCTCCGACGCAGGGTGATTTGCGTCGGAGGAGGAGGGGGAGGAGCAGGAGCAGGAGAAGGAGGAGGGTGGTCGCAGAGCCCTCCCCCTCCTCCTTGGTTCCCTTGCGCAGTGAGCCAAGGCAGGGAGGACAGCGAGTGGGCACATTGAGACAGGGGGGATGCCTCAGACGAAGAGGGTCTGTATCTTGAAGAGCACGCAGGCGTCCTCCGGCACCAGCAACCAGTGTACTCACAGCTTGTGTTAAGTCGGGCACGTCCCTCTACAGGAGGAATATTCAAAGATAGTGAGAAAATAGTATGGGGACGCTTTTTTTTGACTATTTTCAAATATGTTTGGAATATTTTGGGGCTATTTTTTATTCGTTCGTCCAAAACCCCCCTGTAGGGGGACAGGCCTGACCTAAAGCTTGTGCCAACCAGTGCGAGCTGCCGAAGCAGGGGCTGACGAAAGCCGCCCAGACATGCAACGTCCTAAGAAATTCAGGATTGAGTTTTTGTTGTCCTGTTCTCTGCCTCTGAGGGCCATCACCGGGTGCCCGGACCATGAAGAATCGATTCGGGACGAACCAGCCTCGGGCAAAAGGTCGAGAATTCCAAGGACCGCGTAATGAAAAGCAGAGCGTCGCATGTCTGGGAGGTCAGGGGCAACGTTCGGTGGCGCGCGCGGATTTCGGGTTCGAGCTGTTCCTTGTGCCGCCCATGGGCAACATACAGCGGCGGGGTGCAGTTTTCCAGCCTCGGGGTTCCCTTCATCAGCTGGAGATTGGAACACACACAAATTCGCTAAATGCTCAACCACCCACGCCCGAAGAGCTCGCGGGATTACGCGTTGTATGTTGTTTGTAGTATTGGGTTCTCTCTCGCCTTTTCTCGCCTTCGCGTGCGACGGCGCTTAGGTAACGTTCGATGTCGCTTCACTACGCGCAGTTGAAGCATGGAGGAGCAAGGCAGTGAGGGAGGAGGCATGAGTTCTTGTGAGTTGGGTCCGCGCCCCTCCATTTGATTTCTGACTCGGCGGAAAGCGATCACACTGGATGGCGTCGATCTCATACTGGTGAGCGCAGGTCGCTCGATGAAGAGCGCCTGCACCAGAGGACGCCAACAGAAAGCGGAACCTGAAAGCGCGGACCCACGTCCACTTCACAGTAGCCCAAGCTTGTCGGCCACTCCTCTAACCGACCTCAAGGGAAGCTTCACGGGATGATGTCCTGTGCCCCTGGACAGTTCCCAGCCGGCCCTAGGGTCGCACCTTCTCCTGGATGTTTCCATGTGTTTCGTGCCTGGGTTATGCTGAGGCAGCCCTCTTCAGGTGTTCGATCATGGATTCTTCTTGCTCACTGCCGTCCAGCTTTCGCACAGGAGACCGCCGAAGACCTCCAAAGAATTGAAGGCCGACGGGTAAGAGGGGAGCCACGGTCGAGCGCGTCACACTGCGGCCGTGGAATCCGAGCCCGCGAACCTGGTCTCAAGAGGTTCCCAGAGGAGGTTGCCAGGGGCCCAAAAATTTCCCTCCAAACGCCCAAGAACATCGACGTTCGATCCTGGGACGATCCGGGCACCCCCAGGGCGCCCTCAAACAGAAGAGGTGTTCCGAAAACGGGAAGG
>CAUYUJ010004692.1:391816-446816 GCA_963575745.1 Prorocentrum cordatum | reverse complement strand
GGGGGAAGACGAAAACCCAGAACATATCGGGAAATATGGGCAATATCTTTATTTGTGTGTATTTACTTGTGTGTCCTGGGGCCCCTTTAAGAACATCGGAGCGTCAGAGGTCTGGGCGCCGCGCCGGCGACGCGGCCCGCTCCGGATTCGCCGGCCGACGCGCCGGCCATCGCTTCCCCTTCCCCCCCCAGTTCGGGGGGGGGGGGTGCTGAACGTGTCTCGGCTGCAAGGTGTCCCCAGCGTCTCGCCCCTGGGGCCCTCTGGGCCTCGTGGGGTGTGCTCTGGAGGCTCTGGGGGCCTCCGTACAGGTCTCAGGGACACCTTGGGCCAGGGGCGCTTGGCAACGCCCTGGAGAGAGGCTCCCCCTCCTCCCTCCACCTCGTCCCTCCCCCTTCTCCTCCTCTTTCTCCCGCATCCCTCCTCCTCCTCCTCCTCCTGCTCCTCCTCCTCCTCCTCCTCCTCCTCCTCCTCCTCCCCCAGCCTTCCAGCATAGCCGCGCGCGAGGAAGCGCTCACGCTCTCGCTCGCGCAGCTCGGGCTCCCGCTCCGGCAGCTCCACTGGCTCCGTGGAGCCCCCCGCCACCGCCTCTCCACGCGCGCGGCGTCTTATCTTTGATAACGACAACTGCATCCTCCCCCTCCCCCCCCCTCTCCCCCTCCCCTCCTCCTCCTCCTCCTCCTCTTCCCTCCTCCTCCTCCTCCTCCTCCTCCTCCTCCTCCTCCTCCTCCTCCTCCTCCTCCTCCTCCCCCTTCCCCTCCCCCTCCCCCTGCTCCTTCCCCTAGCCATTCCTGTCGGGAAAGGAGGAGCCCGTGCTATCAGCCGCCAACTTGGTAGTGGCATTGCGGTTGGCGAGCCATCAAGAATGGTGGGTCCCCTGTGTCCGCAGCAGCAGCGCTGGGACAAGGCCTCGCCGAGGCACGCGCGCACGATGACGTCCCCGTTTCTCCCCCGTTTTTTGTCGCCCCCTCTCGCCTCGCCATCAAGGACGCGCGGTGCGGATCACCCTCCAGGCTGAGATCATGTCACCAGATGGTATCAGAATGCCCTGAACGACAATTGCGCAAGAAAAGTAGCGGAGCCCAACGTCAGCAGTTACAAGAGCGGCGACCAGGCGAAGCTAGAGCTCGATGCCAGCAGCGGCAGCGCTGGGGTCAGGGAGAGCGCCGACCAGGCATCCAGCTGCGAACAGCGGGAGGTGAAGTCCGAGCCCAGTGTCATCAGCTACAGCGCTGGCGACGGCGAAGGACGAATGGCGACGACAAAGGACGAGGCCGACGTCGTCAGCTACAATGCAACGACGACGAGCAACGAGCACGAATGCGACGGGACGGCGAAGGACGAGCCCAACCTCGTAAGCTACAGCGCGGCGACGACAAACAGTCATTGCGAGCGTGAGCGATGGGACGGCGAAGGACGGCCCCAATGTCTTGAGTTATAGCGCTGGGATCGGGGCACACCCAACGGCGGTCTCGCGTCACGTGAGAAACGCGAACAGGGGCAGCAGGCTCTGGCATTACTCGACGAGAAGGTGAAGGAGAAGCGAATCATCATTCACAAGCCTGGGATGAGTGTGAGCGAGAAGGCCGAGATCCCATCCTGCGAGAAGCGGGGGGCGAAGCGGGAGCCAAAACGTGTGCGAGAAGCGAGAGGCGAAGCTGGAGCCCAAGGTCGTAGTCTAGTCCGCCGTGCAAAACGTGAGCGGTAATGGCGGGCAGTGGCAGCAGGCTCTTGCATTACTCAACGAGAGGTGGAGGGCGAAACAAAGCCCGACGCCATCAGCGACAGTGCTCAGCTGGAGTCCGAACGGGACGGCGACAACGCTGGGCAAAGCGCGTGCGAGACAGGCGAGCAGTGGAAGCAGGCGCTGTCAATACCCAGCAAGAGCAGCAGTGCGAAGATGGACCCCGATATCATCAGCTATCCGCCGCTACACTGGGAGAAGTAGGAGGCGAGGCTGGAGCCCGAGCTGGGCAGAAACATCGCTGGGAACAGCGTGTGCGATGCGGGTGAGCTAGGGCCGCAGGCTCGGCGCGAGAAGGCAGAGGGGCGGGCGGTTCGGACGCCATCATGCGAGAAGCGGGAGGTGAAGTTAGAACCCGACGCTATCAGCAGCTACGCTGCGCCGCAGGGGGTCGGGCGCGTTCTCCGCCGCAGCGCAGAGACCAGCGCGTGCGAGGACATTTCGGGGATCATGGGGCCGGGAAGGACCTCGGCTGCAGTGCGAGGGTCGGGTCGCGCGAGGGCCAGGGCAGTGGCAGCAGGCTCTGCTGCCGCGGGGGCCCGACGAGCCGTTCTGGGCTACAGTGCCGGGATCAGCTCGTGGGAGAATGTGCGAGAGAAGTGCAAGAAATTTGCTTGCGCGGCGCGGGGGCGGCCCGACGCGGCCAGCCGACCCGCGGCGCGAATCCATGGGGCCTCGCGAGCCGTCTGACGCGCTGAACTCCACTGAACTCCTCTTTCCCCTCCCTCCTCCCCATCACTATCGAAGACGGCTACGGCTAATCACCGCCGGCCCCTGCCTTTTGGAATCGCCCATGTGTGGCCGTGCGTTGCGGCAAGAGCTCTGCCACGCTATCGGACCGTGTGTTCCCACAGCCGTCGTGGAAACCCATCGGGGAACCTTTAGGGAAGGATGGCGGGGAAAACCTGAAGGAGGAAGAAGCAGGAGCATATTGGGAGCCTCTGAGGGCTCTCTTGGGGCCTCCTGGGTGCTTCCTGAGAGCCTCTTGGAGGCATCTTGGGGGCCTCCTTGGGCCTCTTGGGGGCCTTGGTGGGCTTCTCGGGAGCTTTTTTGTCAGTCTTACGGCATTCCTGGCCCGTCTGACGGCGTCGGAAGCCGTTTTGGAGGCCTTTGGGCCGATTTGGGGCCCTCTTGGCGTGTTCCAGGGCCGTTTCGGAGGCCACTTTGGGCGTTTGGGAGGCTTCTTGGGTCGTCTTGGGGCTCTTTTGGGGCTGCTTGGGGCCCTCGTGGGCCGTTCTGGGACCATCTTGGAGGCCTCTTGTGCGATCTTTGGGGGCTCCTGGATCATTTCAGGCCGTCGGAAGGCCGAAGAAAAGCAAATGCTAAAGTCCTTCAAAAACCAATGGAACAGCAATGATGTTGGCCTCTCCGTGCCTTCCTGGAGGCCCTCTTGGATGCCTCTTGGGCCGTCTTGGAGACCTCTTGGGGGCCTCTTGAGCCACCATGGGCCATCTTGGCTTGGGCCGTCTTGATGTGCTCCTGGCCCGTCGGACGCCGTCGGAAGCCGTCTTGGGGGTATCTCTGGGCCGATTTGGGGCCTTCTTGGCGTGCTCCAGGGCTGTCTTGGAGGCCATCTTGGACGGCTTGCAGGCCTCGTGGATCGTCTTGGGGCCGTCTTGGGGACCTCTTGGGCCTTTCTGGGGCCATTTGGGAGTCCTCTTGGGCGGTCTTGGGGCGATCTTTGGGGGCTGTTGGGCCGTCTCGGGCCGTCGGAAGACCGAAAAGACAAATGCCAAAATCGGTTCCCAACATGGAAAATTTATGATTTGGGCCTCTTCGGGTCTTCCTGGAGAACCTCTTGGAGGCCTCTTGGGCCGTCTTGGAGGCCTCTTGGGGGCGTTTCGGAGCGTCTTGGGCCATCTTGGAGCCAGCTTGGGCCGTCTTGGAGGCTTCGTGTGCGAACTCGGAGGCCTCTCGGACTCTGTCGGGCCGTCTTGGAGGCCATCGTGGACCATCTCGGGCGAACTTGGGAGCCATCTTTCCCTGTTGGAGGCAATCTCGAGCCGTCTTCGGGAATTTTTTGCGGACGTTGAGATTGTTTCTGGTCCCTTCGGGTGGCCGGCGGGACGGGCCGAAATCACAGGGAGAGCTCTTTTTAGGACAAAAACAAAACCAAATTGCATAGGGTTTAGCACGCCAGGCCCCCCTGTGGCAAAACCACAAGGGGGCGGCAGATCGTATGGCCTTCGGCCCATCCCGCCACCGCGCCTGGTTGTGGGTATGAAGCCTATTGGATGGTCGGTAGGATCTCGTGGGAGGCTTCTCGGGGGCCTCTTGGAGGTAGTTTTGAGGCCTCTTGGGGGCTGTTTGGGGGACTCGTGGTGCGTCTTTGGGCCCTCTTGGGGACCTCTTGGGGGCCTCTGGGAGCGTCCTGGACGCCCTTTGGGGCCTCCTGGAAGCCTCTTGGGGCGGAAGGCCCGGATGTTCCCTCTTTTGGTCCCTTCTGGGGCCCCTTCGGGGCCTTCTTGGGCCGTGTTGGGCGCCTCCTCGACTGTCTTGGGGCCCTTTTGGTCCGTTTTGGGACCCTCTTGGGCCGTCTTGTGGCGGTCTTGGGGTCCTCTGGGGCCGTCTGGGAGCGTCGGGGAGCCGAAATGGCGAGAACGCCAAAATCCGTCAAAACCTCAGGACAAGTAATGATTTTGGCCCCCGGGGACGTATGAGGGCCAGCTTGAGCATCCTGGGGCGGACGTTCGGCGACTCGGGGCCTTCTTGGGGGCCCCTTGGGGCCCTCTTGGCCCGTCTTGGGTTCCTCTTGGGCCCGAACAAATCATGCGGGGAAGCTCGGAGAACCCCGGTGGAGCCGCGGCAAGCCCCGTGAGATTTGGTAATTTGGGCTCCGGGGCCCTCGAAGACTTCCCAGGACTGAAGGCTGAGGCTCTGGGGATTGGGCAAAGGACTTGAGGACACGCCCACTCCTTGCCCAGAGGCACGGTGGCGGACTCCCCCATCCCTGCTCGCCCCTCCCTCCCTCCCCTGCTCCCCCTCCCTCCCCTCCTCTCATGCTTGCCCTCCCTCCCTACCTCTCCTCCTCTCCTGCTCGCCCCTACCTCCCTCCCCTGCTCCCCCTCCCTCTTTTCCTCCTCCTCCTCCTCCTCCTCCTCCTCCTCCCCTCCTCCTCCTCCTCCTCCTCCTCCTCCTCTTCCTCCTCTTCCTCCTCCTCCTCCTCCATTTTCTTCGCCTTAAATAGAAAACTCCTCCCTCCTCCTTGCCGCACACCGAGGGCGGTCGACGGGGCGGGCCGGGCGTTTCGCCTGAGACTTCTTGACACTTTACGACCCTGATGCTCAAAGGGTGATAACAGCTTCACGTGTGGAGGGCGGATCGTGCTCAAAATATGGCTCTCGCGTTAGAGCCGCGCACATGTGCATTTCAAGAGCGTGGAAGAGGTTCACGGATCGAGGGCGGGTCGTGCTCAACAGGTGGCTCTCGCTTTAGCGCCGCGCACATTCATTCGTTTCAAATTGCAAGAGCTTCACAGATGGAGGGCGCGCCGTTTTGAACATGTGGTTCTCGCCTGAGCGCCGCGCACACTCGTTTCAACAAATTGCAAGAGCTTCACGGATTGAGGGCGGCTCGTTTTCAGAATGCGGTTTTTTCGCCTTAGCACCGCGCGCATTTGTTTTAAACATGTGCGAGAGCTTCACGGATTGAGGGCGGCTCTTTTTCAAATTGTGGTTCTCGCCTTAGTCCCGCGCACATTCGTTCTAAACATGTGCAAGAGTTACAAGGATCCTCATGGTGAACGTACCTGAAAGTGTGTTCTGGAGCGATTTAAGATGTCAGGGCGCGACAGTTACGTTGATTCGCGGTGTTGAAGTCCCAGGAATGGTGTTCTGGCACGGTTCAGAATCGCCAAGACGTAACGGTCATATTGACTTGTGGCGTTGAAGTTTTGAGAATGGTGTTTTGGCACGCTTCAAGATGTCCACACGGTTGTCCTCCAACGGGCAATTGCTCCAGTGGGAATGACTTTTTTGGGGGCCTAGGTAGAGGGATTTTGGAGGGAGGGTTTGATGAGTCTTAGGTTTACACTAGTCCTCCTCATCTTCCTCCTCCTCCTCCTCCTCATTCTCCTCCTGCTTCTCCATCCGCCCTCGTCCTCCTCCACAACCCTCCTCCCTCCCGCTCTTTCCTCTCTCATTTTTTCCTCCTCCTCTTTCCTCCTCCTCCTCCTCCTCCTTCTCCTCCTCCTCCCCCCGCGCAGCTTTCGCAGGGGGCCCGCCTCGACGATTGAACATCGAATTACAACGATCGGGAAGTTTGTTTCTTGACAGCTTGTTCACATTTTAAACCCTCCGCGAGGCTCCTGGTCGCCACTGCTGGATTCCCCTCGAATCAGGTCCAGGGGCTGATTTTTTGCTCCGCGACCCATACGCCCTTCGTGTCGTGGGAAGGCACGACGGGAGTTGTTTGATAGTGTCCGGCCTCAGGGCACCCGCATTGGGCCACGGATGACGATTAATCACCTCGTCCTCCTCCTCCTCCTCCTCCTCCTCCTCCTCCTCGCGCAGGTCCCCCATGAGCCAAAGGGATCCTGGGGGAAGGAGGATCGAGGATACCACACTTCCGGAGGATTTCTTTTCCCATCTTACAGTGTTCGAAAAGTTTCGTTTCTAAGGTGTGGGTTTCGGGCTTCGGGGTAATCGAAAATGGGTCCAGGACGAAGAACTAAATGTCTCTTGGGGTCGAGACCTCTGGAGCCAGCGGGTTAGAACAATCGACCCATCAGATGTCTGGTATGCAGATCCACATCGTTTCCCCCCCTCCCGAGAGGGATCAAACAAACAGCGGGCGAGGGGTGGAGGGAAGAGGAAGGAGCTGGATCTTTATCAATGCTCGCGGCGGCGGTCCACTCCCCCGTCAGAGAATGCTCTCCCCCGCATGGGGCAGTGCGGGAGGATGAGGGATGGAGGATGGATGGATGGATGGAGGATGTAGTCGGCGGCGAGCGAGGAGGGGGGATTTGAGAAGGAGAAGGCCTCCTCAGAAGGCGGCGGGCGGCGGAGCTTTTCATTAGCCCTCCAGCCTTTGAGAAGTTTGCCGTGTTTTCGGGGAAGGCTGAGAAAACTTCCCAGAGTTCAGGGGGACTTCCGAGCTTTCTGAGAAGGCCCGCCCCTTTCACCTCCCCCCCTGGCTCGCCGCCGAAGTAGAAAGGAGAGAGGAGGGAATTAGAATTATGATATAAGGTAGGCTTTTCAAGCGGATCCTTGCAAAGAGCGCTTAAGACCTCCGGACTAGCGTCCTAAACTTCAACATGTTGGGCCATCTTGCTTGCCTGTGCTTATACGCGCCCGCACTGCAGCTGTATGGCTCAACTCTGGTGAAAAGGCATCCTCCAGATAAGTAGTTATCATACGTGTAATTAATTATTCTTGGATACGATGTTCATCGATATCCCGAGGTTGGTACCGGAGCCTTTTCGGAGCCTCCATCCACGGGCCGCCCCGCTTACGCGCGCGCAACGGTCCGGCTACGACAGCGGACCGACTGTTTTCAGATCTACATGAGATACCACAGCGACGACAAAGCCCAGATTCGGCTTCATATTTACATCAGATACCAGCAGTTTGTGTATGTTCGGATCAGTTTGGCAGGATGGAGACGACCACAGCTACCAGCCACTTCTGCCTTCGTCGGTATACGAAGGATGTGCCCCCAGGTTGGACGCCAAGGTCTTACCCAACCAAGGAGTACAAGGATAATTTCGCGATCGGGGGAAGGCTTGCCAAGCTGGATCATGGTCAGATTGGGCCTGCGATCGTGTCTCGACTGTAAGAAGGTGCTCTACGGAGTACCCACGGTTTGATTCTTCAGCGGTCAGATCCCAACACAGCACAGATCGCCAGCTACAACAGAAATGAAACAGTTTCTCTGGACGCCCACGCCGCCATCATGGGTCCGAGCGGCCAAGAGGCTGCACCAGCTTATCCTCTAGGAGTCAACGCTTTCATCGCAAAGTTTATGGAAATCCACTGCCTGGGCGATCAGGATTTGGCCTGGACCAGTCTCGGCAAGTTCTTTTGTTTCACGGAACCCTACGATATGGATTTCTCCAGCTACTTTGTCGAATGGGAGCGCCTGTATTCGGCAGCCGACAAGCACGCAGGTCTCAACATTGGCGACAGCGGCAAAGCATGGTTTGTTTCAACATCAGGTCTGCCAGGACGACAGCTGTCAGATCTACGATTCAAAGTTGGAGGAGAGTTGCCACAATTTCGATATATGATTGCCCTTACGATGAAAATTCCAAATAATGAGACGGCTAGCTACGATCAATTCCCAGGCTACAAACCAGATCGGCAATAATATGAAGAAGATGAATTTTGGTACAGTACGGACTACTCGGATCCGTATGATGATGAAGATTGGAGCGACGAGGACTACAGGCAAAAAGAAGATAGGCACGATAAAGCCGAGGAATACCCATACTATCATGAAAAGCAAGACCCCGGAAACTATGATGATTACTGCGGCGGAAATGCAAATATCGAGGTGGCAAATTTCGCAAAAAGAAAAATCAGGATCACGAGCAAGGCAAGAAAAGAGGCCATAGCGAGAATAATTGCGGATATCAATGTACGGAGTGCGGCAGTAAGTGGCACGCTACAGAGCACTGCCCCATGAAGTGAGGAGTCCGATCAGGAGGTCAACAAGAGCCACTTGGGGATCATGATGTCGACGCTGAGCGACGACTGACATACGAACACGATTGGCAGCAATTCTTCAAAGGACCATGTAGACTATCTTTATCGGGAAGCTGCGGTAAAAGCTATCAACGACGACCTCAGGCACCATGATGCCAACAAGGACGAGGCAAAGGACGCCGACCGATGGGCAAACGCTATCTGGGCATGTTCAATTTCCAGGGCTGACGTGGGGCGGAGGGGTTGGAATGGATTGATCGTGCAAAACTATGAGTTTTGGCCCAGTAATGGGTTCGCGCCGACTTCCTTGTCGCCCCGAGTGTGGCCAACAAATGAGCGGGCGATTGGGCGAGAAATCCAACGCGGTCTTAGTCCGATGCTGTTTGAAATCTCCGCGTCGTCGCGGGCGCGGATGCGGTCGCGAAGGCACCTCTCGCTTGGTTTGTGCGAGGGGGCCCGCGTTGTCGATCGAGCGGGGCCGCTGGGCTCGCGCGCGCCGGGCCAGAGTTCCTTCGCGGATCTATGATGGCTCAGCGTTTCCGGGCTGAGAGGGGGGGGTGAATTTCGCGCGAGTAGGCGACGGCGGGGAGCGCGCCAGGACGGCGAGGGCGCAGGGGCCTCGGTCTCCGCCGCCGCCCCAGCGCTCGAAATTGTGCGATTTTGAGGAAGGCGAAGCACAACACCAATTGGCCATGCACAAGTATTTTCGGCCATGAGCAATATTTGCGGGGCGTTGGGCGACGCCGTCGGGCGCGCCGCGCGCCCGATATTTCGTGGGGGCGCCGGTTTATTTATGTGACCTCCTGGGGCCTCAAAATATTGCGCTCCGGAGTGGATCTGGGGGTCGTTGACCATCGGGCTTCCTCCGGCGTGACTGGGACTTGGCCCGCGGCCCAATCGACGCCCGACGCCTGCCGCCCCGGCGCTCGGGCGCAAGCCCGATCGCGGGGGCGAACCGCGCGGCGGCGCGCCGGCGCGCTCGGTGCATGGAGGCACCTTCGACCGCTGCGGCGCGGCGGTCGATGCCCGCCCCCTCTCCGTCGGTCGACGGCCATTGCCGGGGTCGTTTCGCTGGGGGGCGGGGGGGCCCTCGACCGCCGCGGCGCAGGCTGCCCCGGGCGGCCGCGGCGCGCAATTCGCGCGCTTCGCGGCGGCGCGCCGTCGCCGCCGAGCCCCGGCGACTGGCGCGCGGGCGCTGCCCGCTGGGGGGGGCGCGCGACGGGGCCGGCGCCGAGGCGCGGTCGCCGCGCGACTTTCGCGCGACGCGGGCGCCGCCTGCGCTGGAAGCGCAGGGCATTTGATCCCGCCCGAAGCAGTCTCGCATCGGTCAATATCGCGCGCGCGTTTTGTCCAACGCTCGGCGCGGGCAGAAAGTCTGCCGGGCCCATCTCTCGGTCTCTCGGAACACCCCCCTGGCGCGCACTTGCCAATGGCATCCAGCCGCCGCCCCCGACGTCAGTTCAAGGGTAGAGGCAAGAAAAGCAACGGCAAGAATGGCGAGTGCCGCCCCAGTGACCGCGGCCAGATGCACGCGTCTTCCCTGACCACGAGCGCCAAAGACAGTTCGCGAATTGGCGAAGACGCCGCTGGATATGTTCCCCCTTCAGGAGGAGACGATAACCATCGCGGGCGGCGCAGAAAGACCATGGCAAGCAAGGCATGTCAGATGACGTTTGGACCAGATCCTCCGGCTGTCCAGATCACCAGGGCGATTGCGGAGACATCGCGCGCCAGGCTCTCACGTTGATTCTAACCCGCCAGGTCTTCAACTTGATGGAGCTCAACGTCATGAACCATGGCATGTTCCACTGACATCATGTAGTTTGGGCGCCCCTCGGAGATGTCGCGCATGCCGGCACTCGGAGTAAGTCAGTCGCGTTCGGATCATTCTTTCTTCAACTCAGCCAGCCGCGACACCAGATTTCGAGCGCGCTGCTAGCCGCGTTAATGACGCGACCTGCGCCAACTGCGAGAACCACGGCAAAGGCCCATCAAGCGCTGCTAGTCCACCACTGAGCCGAACGCCATGTTTATGGATGCGGCTGCGATCGACATCCGAAGCGCTCGGCGAAGACGAGCACGATGACGAGGCCAAGGAGGTAGACATCGTCGTCGGTCAAGCGAGTCGCGAGAGTTGCGTTGCACGCAAAGTCGATTTTCCCAGCGACGGGTGCCACATTTCCACTGCCATCAACGGAGTCATAATGTGCGGGCTACTAATAGGCCCAGGAGCTTGGAGGGGACTGACGTGCACAGATGCCCGATCCGACATCATCGAGCACATCTTGATGCCCTGGCGCCTAGACAGGCGCATCAAGTGGAAGGCCAGCACGAACAAGTTCACCAGCATCACCGCGGACCCGACCACAGTCTTCAACCAGTGGTAGTTACGCACGAGCCACGATGCAAGTATGGAGCCGACTGGGCAGCGGGCGGGATCCTGAAGCCACTACAGAAAGGCGACAACGTCAGATGGGCATGCATAAGTTCATCTTGCGGGACGCTCGCGGCAACTCACAGCGCGATTGAGGGAGTGCACGAGAATCCCAAGTCATTAATTATTTGAGCGATGTAACATTTAGCAGCGTTGAAACATCACGAGAGGCATTGCGACCGCGTCTACGCCGCCGACGCGCGCCGCTTCTTGCCGCTACCCGGCGGGCGTCGACATCGGGGGAAAGCGGAAACCATGAATACTTTTACACTTCTGAGGACTATCGAGCGCTGCAGATACATGGGCACGAACATCTTGCCGGCTATGATCGAGATCCACATCAGAAAAGGGCGGCAGCAACGGCGGTGCACTCGCGGTGGTTTGGAGCTCGGGTTCTTCAGGAGACCACGTCTGCATTGAAGAGTTCGAAAACATCATCAAAGGCATCCAGGTGGATATCCACTTGCACCGCGAGCTGCAGATGAAGAAGATAGAGTTCGTAGAAGCACTGCCAATGAATAGCCCCTTGAACGACGGAATCGGAGTGATCTTCTAAGAAGCACGGATGCTTCTCACATCAAGATGCCCGACGGCTACTGCACCTTTGTGGAAAGCATGGATCAGCAGATGTGGAAGGCGTGAATCCAGGACATGCTTGACCTCTCTGCCGGACGCTTGATTCCCAGGCGGGCGTCTACGAGAGCTCCGAAGATCTCGCGGAGCGTACTGCAGCATCCAATTGGGGGAGTGGAACGCTGAGAGCACCAAAGTTTGTTTAAATGAGGGGGGAGAAGAGGAGGAAGGGTAAGTGATAGAAGACGGACGAGGTGGATGTGCAATGTTTGTTTTTGCGTCACCGGCCTCGAACAGCGATGGCCGCATTCCAGTCGAGGTGGATTCACCTCTAATGTGATTCTAGTATAGGCGAGTCCTTCCTCAATACGGATTGCTTGATCCCCATCGGATTCTTAAAGAGGTGGATCCATCTCCAATCATATTCCACTAGTGATGGGTCAAGACTTAAGATGATTATGTTCCAGGTGGCTCCATCCCCCGTGTTCAGCATTTCAGGTGGCCCCACACCGGGTGGAACTCTGGTAGGGATTATCACAGGCGGCTCTTTCCCTGAGCGTATTTTCCAGGTGGCTTTTGAGCAGTGCTGCGCCCAGCTAGCTAAGCCGTGCCACTGCCAGGCCGTGCCAGGCCTTGCTTTCCTTTGCCAAAGGCTGCTGGCATTCCCAGGCTCTGAGTAGCCCTGGTAGGCCCTTGCGAAGCCTTACCAGCCACGACTAATCATTGCTACGTATCGTTTAAGCTCTCCTGAGCCCTGCTGGCCCCTGCTCAGCCCTGGTAAGCCTTGCCAAGCCTTGCCATGCCTTGTCAAGCCTTGCTAAAAGTCTGGCCAGGTCACCCAAAGCCCTGCGTAGACATGCTGAGCCATGTTGGGCGCTACTGAGCCTTGCAAAGCATTGTAAATACCCTGCTGAGCACTTCTAAGCCTTGCTAAGCCCTGCCGAACATGTCAAAGCCATGGTAAGCCATGCAAATCACGGGGAAACCTTTGCTATATCTCGCAAAGTGTTTCCGAGCCGTGCTAGCCGCGGCTAACCCATGTCGCCCACGGCGCGAGCGCGCCTTTGCGCGGCGCCCGCGTTGAACGCGCGGTTTTGGCGGCGCCGACCGTGTGGGCAGGGTGTCCCGCTGCAGGGGTCGTTCGGCCGTCCGCGCCAGGGCGCCCAACGCCGCAAAATAACATGCGCTGGAACGCAAACTCTGCATTTTTTTTTGTCACCCTGAGCCGCCCCGAAGGCACTTTCAGAGTCCCTGCGGCGCGCGCGACCGTGCGCGGCGCCTTTCGGTGCGTACTTTGCGCGGTTGAACGCGCAGTTTTGGCGGCGCCGACCGTGTCTGCAGGGTGTCCCGCTGCAGGGGTCGTTCGGCCGTCCGCGCCAGGGCGCCCAACGCCGCAAAAGAACAGGCCCTGGAACGCAAACTCTCTAAGCCCTACTAAACTGTGCGGTGTCCTGCTTAGCCCTGCCTTGCTCTAATGCGCGCTGCCAGCTCCTTCTAAGACCAAGATGCCCACGTGCAGCTCGCAAAGCCCCGCTAGTTCCTGCTAAGACGCGAGTCCTCCCTAAACCCTGTTAAGCATTTCTATATGAGCGCTGTGAAGCTTCGCTGAGCCTTGCCGTGCAAGTATTGCTAATTCATGCTAAGCAAAAGCCTGATGTGCCCTGCTAGCCGCAGTTAAGCTCTGAGCAGCCCTGCCAGGTCAGCCCTGCCAGCTCTTGCTTAGCCCTGCTAGACACTAAGGCCTCCGAGCCGTGGCTGAGCCCTGCTCCATTGCCACGCCTTGCAAACGCATTGCTAAGCATTACTAGCCCATGCCGAGCCCTGTCAGCCCCTGCTATGCCATCCCAAACCCTGCTAAACCCCTGCTAAGCGATGCTACGCATTGTCCCGCTGAGCCCTGCTAGCCGCCGCGATGCTGTGCCGAGCCCTGCCGGCCCCTGCTCAGCCCTGCCAGGTCGGCCCAGCCACGCCTAGCCAAAACGCTGCTGAGCACTGCTAAGCCCTGCAGGCCCTTCGCTAAGCCATGCTAAGTTCTGCCAGCCAACTGCCAAGCTCAGCTAATTCTTGATAAGCCTGGCCAAGCCCTTCTAGCCCCTGGTCTGCCCTGCAGAAATATGCTTGTATGCGCTGTCACATGATAGCCTTGCAGAACTCTGTCAGCACCTCGATCGCCTGTTAAGCCGTGCGGTGCTTCTAAGCCATGTGGAGCCACTTCGGATGTGGCCCGATCAATGATGGGCACATTGCTAATGTTATCAGATAAGGAGTGGATCTACATCTAGCAGAACCCGATCAACGACGGAACACTCTGTAATCAAAACCGACGAAGGAAATTCCCACTTATGATAATCGTGCCATTTATGGAATTACATATGGGATTCTGTCATGGGCGGAGTCACTTGTAATATAAACGCATTCAAGGCGGGTGCACTCCTAATAGAACAGCATTAGACATGGATCCACCTCCGACAGAAGTCCACGCACGATGGAAGCACCTGGGACCTCATCTTCTTGATGGCCCCCCTTCTCGATGGGAAGCCGGATGGGAATGGAGCCGCGATTAGTAGAATCCGATCGAGGGCCGATCTTTTGCTCATGAGATGCGAGTAGAGGTAGATGCGTTACGCCGTTAAAAGGAATGGAATAAAGGCCCAGCCGTTTGTAATACATTATCTAATCTCAGAACTGTCAATATTGGCTAACGTCTGCTAGCCTTGCTAAGCTCTGCCAGCGCCTGGATCACCTGCCAGGCCGTGCGATGCCTGCTAAGCCATGCGGGGCCATTTCTAATGTGATCCCATCAGTAATGGACACATTGCTAACCGAAGGACGAGGCAATATGTAGTAACATCCGGCCAACGAAGGACCCGCATCTAGCATGATCCCAGCAGGGGTGCATCCACCTCTGCCGGGGTCCCTGCATGGACGGAGTCACGCGTAATAGAATTGCATTCATGGTGGATGCGCTTCCAATAGAACCCATCAGAGGTGGATCCACCTTCAATAGAGCCCCACTATGGGTGGCAACGCTTGGAATCTGATGTGTTGGATTTGGATCAACTTCTGTATGCATCCGAGTGGGAATAGAGCCCACCCCTAATAAAATCGCACCAGGGTTGGACCCGCTGCCCATGAGGTTCGATTGGAGGTGGGCGCGGCCCACGTCCAGACGAGTCTGATTAAAGGCCAAGCCGCTTGCAATGCAGTCCTTTCAGGGACGGAGGCCTTTCCACGCGGCGGAAATCAATCTGCGCGTCCCCCGCAGAAGGAACCCGATTGAAAACTCCCCCGAAAGGGGCTCCATTTGCCATCCGCGCAACAGAACTCAACGCGCACCCCCCCCCCCCCCCCCCCCCCCCCCCCCCCCCCCCCCCCCCCCCCCCGCAAAAAAAAGGAACCCCGATGCAAAATCGCACGACGGACTTCCATTTGCAATCCAAGCAATTCATGTCCGCTTGCACGTCGCCCACCAAGGGAATCGTTTTAACGAGCCGCGCAAAAGGATTCTACGTGCAACCCGTGCATTAGAAGCCACTGTAACATCCACGCACTAGAAATCAACACGCACATTCCCCACATAAGATGTCCTTTGGGAGGGCGCCAGAAAGTGCTTGGATCTTCCGGAGACCAGAACAGTTCCTTACTTGTTGTCCCTCGAGGGTTGGGCGGGGAGACAAAGAACGCTGCCGTTCTGGCCCTCTTCAAGGAATGCTATTTGCGAGCGTGGATAGTACATGGAATCGTATCGCCCAGCCGATGGGTTTCCTTGTGCTGCAGATTACATGGGAAATCCTCTTGCGGCAGATTGCCGCATACATTCTTCTGCCGCAAAATGAAAGGAGATTGTTTGCGCGCCGGATGAGATGATACGGGGAGAGAGAGAGAGAGAGAGAGAGAGAGAGAGAGAAAAAAAAGAGAGAGAGAGAGAGAGAGAGAGAGAGAGAGAGAGAAGAGAGAAAGAGAGAGAGGAGAGAGAGAGAGAGAGAGAGAGAGAGAGAGAGAGAGAGAGAGAGAGAGAGGGAGAAGGGAGAGGGAGAAAGAGAGAGAGAGGATATATATATATATAGAGAGAGAGATAGAGAGAGAGAGAGAGAGAGAGAGAGAGAGAGAGAGAGAAAACAAATAATAAGAAAACAAAACAAAAAAAAAACTAACAACAAACAAGAAATAATGAGAGAGAGGGGTGGAGAGAGTGAGAGAGAAAGAGAAAGCGGAAGATAACTATACGTATATATACGCATATATATATATATATATATAGATAAAGCGAGATGCATATAAATAACACGGGTGGAGAGAAATATCGCAGTCGTTATGCAAACGCGCCGAGAGGGCGTGCCTCGAGAGTCCCGCGTTCATCATCAAGTGAGCCCAGGTACTCAGAGTGCTCCTCTTAGCCCACTGGACAATTGCTGCGACCTCTTCTCAGCGATGTCATCATCATGTCAGCGCCCGATGCCGAGACGCAGCCCGGGGGAGTCTACTTGCGCGAGCGACCGGATCAGAAGCGGGCGAGTCGCTCAGTTGGCAGACTGCTCTACGGATCTTCAGACGGCAGGGTTCGAGTGGGACCGCCTGGATTGATCGCGCTGACCAGATTCTCTCTTATCCCACGATGAAGTTCATCATATAGCGCGGCCTGCCCCAACAGAGGGGGAGGGATCATCGCCGCAGGTTCTGGCGACGTCCAAAGAGGCGACTACAGACATGCAGTCCAGCGTTTGTCAATCAAGAGAAGCCATGGGACTTTGTGGAAACCGTTTGAGTGCCCGCGATAGCACGCCCAGCTTGGACCTGAAGGACCCACCCAGAACATCAACGAAAGCAGCAGCACCAATTGGGCAGGAATTTCGTGTAGCACATGCGCGATTATGGTATAATTCTCCCGATCGTATGTTTCGGCTCCTACAGGCAGCACTACTACCCAAAGGTATCGTAGCTAAAAGAAGTTCCGGTTGCTCGTTTTTGTCCGATGTGTCAATCGCAGCAACGACATCTACACGCGCCAGCCATCAAGTCTCACTTGGCTACAACGTCCAACGGAATTGTGCAGCACGGCATTTTCTTCATGTGGGAATTGGCTTGCATTGTCTTGATTGACGAAGCTATTCGGTTGAAGGCTGGAGACTGCATTGGGAAAAGCTGGGGCCCGCTTGTCTTCGAGCTCTTCATCGTCTGCGGATTCGACTCTAGGGGCCACCGCGACACATGCTTTCTGATCAATAGGGCGGGTTTCTCAGTGATCAGGCTACCCGGATGTTTGACGTGCTTTCTGTTATTGGGCTAGTGGCCGAACGTGATGGCACTCTTTTCCGAAGATCTGACGGAGCGCCACATCGCGCTCGCGAAGATGGCCATGCCCAGGTTGGATATGGAATTGAAGCCCGCAGGTATTGACGTCGCGCCCAGTGAGATCTGTCAAGAAGCTTGCATGTCTCGAAACCTTCTACTCGAGCACAACGGTGGAACACCACAGACGGCACTCATTGGAGTTGAACCGCGCGGATGGGCAGCTCGCAGCAAGCAGTAGAAGCACAAGCGGGAGTTACTTCTGCCTGACACCATCACTGGCTACTGGAGATAGCCCAAGAGACAAGAGGATGACGGATGGAACGGGCCAGCAGAGTCGATTTCGGTCGACCGACTGGCAGGATCAGCTATCGCACGACATGAAGATATACAAATGAATGTGTCCATTCGGCACATGCGACGGCACGCTGCGTCGACAGATTTCCACAACTCACTCGACGAGCTACAACAGCGAGGTTTACTGTAAGTTCACCTTGCCAAGGAGCCGCGCGTCTTCGAGTCGGAGCTGGATCGAACGACGGAGCCCGGAGCAGACGAGAAGTAAGTGGACTTGATCGGCGTGGACGGTGCGACATGGCAAATCACGAGTGCTCGCAAGAAGCTGCCTTGACAAGCGGAAGCAAGCACCGGGGGGGCATCTGAGCACGGCTGCGAGACTTCCCCAGCGATCGGCAATATCCACTGGAATCTTCGATGGCTTGTTCTGGATTTGGCGCGGAACAACCCCTGCGACGTCCAGGCTGAGAGTTTGGATTTATGCATTGGCTTTCGCCGGTGATTGGACTGCGGGGGCATTAGTTCCAGTGCAATGGCGCTTGGATACGAATGCCGCCATGAACGAGAATGCTTCGTTATGCCATTGGGAGTTTTCGCGATGAAGACGGCCGTGCCGGAGCTTGATATTTGACGCAGAACGGGCGCTATGTTTTATTGTAGCGGCCTCCGGTCAGCGCCGCCGATCCGGGGAGCTGCAGATTCAGTGATCTTCTCGGCTCTGTGCCCCCCCCCCCCGCTCCCCCGGCAGAGCCGCCCCGCCGGCGACCCTGGCGCTCCCCGGAGCATCGGCGGCATGCGCAAATCGCGCAGAACACGCCGGATAGAGCCACCCCCTCCCCCCTTCCCTGGCAGAGCCACCCCGGCGACCCTGGGGCGCCCCGAAACATCGGGGGGATGCGCAAACCATGCAGAAACGCCAGATCTGCGATGGAGGACGCCCCCCTTCCCCCCCCCCACCCCTCCACGGCAGAGCCGCCCCGGCGACGCTGGGGCCCCCCGAAACATATGGGGGGTGCGCAAACCATGCAGACACGCCAGATGGAGGCCCCCCCACCCCCCCTTCCCTTTTTCCCCGGCAGAGCCACCGCGGCGACCCTGGGGCACCCCGAAACATCGGGGGCATGCGTAAACCATGCAGACATCGCCAGGTGGAGGCCCCCCTTCCCCCGCTTCCCCGGCAGAGCCGCCCCGGCGACTTGGGCCCCCCGAAACATCTAGGGGATGTGCAAATCTTGCGGAAAATTCGAGATGGACCCCCCCCCCCTTTCCGTCAGAGCTACTTCGGCGACCCCCCCGAGCAGACCTGAAGCTCTTGCTTCGGCCCAGAGCTGAAGCGAGAGCTTCAGCTCAGAGCTGAAGCTCTTGCTGAGGCCCCTTGTAGCTCACGCGCCGGATCGGCGGATTTTGTCGTCGAGCTATGCGCGGTTTCACAGATGCACCATCGACGGTTCCATTGGCCCTCATCGGCTACCTTAAGATTGAGACATGTGCTTTCATATCAGCGTTTGCTGGCACTTTCTTGCATTGGTTTGCGTCTGCGTGTAGATGGCGGGGAGACTTTGGTGTTGACCATTGCAGCCCGCGTGGGCGATTTCCAGGTCACGGGGCGCGCGACAGCGCGGAAGGGGGTCATGGGTGCTTTTACCCAGAGATTTGGCGAGATGAAGTTGCTGCGCCATGCGCGCGCAGGTTTTCAGCGTGAAAGACTCAACCGAGATAATCAACGACTCCAAATATGATTTGCGCAGCAAGCTCACGATCTACGAGATTCCAGAAGACCGCCTCAAGTTACCCAGCAGTTTGTGAGACAAGAATATGAGTTCCATTGTCAGGTCATTGTGTCGATCAGCTCCATGGGCTTGTCAGACACGTCTGAGGGAGTTGCGCGCAGTCGCTAGTCCTCAAGAATATCTGCAGACGCCGAAGATCGAGCACACCATAGCGGGAAATGCGGTAACCAAGAGACTGAGAGGTCGCTGCGACGCGGCTTTTATTTTTGGAGATTGACATTGCCTCTGAGCATGCCGAGTGCCAGCGATGCGTCAGCGCCGAACAGTCAGAGCAAGTTCGCCACCGAAGGTACTCTAGCACGCCCAGTCGAAGGTTGAATTTTCAAGATGCAGACGGACAAGGACGACATCCTGGATGCAGATTTGGCCAAGCTGCTTCAAGGCATGATGCTTTTTTTTTCGCAGGCGAATCGCAGAATGCCACGAGGATGTCGCATCGTGTCTCTCACGCGAAAACGTTGACAGCGGGCAAGGTTATGCGTTTCTCACAATCAAGTGTTGTGAGGCTTTGAGAGGATGCAACAACGGTGCGGCGAGGTTCCAGAACCTATCATTCGATGCCAGTGGCTTTACTAGAAACTCAAGAATCAGCTACTGTACCATTGCCTGCGGTTGCAGTTCCTGTCTGTATGGGTATGTGGGAGTCGGTATGTGGCTTGACAGGAAGACAACCGTATAAGAGTCAACGGCTCGGCGTACGCTCCAGACGGGAAGAACGACGATGCCTAAGGCTATGAAGACTATCACATCCGCGCGCGTTTGATGGCAGCTGATCAATTGATTAAGGTTTCAGGTCATGACAGTAAACAGTTATATCGTTCGGTGCCAGGTGAATATTTCATGTTGGAATATAGAGTTCGGGCGTTTGATCAAACAATGGTTGGCAATTTGGCATGACCGATTATCATCATTATCACAGTGGACTGCCATGGTCACAGTTTCGGATATTGATGTCATGACGGGCTTGCGTTGTGCACAGACTTATGAGGTTTTCTTTGCGTTCGAAATATCAATGAGCCGCCCGATCAAGTTCTGGATATCGAGCTAAGAGAATATGACGAGGGTTACAATGTTGATGTGCAGTAGGCTTCTCGGGCTGGTCCCTGTAAAAGGGCCTTTTTAGGAACCCCCGGACTACCGTCCCAAAGTTCGGCTTCTTGGGGCATCTCGCTTGTGTGTGCGTGCACGTAACCGTACTGCTGCCTTATGGTTTAATGCTAGACGCTTCGCTAACCCCACCAGCCCACCCAGAAACGATGCCCAGAGGAATTGCTTCGATCAGGGAAGTGGGCAGCACACAGAGGAAGGGCCCCCCAATGGAGGCCTCTTGGGGCGTCTTGGGGCCCTCTTGGCGGTCCCGGACGCCTCTTAGAGCGTCTTGGGTGCCTCGGAGAGCTTCTTGGGGCCTGTTGGGGGTCTCTTGGGGGCCTCTTGGAGGCCTCTTGGAGGCCTCTTGGCCGCCTGTTGGAGCCTCCTGGGGCCTGGGCGCCTCGTGGGGCCCTTTTGAAGCGCTCTTGGGGACCTTGGGAGCGCTTCTGGGGCCATCTTGGAGGACATCGATCAAACAAGAGGGGGGCATTCAATAGCGTTGCCCCATCGGGGGCCCCAAAAGTCGCCTCATGGGGCGCTCTTGGAGCGTTCGTGGGCCCTTTGGGGGCCGTCTTGGGGCCCCCTTGAACCTCTATTGGGGCCTTCTTGGGCCATGTTGGCGCCGTCTTGAGGCCTCGGATGGCCTTCGGAAGCGAAAAGGCGAGAAAGCCAAACACATTGATCCCCCAAAGGTTTTGGAAGGATTTGGGCCTCTTCTGGACCTCCTGGGGTAGCTCTTTGGCCATTTGGAGTCTTGGAGCGGTCTTGGGGCCTCTTGGAGCATCGTGAGAGCCATCTTGGGGCATCTTGGGATATCTTGAGCCATCTTGGAGGTCATATTGGGCTCTCCCAGGCGCTCCCCCCCCAGGAGGCCAAAATGTGACCAACACACTATAAACGAAAAAATGGCATTGTCGCCGAGGCCTCTTGGAGCGTCTTGGGTGCCTCGGGGGGGCCTCTTGGGGCTTCTTGGGGCCTCTTGGGGGTCTCTTGGGGGCCTCTTGGGGACATCCTGGGGCCTCTTTGGGGCCTCTTGGGGCCTCCTGGTCACCTCTTGGGGCCCTATTGGGGCACCCTTAAGAGCCTTGAGAGCGCTTTTGGGGCCATCTCAGAGGAGATCGATCAAAGAAGGGGTGGTCCGTGATTACGGTCCCCCTTCCAGGAAGCCAAAACGGGGCCAAAACCCTAGTAAAACCAATGATTTGGGTTTCCTCGCCGAGGCCGTTTTGGACGCTCCAGCTACCCGCGGAACCCCCCGTCCAGGTCCAGGGGAGGGGGTAGGGGGAGGGGTCAAGACACCCTCCCCGCCAGCAAGCCGTCTCGCTCACTCCCACCCGCCCTCCCAACACATACGTAGCACCTGAGCCTGGCCCGAGCCTCAGCATATTCAGCAGTCGTCTTTGGATGGACAGCTACTGGGGGCGAGTGCGCCGCTGCCGCCTCCGCCGCCGCCGCCGCCGCCCGCCGCCGCAGCCGCCGCCGCCGCCGCCGCTGTCCGCCGCCGCCGCGCCGCCTGCCGCCGCCGTCCGCCGCCGTCGCGCCGCCCGCCGCCGCCGCCGCCGCCGTCGCCCCCGCTGCCGGATCGCTGCCGCCGCAGCCGCTGCCGGCGCAGCCGCTGCCGCCACCGTTGCAACCGCCGCCGCCGCGCCACCGCCGCCGACGCCGCCGCCGCCGCCGCAGCCGCCGCCGCCGCCGCTGGCCCCGCAGCCGCTGCCCCCGCCGCAACCGCCGCCGACGCGAAGTGTTTTCTGTATTGTTTTTGACAGGGAGGGGTGGGGGGAGGCCGCATCGGGTTCGCTGCGCATGTTCCGAATTTGGAGGCAGAGTGTGTCTTGCATTGTTTTTTACAAGGGATGGTGTGGGGGGCCCGCATTGACCCTGGTTGGCTCCCGGTCGCCTGGGGGAGGGGGTGTACATTAACAGGGAACAGTGATAAACCCTTCCCCGATGGGGAAGAAGGGGGGTGGAATAGGAGATTCCCAAAACCACCTACGCCCTGAAGGGCAGGTGGGATTCAGGTGAAAAGATGCCCTCCGATATCTCAGCGTTCACGCTTGAGCGAGGTCAAGATTATCCATTTATGTGATTCTCATTGGATGGGATTTTCTTCGATCTCCCGAGTGAAGGATGGACGCCAGTGATGGAGGGAGGAGGGAGGAGGGAGAAGGGAGAAGGGAGGGACGAGGGAGGGGAGAGAGGAGGGAGGGAGGGAGGAAGGAGGAGGGATGGAAGCCAGTGATGGAGGGAGGAGGGGGGAAGGAGGGACGAGGAATGGAAGAGGAGGGAGGAGGGAGGAGGCAGGGGCTTCCTTCTAGCATTGTTGCCTTCCAATAACGCTTCTCGGAAGCGCACGATCCCCTCCGAGAATGATGGAGGAAGGGGGAGGGCGGAGGACGAGAAGAGGAGGGGGGAGGAGGGAGGAGGAGGAGCAGGGTAATTAGGACGATGGAAACGGTGACAGGTACGCCTCCCTCACTGGACCTTAACTGACGAGGTCTCTCCCCCACACAACATCACCGTCAGCATCACCATCAACATCAGCGTCATCATCATCGTCATCATCATCATCACCATCATCATCATGAGCATACTCAGCATCAGCAGCATCATCACCATCATCAACATCATCATCACAATCATCGTAATCATCCTCACCATCATCATCATCATCATCATCATCATCATCATCACCACAAGCATCATCATCATCATCATCATCATCATCATCATCATCATCATCATCATCATCATCATCATCACCAGCCTCATTGTCATCGTCATCAGTATCATCACCATCATCAGCAGCATCATGGTCATCACAATCATCAGTATAATCACCATACTCATCAGCATCATCATCAGCAGCATCAGCATCATCATCATCATCATCATCATTATCATTATCAGCATCGTCGTCGTCGCCGTCGACATCATCACCATCATCAGCCTCATCTGCATCATCGTCATCATCATAACATCCTAACATCATAACATCATCATCATTAACATCATTATCATCATGATCGCCCACCGCGTGTTCCTGCGGTTCGCTTCCTCCCCATCCTCCCGATCCGTCTCCATCCCGCTCCTCCTCCTCCCGCTCCTCGTCCCGCCCCTTCCCCATCCCATCATCTTCCTTGTTCCTTTCCTTGTCGCCCCTCCTCGGCCGAAGAGCTGCCGTCCGAAGCTCTGGGCCTCCCGCTGGATCACAGGTTGCTCTGGACTGATCTCCAGAGTGGAATGAATGTCTCCCCCCAGAAATCGGCCACGCGCAGAGGGGGGTAGGGGGAGGGGGGAAGGCTTCTTAGAAGCACCCCTGCTTCTTAGAAGGCGCGGGTCTTCTCTATAGATACAGGGCCGGCGCCTTCTGAGAAGCAGCCTCATTCTAAGAAGCTTTCCACCCTCCTTACCCCCTTGTGCGCGCCGCCAAGGAGAGCACTCCGGATCGGACCCCAACAGGGCTCAGCAGGGAAATTCCGAAGTGAGGATTCTGTGGGGGGGGGAATCTGGGCGGAGGAGTCGGTGACGGAGGTTCTCGAGGTTCGGGGACTGAGGCGATCACTGCTTTCTGATTGGGCCTCCACAGGCCTCGAGGACCCGCAGAGGCTCCGGAGGCATCCAGAGACTTGCCTTGGGCCGTCCTGGACGTTCTTGAGAAGACAAGAGGCGGGAACGAGAAAAAATGGCAACACAGACCATCATCTGGAGTGCTTGGACGATCTGCTGCCCTTGAGCTGGACGTCGCGGCCTCCAGGACGGCCTGGGCCACCCTCGGGCGGCGTCAGGGGCCAGGATTGGCCCAGAAGCGCCCCGGCCCAGAGGATCCATGATGGTACAGTCAAGACGTTGAAAGAAGGAACATTTTGGAATCGGAAGGGGCTCGATGTTCCTTGGGTTCCTCCAGTGCTGTTCCTCTTGCCCTCCTGGGGCACGGAGGCGGCGCGTACAGGGCCAAGAAGGGGCTTCGTTCCTTATTTAGCGTTCCTTCTTTCGGCGGCCCGACTGTATTGCCCTGGGCGCGAACGAATAAAGAGGGGGGGGGCGATGAGTGGGGGGGGGGGCAGCGAATGCTGCAGAACAGGAGCCCTGTACGGCCCGAGCAGGGCACCTTGCTTGCCCCCCCCCATGTATCTCAGGAGGGGAAGAAACACACAGACACCATGAGTTGTCGATTCCTTACAGAAAATGGGAAGATATGGGAAGAAGGGGGGGGGGAAGACGAAGACGCAACAAGCAGGAAAACATCGAGGGAACCCTGTTCCCTGTGTGTAGTCATTTGTGCGTCCTCGAGCCCCTTCAGCATCGCCCCCCCCCCCCCGCACCCAGCGCCCGCGTGCAACGCGAAGGGCCGTCGAGGAGCCGAGGGCCCCCCTCGGTGCACCCGGGGGGGGGGGGCCCCCGCGGCGGGCACCCGGCAGACGGAGCCCCCGGCAGCCCGACGGCAGACTGCGCTGCGCACGGCCCCGCCGCAGGGCACCCGAGTCGGGCCCGGGGAGCCACGCGGCAACGGAGGAGGAGGAGCGAGGAGGAGCGAGGAGGAGGAGGAGGAGGAGGAGGAGCGAGGAGGAGGAGGATCGAGGAAGAGGAGGGGGATCGAGGAGGAGAAGGATCGAGGAGGAGGAGGAGGATCGAGGAGGAGGATCGAGGAGGAGGATCGAGGAGGAGGAGGAGGAGGAGGAGGAGGAGGAGGAGGAGGAGGAGGAGGAGGAGGAGGAGCAGGAGGAGCAGGAGGAGCAGGAGGATCGAGGAGGAGGAGGAGGAGGAGGGATCTCCGCCGACGTGATGTTCCGATGCCGGCGCTCTTCCTCGATCTCTGCCTCCGGGGCCCGTCATCGGGCCCCGGGGCCACCAACGACGGGCACCACGCGCCGTCGCCACGCAGCACCGCGCGGCGCCGCGCAGCGCAGCTCAGCCAGGCCCCTCCAAACCCCGCTGTTTTGGCCGTTCTCCATCGAGCTCTTGATCTTGACCCCAAGCTTGCCCACCTGCACTGCTGTCTAGGGGAACAAGGAGTGGCATAAACATAAAAACTCGGAGGTCCGCGCGGATTTCTCGGATCGGCGCTGGAACCCCCTCCCTGGCGCGCGGAGCGCGCCAGGGGCGGCGCCGGAGGCGCCGCCGGGAGGGCCCCAGCGCCGATCCGAGAAATCCGCGCGGACCTCCGAGTTTTTATGTTTATGTCACTTCTTGTTCCCCGAGTGTCGACCCTCTGGTCTTTCGGCCCGCCCCGCCCAGGGGTGGTCATGTTCCTGCTGCTGCCGCTGCTGCTGCCGAAGCCGCAGGTTCCCCTTCACGCGCGTGGTCCCGCATCGGCCAGCCGGCATCTGCGTCAGCATCGCCTAGAAGAAAAGCAAGGTGCAGGAGCATGCGTTTCTGCAGATCCGCGCGGAGTTCTCGGATCGGCGCCAGAGGCGCCGCCAGGGGGGTCAAGCGCCGAGCCAAGAAATCCGCGCGGAGCTCCGAAAGTCCATGCTAATGCAGCTGCTTCTTCTTTTCCTGTCACCGGCCGCGCGGTCCCAGGGCGCGGGCAGCGGGAGCCGCGCAGCCGACGAGCGCCCACGAACGGAGGGAGTGGAGGAGGCAGGTGCGCGCAGAGGTGCTGCAGTTTGGCGCGCCGGCCCTGTCCACCGTCCTGGCCGACCCGCTCATGAGCGTGGTGGACGCCGCGTGCGTCGGCAAGTGCTCCACGCTACAGCTCGCCTCCCTCAGCCCGGCGCTGGCCGTGTTCAACTTCTGCAGCTACTTCTCGGGTGTTGCCAGACGTGCCCCGGGCCCAGGGCAATTGCCCCCAGGATTGCCCAGGAGACCCCCGCGGCCTCCAGAGCACCCCTCGCGCGGCCCAGGGGTCCCCAGAGGCTCCAAGATGGAGCTGGCTGCCCCTTGGACAAGGGTCGGGTACAGCCAGGACTCCAGGTAAGGGGACCTGGTTATTAGTAGTAGGGCCCCGGAGCCCCTAAATTGGCCAGAATCACTGTACCAGGTCTGCCGTTGCTGGTGTTTTTCGGGTGACGGCAGTTCCAGTTAGTGGAACGGGGCGGGGGGGGCGCCCCCCAGTGCACATCACTAAACCAGATCCCACTAAACCCAGCTCTGTCAACGCCCGAAAGGGAAAGACTCGGCCAGGCGAAACTCGGCCATGCTGAGCTCGGCCAGGCTGAACTCGGTCAGGCTGAACTCGGCCTGGCCAAGGTCAGCTGGCCGAGCTAAGCTTAAGTCGGGCCTGTCCCTCTGCAGGAGGAACATTCAAAAGTAAGTCAAAAAATAGTCTGGGGACGATGTTTCGAAGATTTTCTGATTACGTTTCTGGGCATGTGTGGACAAAGTTTTCATTTTCCGCCCGAACTCCCCCTGTAGGGGGACATGCCCGACCTAAAGCTGCGCCCGGCCGAGTTTCGCCCGCCCGAGCGGAGCTGCTGCCCCTTGGGCCGGGGGGCACCTCTTGGCAGTCACCGAGCTTCTTCTTCTTCCTCAACACGGCCTCGTGCGTGCTGGTGGCGAGGGCCCTGGCGGCGGGCGATCGAGAGGCGGCCGCGGGCACCCTGTCCGCCGCGGTGGCCGTGGCCCTCTCGAGCGGGCTCCTCGTCGGGGGCCTCCTGGCCGCGCTCGCGGCGCCGCTCGTCGCCGCGACGGGCTGCGTCCCCGAGCTGGTGCCGTTCGCGTCGCAGTACCTGCGAGTGAGGTCGGCCGCGCGCAGGTGCGCCCCCCGAGATCCTTCAGCTCAGCGATCTGGCACTTCAGCGTCTCCATGGCGACTGGGGAGGCGAGGCTTACCGAACTGATGAAGTTCGGTGTCCTGGCACATACCGAAATTCATCAGTTCAGTAATCCTCGCTTCCCCAGTGGCCACGGAGACGCTGAAGTGCCAGATCTCTGAGCTGAAGGGCCTCAGGGGGCCGTAGCAGGTCGACGGTCCTCGCGGCGTGTGTTGGCCTGATGTGTGTGTTGGTCCGCTCGGCCCCGTCGATGGCACGCGGCCTGCGTCGGCCCTCACAGTGCCGCTTTCGTCGCATCGAAGGGGCTGCGGCGGACGAGTACGCGCTGGCGACAACACACGTTCTGAGGATCATCGAGCAGAGGGCCGTTTGGAGGGGGAGGCTTCTTAGAAGGAGGCTGCTTCTTAGAAGGTGCGGGCCTTGCCTGGAGATGTAAGGCTGGCGCCTTCTAAGAAGCAGCCTCCTTCTGAGAAGATGTCTCCCCTCCCCCATACCCCTCCTGTGCGCGTCGCCAACGAGGGGCGTGGGTCAGCCGGCCGTCCTCGTATCGATGGTTGTCCAAGCAGGCCTCCTGGCCCAGGAGGACGCGCTGACGCCACTGCAGGTGATCAGCTTCGCGTGCGCCTTGAACATCCTGGGAGACCTCGTGCTGGTCCCAAAGCTTGGGGCCGTGGGCGCTGCCTGGGCCACCCTCCTCGCCCAGGTCGCATCTCTTCCGCTGATGCTGCTGCTGGCGAGGTCGAAGGGGAGGCTGGCCATTCGCAGTCGCAGACCTCGAGCCCACGAGCTGAGGCAGTTGTTCTCCACTGCTGCGCCTCTGTTCTTCTTCGAGATGGGCCTGTCCCTCTGCTACAGCTTCATTCAATTCAGGGCCAGTCAGTATACGGTGACCTCTACAGCTGCATTCCAAGCCCTGTGGGCTCCCATGGGCGTGTTGGCATTTTCCACTTATCCGCTCAAGCAGGCTGCGCAGGTCTTCCTTCCACCGCGGTCCACCTGCCACACTGCGGGGCTGAGGCCGAATGGACAACCAGACATACCCTCCAGAGGTACGAAATACGCAGCACGCGTTGGTCTTGAGCTATTTCGATCACTTGCTGGCCTCACGAGGGTCTCTGTCGCTTGTCCGTTTGCCCCACTCTATTTCTTAGCTTGTGCAGGTGGACCGCGGTCCCTCCAAGAATGACGCGCGAGGGACTTCAAGAGGTCGGCGGCAGACTGAAGACGAAGGAGTTCTTGAAAGTGTTGGCAGGCATCTCTGTTCAGGCAGGCTCTCTGCTGGCCATCACAGCCGTCCTCCTTGCGAGGTCGCCTCAGCTGTTCTCATCAGACCAGACACTGCACGCGCTGATCAAGTCGTTTGCTCCCTACGTAGCTGCAATATTTCCTGTGCTCGGTATGGCGCAGGCTTGCGAAGGGCTACTCGCAGGAGTCGGCGATCTCAAGTTCCTCTCGTTGATGCAAGTCGGCAATGTCCTGGCAAGTTTGGGCTGCCTGGCCGCCACGAAGTCACTTGGCATGGGGGTCCACGCAACCTGGCTGATCTGGCTTGTGTTTGTTGTCGCGCGTTTGGTGCAAGGTTTGGCGCGAGTGCTCGCTTTATTCCCAAGCCGATGACTCGAGCGAACAAGAAACAGGAGGTTGCCATGTTCCATCCACAAGCCACTGGAAAGGGGGTCTTGCGGTCCCGCATCCAGAGCTTCCTGAACCAAGCCAGAGTCCAGCTCTTGGCGCCTTCCTCCTCCTCCTCATCCTCTTCCTCCTGCTCCTCCTCCTCCTCCTCTTCCTCGTCCGCGTCCTCGTCGTCGTCGTCGTCGTCGTCGTCGTCGTCGTCGTCGTCGTCGTCGTCCGCCTCCTCCCCCTCCACCTCCTCCTCCTCTTCCTCCTTTTCCTCCTCCTCCTCCTCCTCCTCCTCCTCCTCCTCCTCCTCCTCCTCCTTCTCTTCATCTTCCTCCCCCATCCCGATCCTCCCCCCTCCTCCTTTCCGTCGTCGTCGTCGGAACGAAAACAAAAACAGCCCGCCGCAGGCGCCGAAGTTTTGGCTTGTTCAGTGAACGTAGTTTGGCTCGCGGGTGGGCCGTGGGCTCTCTACCTCCACCTGGAAGGAATTCAAAAACAGCCCGCCGCAGACGCCGAACATTTTGAGTTATACACTGAACGCGGTTTGGGTCGCAGGTTCTCCACCTGGAACGAATGCAAAAACAGCCCGCCGCAGGCGCCGAAGTTTTGGCTTGTTCAGTGAACGTAGTTTGGGTCGCGGGTGGGTCGCGGGCTCTCCACCTCCACCAGCCCGCCGCAGGCGCCGAAAATTTGGATTTGTACACTGAACGCGGTTTGGGTCGCAGGTTCTCCACCTGGAACGAATGCAAAAGAAGCCCGCCGCAGGCGCCGAAAATTTTGGGTGGGTCGCGGGGTGGGTCGCGGGTGGGTCGCGGTGGGTGGGTCGCGGGCGGGTTTGGGTCGCGGGCGGGTCGCAGGTTCTCCACCTGGAACGAATGCAAAAGAAGCCCGCCGCAGGCGCCGAAAATTTTGGGTGGGTCGCGGGGCGGGTCGCGGGTGGGTCGCGGGTGGGTCGCCGGTGGCTCGCGGGTGGGTCGCCAGGGGGGTCTCGGGGTGGGTCGCGGGTGGGTCGCGGGCGCGGTTTGGGTCGCGGGGTCGCAGGTTCTCCACCTGGAACTAATGCAAAGAAACCCGCCGCAGGCGCCGAAAATTTTCGGTGGGTCGCGGGGTGGGTCGCGGGTGGGTCGCGGGTGGGTCGCGGTTTGGGTCGCGGGTGGGTCGCGGGTGGGTCGCGGGTGTATCGCGGGGTGGGTCGCGAGTGGGTCGCGGGTGGGTCGCTGGTGGGTCGCGGCCGGGTCGCGGATTGGTCGCGGGTGGGTCGCGGGGTGGGTCGCGGGTGGGTCGCGGGTGGGTCGCGGGCGGGTCGCGGGATTGGTCGCGGGTGGGTCGCGGGCCGGGTCGCGGGGGGATCACCGAGGCCACGATCCTCCGTAATGTACTCTAGATTGGCGTTGTCGAAGCCACGATCCTTTGTAATTTAGACCGTGTTTGCGTCCTCGCATCGCGAATTACCAAGTTCTCGCGTCTTCGAGGCCGTCAACCACCGTAACATACACGATATTCGCGTCACCGAGGCCACGATCCCCAGTCAGTTACACAATGTTCGCGTCCTCGAGGCCACGATCCCCCGTAAACTAAATACTCGCGTCCCCGAAGCCGACTGCGTCCTCGAAGCCATAACCTAGCGTAAACCACAAAACGCTCACGTCCTCGAAGCTACGAGCCCTCTTCTATTAAGCTATATTCGCGTCACCGAGGCCACGCCCCCCCGCAAATTAAACAATATTAGCGTCCTCGACGCCACGATCCCACGTAAATTTCGCCAGAGCTGCGTCCTCGAAGCCATACTTTCTAATGCATTTACCATGTTCGCGTCCTCGAGGCCATAAACCAAGGTAATTACCCTGCATTCGCGTCCCCGAGGCTAGGATCCCAAGTAAATTACGCGATGCTCGCGTCCCGAAGCCACGATTGGCAGCAAATTCGCAGTGCGAATCGTCAACATTCGAAATGTTTTTCAATTTTGCCGTGCAAGCAGTAACGTACGAGATTGACCCTCGCGTGTCGCGATTTCAGATTACTTATGGATGATGCGGCCGCTTCTTTCTTTTCTGCAGTGGACGCCTCGGCTTACAGAGCGAGGCAGTACACGGTCGCCATCCCGCCTCCCGAGTTCCAGCCGGCGCCACCTGAGCACCTGGAGCCGCAGGAGGTAGATGCGAGTGCAAACTTTCTTTGGAAATGCTGGCTTCCCAACGAGGAAAATGGGTCAGGTCAATGCGATGCTTCATTTAAGACACGTCGGGACTTGATGAATCATCTTCGGGGAACGCACGGGCTGAGAAATATATGTCATGTCATCACACCTACCAATATCTGTGTACACTGTCGTCAAGTATTTGCATGCCGTGCCAACGCAGCTAAACACGTCATGGGGTCTATGTTTCGGGGCCATTGCGACACGGTCGGCCCTTCCACGCTTCGGGAGATAGTTCCTGTCAAGTCCTACTTGTGCCCCGTCTGCGAGTTCGAGGGCTCGAGCTTGAACGATTTGTGCGATCACTTGTGCACTCACCTTCCATTTCGCCCTCGCGAGTTTACCGTACCAGAGCAGAGGCGGGATGGCATCGCAGGGCGTCGTGGCGCTACCCTCTTGGTTCAGCTCCCCGTCGGCGGCGGCGTCAGGGACCAAGCACGGACGAGAAGACGGTGGAACAGGCGAGGACGGTCGCCGAGGGAAGAGCAGCCGCCAAGGCCAGGGCGGTGGAGGAAACAACAAGCTGGCCGTCGCCAGCGCCCGCCTCACGATGACGCTCGCCAGGGACGTCGCCGACCTGAAGGGCGCGCTCTACCTTCGCCACGAGTTGCCGAACGGCACGATCGGGCTGGCGGCCGCGTGCAAGCAGGCTGGAGTGAATTACAACAAGGTGAGCGCCGAACTCAAAGACCAGCAGAAGAACGGCCACACGGTGGACTTCAAAGCCAGGGGACCTCCACACGTATCCATAGCGATGGCGGCGATCATCTACGGCGCCAGCAAACAGTTCGAAGAAGGTGGCAACCCGCAGCACGTCAAACTCAGGGACGACACGAAGGCCTACTACGAGAAGGAGATATCCACCGCGGGAGTGACGGCAGCGAAGCTTGGCAGGTCGATCCCGTACTTCAGGAGCCTGATTCTCAAGCCTCAGAACGGCGAGACCGCCAAGGCGATCATCAGCATGTGCTTCCACAGGGACCAGAAGCTCGGGCACGACCTATCCCTGCTGCTCGGGGCGCTGGTGGAGTCGGAGGGGGGGATCTTCTTGTCGGGAGCGGCCCCTCGGGGCCCCTTGGAGCGCGAGATCGGCACGATGGTCGGCTCCGAGAAGAAGGAGTAGGCAGCAAGCCCCCAGGAGACCCTCCCAGAGAAGCAGTAGCTAGCCAGCCCTCGTCGGGACCTTTTTCTGAAGCAGGTATTTCGTCTTATTCGAATAGGACGAAACTAGGTAGTGACAGCGCAATTCAGCAGCAGCAGCCAAGCCAGCAGCCCCCTGTCGGGGCTATGCGCATTTTTTATAAAACATTTTTTTTTATATAAAAAAACAAAAAAATCCAGGGCCTCCAGGGCTCAGGAAGCTTTTTCGGGAAGCGAGCGATTTCGGGAGTTAGTTGCTAGAGGTTCAATTTCACCTGAGGTGCTGAATACGCCCACTCAGCTCTGTACCTATGCCGCTGCCTCCTCTCTTCCAGGCCCGCTGCCCCAGACCCCAATTATATATGCCCTTAGAGCTAAAGGTAAAGCGGGCTCCAAAGGCAAGGGGAAACGGTGGAACTCTGGGCGTGGGAGGGCGGGCGGTGTGGACGGGACCCCCGTGCCTTCGGAGCCTGCCCCCTAGGGCTGCGCGCCCGTCCATTGGGGTGCAGGTAGGGCCAGTGCCGCTTCCAGCGGAGCGCGCTGGTTGAATCCGCTACGATGTTTGGGGGGTGCAGAAGCAGCCCGACTCAGAGTCCTTCTCTCTGGATTGTAATTCTGTTTCAGCGAGCTGTGGCAGTCAGACAGAGGTAGGCACAGGACTCCATGAGTTATTCATTCATTCATTCATCATCATTCCTTATGAATAACTCCTCCGTGCCGCACCCCGAGGCCGGTCGGAAGTGCGGGCCGGGCGTTTCGCTTGGGACTTCCTTACCATGTGTGAGCATGAAGCTTAGAAGCTGGCAGCAGTCTGACACATGGAGGGCGGGTGGTTTTCAAAATGTGGCTCTCGCCTTAACGCCGCGCATACTCGTTGTAAAAAGTTGCGAGATGTTCGCGGATTGAGGGCGGGTGGTTTTCAAAATGTGGTTCTCGCCTTAGCGCCGCGAACATTCGTTGTCAAAATGCGCAAGACTTTCACGGATTGAGGGCAGCTCCTTTTCAAAATGTTGTTATCGTTTTAGCGCCGCGCGCGTTGTGTGTGTGTGTGTGTGTGTGTGTGTGTGTGTGTGTGTGTGTGTGTGTGTGTGTGTGTGTGTGTGTGTGTGTGTGTGTTTTCCCATGTGCACGAGTTTCGCGGGTTATCAGGGTTAATTTCCAAAAATCGTGTGTTCGAACGATTCAGGACTGTCAGGGCGCAATAGTTACGTTGGTTCGCGGTGTAAAGTCTCAGGAATGATCTTCTGGCGCGATTCAGGATCATCAAGACGCAACAGTCAGGTTGATTCATGGCGTTGAAGTCTTAAGGAGGGTGTGTTGGTACGCTTCCGAATTTTCACACGATTGTCCCCCAACGGGGCACGTCCCTCAGTAGAAGTGAGTCCTTAATGAATCCTTGTATGGGGTCTACGGAGAGGGGAGCTTGGAGGAGGGTGTATCCCAACATCGCTGATGAATCTTGAGTTTATGCTCCTCCTCCTTCTCCTCCTCCTCCTCCTCCTCCTCCTCCTCCTCCTCCTCCTCCTCCTCCTCCTCCTCCTCCAGGGTCATTGGTTGTCCTCCAAGTGCCCACTCAGCTCCCCCTCGGACAGCCCTGGACTGCTCGAGACGTGGTTCAGAAGGCTGCGACGCGGCACCCGGTGGAACCCCACAGCCATCCACCCACACCCGCCCCACCTCCTCATGCTCCTCCTCCTCCTTCCAGGGGGGTCTCGAGAGAGGCGGGGTCGCCAATAGGGGGCTATGCGTCATGCAGATAGCTGCCAGAACCCCCCTTTCCCTCTGGCATTTGGCCGTGGCGGCGGGGCCGGACAGGTGGTGTACAGTCCTGGATACGTTTTTTCTGTCAGCGGCGAGGCGGCGAGCCCCACGGGAGATGTCTGGGATCAAGGGCATTAAAAACGCCCCTACCTTGGTTTACGCGGCGCTGCGCGCTGAAACTCCTGCGGGCTGACAGGGTCAACCCTGCGTGATGTGCGGCGTCCTGGCGGCTCTCTAGGCCTTGGGGGGTCCCAGGAGGTTTACAGGCCACGCACTGGTAACCCGGGGTAGGGTCGTTTTTCCATCCCTCCATCTGGGAGGCGCTCGATGGCTTTGCGGACGCTTCCGGGACCAAACCGGGTGCGCAGGACGCGGGCGCCGGCGCGCGCGCGGCAGACGGCGCCGGGGCGGCGCGGAAGACGCGCGGGCGGGCGCCCCCGCCCTGCGGCCCCGCAGGGGCCCCCCAAGAGCTGCCCCCCGGCAGAGGGCGCGGCCCCGCCGCGCCGGGCTCGCTTCGCCGCGCGCCCCGGGGCCGCCGCGGAGGTCCGCGCGCTTCTCGATATGGAGGCGCCACGCTGCGAGATGGCCGCTCCGTCAAGCAGTGGCGAATTCGAAGCGCCCTGGCGTGCCTATGGGCCTGCCAAACAAATGTTTTAGGAACCTCTTCCCGTGGCTTCCACGAACTGTTCTTAGAGCATTTCTGGTTGGGAGTGTCTTGTGTTAGCGCATCGCATCGGGCTCACGTTCTAAGAACACTGCTTTTCCCAACCATCCTGTGGTGTTGGGTCCTCGTTTTGAAGAGACGGTGCCCCGCGTTCTCCTTCCTTCCTTCCTTCTTTCCTCCCGCTGCCTCCTCCCCCCTCCCATCATCATCATCATCATCATCAACACCCATTTCGGCACACCCCTCACACGTTTCGTGGCTCCATAGGGAGCTCCACCGAAGGCCCCAGTGCCCGCGGCCGCACGCGTCCCCCACACCCATTTCGGCACACCCCTCACACGTTTCGTGGCTCCATAGGGAGCTCCACCGAAGGCCCCAGTGCCCGCGGCCGCATGCGTCCCCCACACCCATTTCGGCACACCCCTCACACGTTTCGTGGCTCCATAGGGAGCTCCACCGAAGGCCCCAGTGCCCGCGGCCGCATGCGTCCCCCACACCCATTTCGGCACACCCCTCACACGTTTCGTGGCTCCATAGGGAGCTCCACCGAAGGCCCCAGTGCCCGCGGCCGCATGCGTCCCCCACACCCATTTCGGCACACCCCTCACACGTTTCGTGGCTCCATAGGGAGCTCCACCGAAGGCCCCAGTGCCCGCGGCCGCATGCGTCCCCCACACCCATTTCGGCACACCCCTCACACGTTTCGTGGCTCCATAGGGAGCTCCACCGAAGGCCCCAGTGCCCGCGGCCGCATGCGTCCCCCACACCCATTTCGGCACACCCCTCACACGTTTCGTGGCTCCATAGGGAGCTCCACCGAAGGCCCCAGTGCCCGCGGCCGCATGCGTCCCCCACACCCATTTCGGCACACCCCTCACACGTTTCGTGGCTCCATAGGGAGCTCCACCGAAGGCCCCAGTGCCCGCGGCCGCATGCGTCCCCCACACCCATTTCGGCACACCCCTCACACGTTTCGTGGCTCCATAGGGAGCTCCACCGAAGGCCCCAGTGCCCGCGGCCGCATGCGTCCCCCACACCCATTTCGGCACACCCCTCACACGTTTCGTGGCTCCATAGGGAGCTCCACCGAAGGCCCCAGTGCCCGCGGCCGCATGCGTCACCCACACCCATTTCGGCACACCCCTCACACGTTTCGTGGCTCCATAGGGAGCTCCACCGAAGGCCCCAGTGCCCGCGGCCGCATGCCGGGCCCTCAGTCCACCGAAGGCCCGCATGCGTCACCCACACCCATTTCGGCACACCCCTCACACGTTTCGTGGCTCCATAGGGAGCTCCACCGAAGGCCCCAGTGCCCGCGGCCGCATGCGTCCCCCACACCCATTTCGGCACACCCCTCACACGTTTCGTGGCTCCATAGGGAGCTCCACCGAAGGCCCCAGTGCCCGCGGCCGCATGCGTCCCCCACACCCATTTCGGCACACCCCTCACACGTTTCGTGGCTCCATAGGGAGCTCCACCGAAGGCCCCAGTGCCCGCGGCCGCATGCGTCCCCCACACCCATTTCGGCACACCCCTCACACGTTTCGTGGCTCCATAGGGAGCTCCACCGAAGGCCCCAGTGCCCGCGGCCGCATGCGTCCCCACACCCATTTCGGCACACCCCTCACACGTTTCGTGGCTCCATAGGGAGCTCCACCGAAGGCCCCAGTGCCCGCGGCCGCATGCGTCACCCACACCCATTTCGGCACACCCCTCACACGTTTCGTGGCTCCATAGGGAGCTCCACCGAAGGCCCCAGTGCCCGCGGCCGCATGCGTCCCCACACCCATTTCGGCACACCCCTCACACGTTTCGTGGCTCCATAGGGAGCTCCACCGAAGGCCCCAGTGCGCGCCGCTTCAGTGCGTGCGTCACCCCCACCCATTTCGGCACACCCCCCGCATTTCTCGCACGGCAGGGTCATCACCACGGTGGCGTGCCAGGGGCGCACCATGCGCGAAGGCGACGGGGCGGGGGAACGGCGCTCCGGGGGCGGCCAGACCTCCAGGGCGCGAGCAGTCCGCGGCCAGACCATCTCTCGGTCCTGTGGACTCTCGCCCTGGGCCGTCGGCTGCCCGGCGCGCTGCTCCCTCGGTCGACGTCGCCCAGGCGTGATCCTGGATTGCGGCCGCCACGAGGTAGGGAACGGCAAGAAGGAGGACGACGACTGGTGGCTGGAGCTCTACGTGCTGCTCTCGCGCGCCACGCGCCACGAGGACCTCCTGCTCATGCGGGCGCCGCGCATCGAGTTCTTCCTGGCAGGGCCGCCGCAGGGCTTGCGGAAGCAGCTGGAGCAGTTTGCGGCGCGCACGAAGCGGTGCAGGAGGGAAGCGACGGCCCTCGCCAGGGAGCTCGGCTTCACCGAGTTCATCCGCGAGGCCTGACCTGAGGAGCGTCTCCCCCGAGCCGCGCCTTCTCTCGACTGCCCGACTAATTGTTTGGCCTCGCGCCGCGGACGACCCGCGCGCGTCGCTGGGACCCTCTCGGGGCGACCAGCGCGCGTCGCGGGAACTCCGTGCTGCGGGGGGCCCGGCGCCTCGTTCGCCCGTCGTCGCTCTGCCCAGCGGTCAGAGACTTGCCCGCTATCAGCCAGCCAGTTAGCTAGTCAGCTCTCTCTGCTTCGCGCAGCGGACGACCCGCGCGCGTCGCTGGGACCCCGCCCGGGGCGACCAGCGCGCGTCGCGGGGACTCCGCGCTGCGCCGCGCCCGCAGCCTTGGATTTTGGAGTGCGCGGGCAAAGAGGAAGGAAAAGAAGAGCCGAAAGCGGGCGCGATCCTCGCAAGAGGCGTGCCGACATGGGCGTCGCGACGTGCGGACGCTGCCGTCGGGGTTCCCGCGGAAGCTGCCTGCGGCGGCCACGCCCAGTGTCACGCGTGTTCGGACAGGCATGCTCGACACTTACACTAGGCGGTTCCATGATCGCACTCATGCAAATATATTCACTCGCGCGCAGACCCATTCATACTCAGATTCCCTCGCGCTCTGACTCACCCGCGTTCTTTCTCTCGTAATCAGATATATCGTATTCCTTTGCGTCGTGTACCCCGCCACATTTCGGCACACCCCTCATGCGGTTCGTGGCCCCATAGGGAGCGCCACCGAAGAAGATACTCACAATTGCGATACTCACAACTGCATATGGTTGGGTCCTTCGCCAGGATAATTGTTCTTGGCACATCTCCGGGTTCTAAGAATGCTGGGACGGTCGCTCCCTATAGGAATCTCGTTGGTTCTTACGGACATTTCGGTGGTAGGCCTCCAGGAATGCCGGGGAGGTCGGTCCCTGCTCGATTTTGGACGCCCGGAATGGGTACGGAAAAAATGGGCACAATGCTCAACAACAAATGTTGTCCCAGACCAACAGCGGCCGCTGTCGGGCAGGCGGCCTCCTGTCTCAAGTGGACACAGGCCGCGGCGGCACCCACAGCGAGTCCTGCTCGGAATGAGCAGGACCTGCTGCTGGGCACCGTACCCTTTCCTTCCGCACCCATTTCGGGCGTCCACATCGATGCACCCCGCGGCGCGGGCCGTGGGCCTCCGGCGCGCCGCGCCCGCGCGGGCCCGGGCGGCGGCGGCCGCTCCACGCCCGCAGGGCTGCCCTTGCCGCGGCCTCGGCGGGGCACGGGCGGGCGCCCCTCGTGGAGGTGCGGTTGCGGCTGCGGCGCCCCTCGTGGAGGGCGCGCCTCGTGGAGGGCGCGCCTCGTGGAGGGCGCGCCTCGTGGAGGGCGCGCCTCGTGGAGGGCGCGCCTCGTGGAGGCGCGCCTCGTGGAGGCGCCCCTCGTGGAGGGCGCCCCTCGTGGAGGGCGCCCCTCGTGGAGGGCGCGCCAGGAGTGGGCATGTTCAAGTCGGGCCTGTCCCTCTGCAGGAGGGCAATGCAAAAATAGTCTAAACAAATTAGTCTGGGGACGCGTTTTTTTGATGGTTTCTTGACTGCGGAGAAGGGTCGGGGGTGGACAGACCTCCTACCCTGACACGTCGATGAAGGAATCGGCCGTTTTCGGTTCGCGAGAGGGCGTCGCGGCCGTCATTTTTGCGGGTCCAGGTCCGTCGATTTCGGTCCCAGGCCGTTTTCACGAAGGGGAGGTTTACTAAAGGGAGGTTTGTCCACCGCCGAAAGGGGGTTGGAGGGCGCGCCAGGTGTGCGCATGTTCAAGCCGGGCCTGTCCCTCTGCAGGAGGGCTATGCAAAAGTAGTCTAAACAAATTAGTCCGGAGGCGCGTTCTTGATTGTTTTTGTTGACTGTTTGGGGGCATGTGTGGGGTATGTTTAATTTTGCGCCCAAAGTCCCCCTGTAGGGGGAATGCCAACGGCTTCGCCAGCGAATTACAGCCATTCCTTCTCCGACCCGGCGGCGAGCCCCCGCGGGGCACCAGCGGGGCATGGGGCTGCGATCGCCAGCCCGGGGCCACGCGTGCGCGAACGGGAGCATCGCGGAGCGCCAGGAGAGAGGTCCTCGAGATGAGCGGCAGAGGGGGTCTCGTCGGGAACTTCGCGTGCTCGCTGCTGCTCCTCGTGCTGCTCCTCCTGCTGCTTCTCCTTTTCCTCCTCCTCCTGCTCCTCGTCCTCGTCCTCCTCCTGCTCCTGGTCTTGGGCCTGGTCCTGGTCATGGTCCTCCTCCCGCAGGCCAAGACTGGGGGAGATCTCAGACCGCAGTCCTGGGGGCGCGCGCCGGCAATCAGACTTTTGCTGGTTTTCTTTTTAAGTGGGGGGGGATTTCAGGCATGGCTGGCGCGCGTTGCCTGGGCGGTGCTTCTGGGGACCTCTCGCGAGGTGAACTTCCACGACAGTCTCGAGCTGCCCGTCCCTCCTACTAAGGCGCATAGATTCCTGTCCGAGGGCATCGTCATCGCTCCGACAGGGGCCGACGCGGAGGACCTCAGCAAGGCTCGATGGGCCAACGTGCGATAAAGGCGCGTACGCACATCGTTTTCCACAGGGTAACGCAGGCGTCGCATCGGGGGGCGTGATCCAAGAGACGGAGTGCCCGCGCCCGCCGCTTGCCGCCGCGCGTCCCAGGGTTCGGGCTGAGAGGCGGAGTCCACCAACACGTTTCGGCGCACGTCTCACGCGGATCGGAACGTCGGGGGCCAGGAGTGTTTTTTTGTTACCATCGGGATTCTCTGTCGCCCGCTGACCAAATGTCTAAGCCCCCCAGTACGAATTGTATGACCCTTGAGTTCAAAAAAAAACGATCCCTGAACCCCCTCTTGGGTAATATTGGGCGCCCCTTGGGCCGTCTTGAATCCACCTTGGGCCGCATCGCAACGCTGTCGGCCTGAGGCCGTGGGGCCCCTCGACCTGCTCGGCACCTCGTCGGCGCGCAGTGGGGCCCCCCAGGAGCTGCGGCATCGGTGGCCCGGACCCTGCCGGGACGCTGCCGGGACTTGCCCGGGACATGTTTTCGTCCGAGAACCTTCGGGGGTGGACAGAACCCCCAACAGGGACACGTCGATTAGTGAATTGTCCGTTTTCGGTTCTCGAGAGGGCGCAGTGGCCGTTATTTTCCAGGCTTGCGCCCGCCAGGTTTGGGCCTCAGGTCGTTTTCTCTAAACCGCGTTTTACTAAAGGGGGTTCTGTCCATCCCCGAGAACCTCCTGGGGCCGCCACGCGGGCGCGAACGGGAAAGTTGAACTCGCTTCTGGCCCGCCGGGCCGGCGGATTTTGACGCAGCCTTCTGGCTGGCAGGGGGAATCGGGGCACGGTGAAGAAGGAACGCGGACGTTCTTCCTGTCTGACAGTCCCGTTTTGCATTGCCCCACAGTACTTCCCGGCAAGAGCCCATGTCAGGCTGGATGCGTCGGGGAGGCCAGCCTCTGACGAGAGCAAGGCTACGAAAAGCAAAGGCCTGACACATCAACAAGGGCAAACGGGATGACGCATGTTCCCAGGCCTCCAACCCCCTTGAGGCTGTGGGTGCCATCCCCCCTTCCTCCTCACTCCGCGGCCGCCCTCTGCCCAGTCTCTTTCCCTTGCGGCCGTACAGTGAGTACGTTCCGCCCCCACTGCTAGCGCGCGCGGGCGGATTGCTTCTGCCGCGCCGCGACGAGCAAACACGCAAAAAGTCCTGGACATCCAACGTCGCGGAACAACAGCAGTGCGCAGGCCTTCACTTGATGCTCGGCGCCCGGAGGCTCGCTTCGGACCCCGAGGCCATCAACAATCATCCGGGAATGGCGAGCCCGTCCGCTGCAAGGGATCCTCATCCTCCTCCTCCTCCTCCTCCTCCCATCTCCTCCCCCTCCTCCTCCCATCTCCTCCTCCTCTCCCTCCCTTCTCCTCCTTCGTCCTCCCTCCTCCTCCCCTCTCCTCGATCCTTCTCCTTCCTTCCTCTCTCCTCGGATCCCCGAGGCCATGGGTCCCCGTAGGGACAGGAAGAAAAAGAAGCGTCAAATGTGTGGGTTCGCGCCCATGTCATGCTCACGTGGGCGCGCGAGTGCGCGCACATAAACGAACACATGCATGACGATGCGGATTCGTCGTGTCCCCGATGCTCGTCTTTCGCTTTGCAGTTCCAGCTAGCACGTGTTTGCACGGCATCTTGGCCGCAGGACGATGAGCTCAAGGCTGCCGAGAAGGAGGCGCAGGAAGCCGAGCGTGCTCTCGAGCAGGACCCTCGCCCGATGGCGTTTGGTTGCCTGCTCTGCTTCGTGAGTGCTGATGCTGTGCTGGAAGCGCCAAGGCTTGACATCGCTCGGACGTGCGCGTTCTTCCTTCGGCGAGGACCATCGAGGAGCATCCTTGATCATCTGGCGAGAAAAAACACACACGAAACCGAAAAAAAACACAGGGAATGGACGTCCGAGCGATGGCCAGAAGGGGGGCGGATCGAAACGCTGCCTGCCACGGGACAGACTGGGAAGGCAGGAACCGTCAGATCCATGCGCTGCTAATTTCGCATCCCACCCTGGGCGTCGTGGACCAGTGATGCGGGCAGGGCTCAGCCGCCGCAGCTCGACAGCAACCGTGCTCGACGGTTTCTGCCTCGTGGGTGTGAGGAGGAGGAGGAGGAGGAGGCGGAGGAGGAAGGGCGATTTCGCCCTGTGTCAGGTCCCAGTACCCTCACAGATCGGTCGGGCGCCGAAAGATGCCGCAGAGGACTGTGTCTGGTGTTGTGGTCGTAAGTTGTGTCGCGATGGTGCATGTTTCGCAACTTCGGATGTCATGGAACGCACAGCGCCGCTCTGGACCCAACGGTGTGGCATTTAAGCCACCAATTCGGCATGCTCGGCGCATGGAGAAGCATATGCGCCATGCGTAATCGACCGACTGGAGACTTGGCTTGCTTCCAATCAGGTTCGGATGATTCAGTGCTGTTGGCTTGAGTCGAGTGTGTTGTACGACAGGTCTGGAGCATCAGTACAAGGGGATCTCGCGATCTGGCGTTCTGTAGAGTGGGATGCGCGGCCAAAGCTGAGAAAGCAATTCACCCCGACAACTTCCCAGTTGGGATTTGAGGGGGGCATTGCTTCGCTGCAATCTCTCGGCAACTGTATGCTCCATAACGTGTTTTGTGGTAGGGGCCCAGTGTTCGGGGGCAGTATATTCAGTGCGATATGTCGTCATGATTTGAACAGCGTTTGATGTTAATGCTGATGTGCACGCTTTCGGGCTGCAGGGTTCACCCAGGAAGCCCAATCGATTCACAAAGCCATTACCCAGATCATATATATACATAAGTATATTATACGTGTATATACACATATATGTAGATGTAGGTAGGTATGTGTAAGTTGATATAGTTTGCATCTACGTGTATGCATACATGAATACATGCATGCATGCATAATACAGATATAACTGCATGATTGCATACATGCGTGTACATATACATATACATTTACATATATCTATATATAAATGTATATATACGCACATGTACATGCTTTTATATATATATATATAGACACACACGTATGCGCAGCCCTCTCCCCCAGCACCCATTATTCGCCCTCTTCCTTTCCACGAGGCTGCATCGTGCCGCTCCCCTCCTGTATCCCTTCCCTCTCCGCGCCTCTTTTTCTTCTTTGTCGCTGAAGCCTTCCCCGCATCCGCTAGCGGCATATTTCCCACAAGCGCCAGCGTGACAGACGCAAACGTCTGCTTCCTCTACATAGAGGGGGAACAAGCGTGTGAGCCATCCTGTAGACGAGAATTCAGCAAACCCTGCGATTTCATTGGGATTCCTGGGATTCCCGGGATGCTAATCGACGAAACCTTGCGATTTTAATGGGAATCCTGGAATTGCACCTAGAGCAAAACCAACCTTGGATCCCCAGGAGGTCCTGGGCGCATAATCCCAGAAGCCCAATTGAAATCGCAGGGTTCGCGACGTCGGTGATGCGCAAACCTTCTGATTTCATTGGCATTCCCGGGGGTTGTGGGATGCAAATCAACGAAACCTTGCGATCTCAATGGGATTCCCGGGATCTCATAGCCTGGAGCAAAGCCAACCTTGGGATCCCCAGGAGGTCCAGGGCTCAGAATCCCAGGAATCCAAGTGAAATTACAGGGCCCGCGACGTCAGCGATGCGCAAGCCGTGTGATTTCATTTGGATTTCCTGAGATTCCTGGGTTGCAAATCGACGAACTGGCGATTTCGTTGGCGTTCCGGGGGTTCCTGGGATTGCAAGCGTCGGGGCAAAACCAACCTTGGGACCCCCAGGTGGTCCAGGGCGCAGAATCCCAGGGATCCCCGTGGAATCGCAAGGTTCGCAACGTCGGTGATGCGCAAGCCTTGCGATTTCATGTGGATTCCTGGGGTTTCTTGGATGTAAATCAGCGAAACCATGTGATTGCAGGGGGATTCTTAGGATTCCTACAATTTCATACCCTGCAGCGAAAACAAAGAGCGAGCCCCTGGGTCACAGAAGGTCAGAGTTGAACATCCCAGGCGTCCCCGTGAAACCATAGGGTTTCGTCGATTGGCATCCCATGAATCACAGGAATCCAAATGAAATCGCAGGGTCTGCGCATCACCGACGTCACGAGCTTTGCGATGTCATTTGGATTCTTGGGCTTCTCAGCCCCGGACCTCCTGGTGATCCCAAGGTTGGTTTTGCCCCAGGGCTTGAAATCCAAGAAGTCCCAGTGAAATCTCAGGGCGTCGTTGATTAGCATCCCAGAAATCCAAGGAACCCAAGTGAAATCGCAAAGTTTGCGCATCACCGACGTCTCGAACCGTGTGATTTCACTGGGATGTTGTGAGCCCAGGACTTCCTGGGGATCCCAAGGTTGGTTTTGCTCTCAAGGTTGGTTTTGCTCCAGGGCTTGAAATCGCAGGAATCCCAGGAACCCTAGTGAAATCAAAATGGTTTCATTGATTAGCATGACAGAAATCCCTGGAATCCAGGTGAAATCGCAGAGTTTGCTGATTTCTCGTTTACAGGATGGCTCACACGCTTGTTCCCCCTCTATGTAGAGGAAGCAGACGCTTGCATCTGTCACGTTGGCGCTTGTCGAGAATGCGCCGCTGGCGGATGCGGCGAAGGCTTCAGCGAAGAAGAAGAGGCGCGGAGCGGAAAGGGATACAGGAGGGGAGCGGCACGACTCCAGCCTCGCGGAAAGGAGACGGCGCATAATGGATGCTGGGGGGTTGTCCAGATACACGTACACATATATATATATATATATATATATATATATATATATATATATATATACACACGCGTATACATCCATACATGTGTGTATACACATGTACATGTACATCTGTTATATGCACATACGTTCTTATGTATGTGCATGCATGATGACGTCCGGCCCATCGCGCAACCGTGCCTGGGTTGTGGGTGTGATGCCTATTGGATGTTCGTTGGGATCTCGTGGGAGGCTTATCGGGGGCCTCTTGGAAGCAGTTGCGAGGCCTCTTCGGTCTTTTCGGGGCATGTTGGGGATTTGTTGGGTATCTTGGGGGCCTCTTGGGGCCTCCTGGGGGCCTGTTGGGGGCCTCTTAGACGCGTGTTGGGGCCTCCAGGGGGCCTCTATGGGCAGAAGGCTCGGATGTTCGGTTCGTGTTCCTTCTTGTGGGTTGTGTTTGGGTCCGTTTTGGGCTTTATTGGGCCATCTTGGGCGCGGCGTTCTTAGGCCGCCTTGGGGCCCTCTGGGAGGCCTCTTGGGCCCTCTTGGAGTGGTTCGGGGGGCCTCTTGGGCCGTCTTGGAGCGTGGGAAAGCAGAAAAGGCGAGAACTCCCCAATACTCCAAAGACCGAATGGAAATACTTGGGTTTGGCCTCTTGGGGTCCTCTTGGGGGGCCTCTTGGAGGCCTCTGGGGCCGTGTTGGAGGCCTCTGGGGAAGTATTGGGATAATGTTGAGCGTCGTGGGCATATCTCAGGGCGCATCAGCCTTTTGGAGCCCTCTTGGGCCGTTTTGAAGCCGTACTGGGCCCCTCGTGGCTTGTATTGGGGTCGTCTTGGGTTGCAAAAGTCATGCGGCAAGCCGCGAGGAAGCCTTGAGGGCACGCGGAAAATGTCAGGTGATTTCGGCATCTGCGGCCCAGGAATGTTTGATGGAGTCAAGTAGAGTACCTGGGTGAGGACACGCCAGCTCCGTGCGCAGCGGCACGGTGGCGGATACACACACACACACACACACACACACACACATATATATATATATATATATTCATGTATACATATATATATATATGTTTATTTATGTATACATATATGTGTATATATATACATATATATATATATATGTATACATATTTAAAGAAAAGTGCGTCCAGCATTTTGCTCCACTCACTGGGCTGCGACATTTTGTCGTGCCAGAACTGCGGGGCCGCGAATAGGGAAGGCCACTGGCTAATCGCAAAGACGTTCAAAAGTACATCGACATCACTGGCCGGCTGGGTGACCCATGGCAAGCGGCCGGAATCGCCTCCGACACGAAGATGAAGGAGCGCTAAAAGCTCAGCCGGACGATCGCGGCACACCCGCGCAGCTAAAGCAAGCCGGGCGCGCGCGAGGAGGCAGTCGAGGGTGGGCTGTTGCAGCAGGTCCTTGATTTGCCTGTCGGTGGTGCTGTTCTCTGGACTGAAACGGGGGATCGCCAGAAGGATGCATCTAGTTGTGGCGCTGTGCGCCCGTTTGTCTGTCCAGATTGTGAGTGCGCTTTTGTGTCTTCACGTGCTCTTGAATCTCATGCGAGGGTCAAACTCCTCAAGCGGAATATAATCCGCGAGTTCGTCCCGTCCGCCGTCTGTCCCTGCTGCCAGACCGACTTTGTCCAGCCTGTCCGCTGTTTTGCACACCTGTCAGACCAGCGCCGCCCTCGATGCAGGGATTGGGTCCTCCGGCACTGCTGGCGCCTTCCGCCAGCCACGGTGGCGAGGGAGCTTGGCCGAGCCGCTCAACGCAGCGGCCGATCCCACGTCATAGCCAAAGGCGCTGCCCGCAACCGCTTTGGCAATGTAGTTGGCCGAGCTTCTGCCTAGCAGGAGCCACCATCCGCGTGTACAGTCTGTGTTTTGCGACTCCCAGGCTTTGAGGGAAAAACGCATAGATGTATATTGTAGTGGCCTCCGGCCAGTGCCGCCGATCCGGGGCGCTCCTGATGCAATTGTTTTTGAAATGGACGGTGACGACGACAACGGACGACCAACGGTCGACGAGCGGGATAATTACGACGACAACCGACGAAGGAGTTAATGACGACGAACCGACGACGACGACGACGACGACGACGACGACGACGACGACGACGACTGACGGCGAACGGCTGCCGACGACCGACGACTGGCGACGGCGACGGGTGGAAGGTTCTTCGTTCATCGGTTTCGCTTCCGAGCAATACCAATTCAGGCCGTGCACCTCTGGCCTGGCAGCACGCGAGTGAGCGCCTCTTGGGGCCTCTTGGTTCTTGGATCTTCTTGGGGGCCTTCGGGGCCTCTTGGGGGCCTCTCGGGGTCCTCCTGGGGGCCTCTTGGCGACCTCTTGGGGGCCTCTGGGGGCCCCTCGGGGGGCGCCTCGGGGGCATCTTGGGGGCTCTTGGGGTCATCTTGGGGTGGAAGACTAGAAGGGTCCGTTTGGGTTCACCCTCTTGAGGCCATTTTGGGGGCCTCTCGGGGTCGTCTTGGGGGTCCTCCAGGGCTATATTGGGGCCCTCTTGGACCGTCTTGGCTCCTCTTGGGGGCCTCTTGCGCTGTCTTGGGGCGATCTTGGGGGCCTCTTGGACCGTCTTCGGCGCTTCTAAGACGGAAAAGGCGATAATGCTAAAATGCTTCAAAACCTATTCGCACATTTATTATTGTACCCTCTTGGGGTCCTCTTGGAGGTCCTTCTGGGATCTCCTTGAGGCGTCTTGGAGGCCTCTTGGGCCGTCTTCAGCCCATCTTGGGCGTCCAGGAGCGCTCTTGGGCCGTTTCTGGCTCCTCCTGGACCGTCTCGGTGGCCTCCTGGGCCCCCTTTGGGTTGTCTTGGGGCGGTTTGGGATTCCCGGGGGGGGGGGGGAAAAGAAAGCGTGGACCCGATGACCCCCCCCCCCTCCCCCCCTACCCCGGCAGAGCCCCCCGGCCCCCCCCCCCCAGCAGAGCTGAAGCTCAGGTTGCAGCTTGCTTAAACTCACACGCCGGATCGGCGAATATATTTTGCGACTCCCAGGCTCTGAGGGAAACACATGTAGATGTGTATATATATACATATATATATATATAAATATACATACGCATAAACATATACATATACATATACACATGCATCTACATAGGCATACCTATACGACCGCTCTGCGGGCGATAAGGAGGTTGGGGGTGGGGGATTGAGATCAAATGCCCACTTTGACTGACCTCCAGCCTGTCACCTTGATCTCATATCTCTCTTTCTCTCTGTCTCTCTCTCTCTCTCTGTCTCTCTCTCTCTCTCTCGCCCTCTCTCTCTGTCTCTCTCTCTCTCCCTCTCTATCAGAGTCTCCCTCCACCACAATGATGATCGCGATGACGATGAGATTCCACTATCTACCTATCCGTCGACCGACCTATCGGTGAACCTCACTGTCGATCTCACTATCGACCTCAAAAGCAAAATGAGAAAGCCCGCCGCAGGCGCCGAAAAACGATTGGTTGTGGGACAACCACAGGACAACCATCGGCACAACCACCAGACAACCATCAGGACAATCACAAGACAACCGCGAGGCAACCATTGCATACTAGGTAATATCTGTCTCTCTCTCTCTCGCTCTCTCTCTCTCTCTCTGTATCAGTCTCCCCCTCCACCACAATGATGGCAGTGACGATGGGTGATGGATGCGGCGGTGGTGACAGCAGCGATGGCGGTGGATTGGATTGGATGGGATAAGATAGATAAGATAAGATGGGTTGGATTGGAAGAAATGGATTGTATAAGATAAGATGGATTGGATCGGCCCGCCGCAGGCGCAGAAACAAATGAATTGATGGATTAGGTTGGGTGGATTGGATTGGGTGGGATACGACAAGATGGGACAATGTGGGTTTGATAAGATAAGATGGATAGGATTGGACAAGATGTATTGGATAAGATAAGCTGGATTGGATAAGAAAGCCCGCCGCAGGCGCCGAAACAAATGAATTATGAAATGAGCGACATGCGTTAGCGCCGGGACGCCCGGGACACCCAGGACACCCGGGACACCGCCCGGCCCAATTGGGACACCTCCCGGCCACCGGCGGACGGGAAACGGCATGTCGCTCCTACTGACACCCGGGACACCCGGGACACCGCGCGGCCCAACTGGGACAGGGGGCCGGCCATTTCCCGGACTTCACCAGGGGAGAGAGGAGAGTAGCATTTTTTATTGTGCCATTGAGGAGGAGGAGGACGACGACGACGAAGACGAGGAATCATGGGAGCCTCTGGGGGCATTCTTGTGGCCTCCTGGGGGCTTCCTGGGAGCCTCTTGGAGGCATCTTGGGGGCCTCCTTGGGCCTCATGGGAGCTTTTGGGGGTTTCTCAGGGGCCTCTTTGGCCCGTTTCAGGACATTCCTGGCCCGTCGGAACCCGTCTTGGGGGCCTCTTTGGGCTGATTTGAAACCCTCTTGGGGTGCTTCTGGGCCGTTTTGGAGGCCATTTGAAGCGTCTTGGAGGCCTCTTGGGCCGTCTGGGGGGCCGTCTTGGGGGCCTCTTGGGCCGTTATGGAGCCATGCTGGAAGTCTCTTGGGCGATCTGTCGGGGCTCTTGGGCCGTCTCGGGCCGTCGGAAGGCCGAAAAGAAGCAAATGCCAACATCCTTCAAAAACCCAAGGAAAATCAATGATGTTGGTCTCTTCGGGCCATCCTGGAGGCCCCGGCTCCCTGACGCGAGCGGTCGAACGACCCCTGCAGCGGGACACTCTGGCAACACGGCTGGCCGCCACAAAAATCTTCGGTTTAACGCTGGTGCCGCGCAAAGGCGGCGCCGAACAGAATGTAAAGTGCACGCTCGCGCGCGCCGAAGGCACTTTGGAAGTGCTGTCGGGGCGCCGCTCGGACCCATCAGGGCCAGTCTTGGAGCGTTCTTGCGCCGTCTTGGGGCTTTCTCGATCTGTTGGCAAGGCCCAGCAAGGCGCCTCTGGAGGCATGGAGCGGCTGGTGGACCTTTTCCGAGAACATCCCGGGGGGCCCAGAGCAATGAATCCCGCGAGTCCCGGTTGGGGGGGGGCTGATTTTAAGCCCGCCTAGGTTGCAAACGTATGGAAAGGCGAATACATATACATATATCTACACACGCATCTATGTGAATATATATATATATATATATATATATATATATGTATAGATATATGAATATGAGTAGATGTGTGTACATGTACACACATATGTGTATGTATATCGGAGTAGGCCGCGGGCGGGTGTCGGACCACGGCCCCAGGTTGGCACAGCCGCGGCAGGGCGGGCCAGACTCTTGCCGGGCTCTCCCGGCAGGCTGGGCCCTCCACCGCCTGGCAGCTCGAAAACTTATGCGCTTTGGTGGTTTGGGCAGTCTCGCATGGCTTTTTGGTTTGATTTTTTCCCAACCCTCCTTGGTTGGGTATTCGTTTTGAATAGAGCAGTGTGGTCTCCACTCCTTCCTTCCTCCTCCTCCCTCCCTCCCTGCCTCTTCCTGTCTTGCCTGCGGGGGGCTGCGATCTGTGAAACTGTCGCAATTTTCGAGGCCTGCTGGGGGGCCCAGCAAAGTGCGGGCCCCGCGCAGATTCAAATTAGACCTCGCCATCCCTGGGGAGGCTGCGATCTGTGAAGCTGTCGCCATTTTCGAGGCCTGCTGGGGGGCCCAGCAAAGTGAGGGCCCCGCGCAGATTCAAATTAGACCTCGCCATCCCTGGGGGGGCTGCGATCTGTGAAACTGTCGCCATTTTCGAGGCCTGCTGGGGGGCCCAGCACAGTGAGGGCCACGCGCAGATTCAAATTAGACCTCGCCATCCCTGGGGGGGCTGCGATCTGTGAAACTGTCGCCATTTTCGAGGCCTGCTGGGGGGCCCAGCACAGTGAGGGCCACGGGCAGATTCAAATGAGACCTCGCCATCCCTGGGGGGGTGCGATCTGTGAAACTGTCGCCACTTTCGAGGCCTGCTGGGGGGCCCAGCACAGTGACGCCACGGGCAGATTCAAATAGACCTCGCCATCCCTGGGGGGCTGCGATCTGTGAAACTGTCGCCATTTTCGAGGCCTGCTGGGGGGCCCAGCACAGTGAGGGCCACGCGCGGATTCAAATTAGACCTCGCCATCTCTGGGGGGGCTGCGATCTGTGAAACTGTCGCCACTTTCGAGGCCTGCTGGGGGGCCCAGCACAGTGACGCCACGGGGATTCAAATTAGACCTCGCCATCCCTGGGGGGCTGCGATCTGTGAAACTGTCGCCACTTTCGAGGCCTGCTGGGGGGCCCAGCACAGTGACGCCACGGGCAGATTCAAATTAGACCTCGCCATCCCTGGGGGGCTGCGATCTGTGAAACTGTCGCCACTTTCGAGGCCTGCTGGGGGGCCCAGCACAGTGACGCCACGGGGATTCAAATGAGACCTCGCCATCCCTGGGGGGCTGCGATCTGTGAAACTGTCGCCACTTTCGAGGCCTGCTGGGGGGCCCAGCACAGTGACGCCACGGGCAGATTCAAACGAGACCTCGCCATCCCTTGGGGGCTGCGATCTGTGAAACTGTCGCCACTTTCGAGGCCTGCTGGGGGGCCCAGCGCAGTGACGCCACGGGCAGATTCAAATGAGACCTCGCCATCCCTGGGGGGCTGCGATCTGTGAAACTGTCGCCACTTTCGAGGCCTGCTGGGGGGCCCAGCACAGTGACGCCACGCGCGGACCCAAATGAGACCTCGCCATCCCTGCGGGGCTGCGATCTGTGAAACTGTCGCCACTTTCGAGGCCTGCTGTGATCCCCGTTTTCGAAGTGGCTAGGAGTGCTCAGGAATTGTAACTCATCAGCTTTATCAAGCCCTTTTCCTGTAGCCAGTGTCCTGCGAGTCTCCCGAATTCCGTCTGCAGACATATGTAACCCTCGCTCCGTCATCGCCCCCTTATAAAGTATCCTAAACTATTTGCGCCCCGCTTTTGCGCAGGGGTTGGGTACGTCGCCAGGGTAATGTGTTGTTTTGTTTGGGATCGTTTCACAGGCTTCGTGGAGTATCATCCAGGACAATTGTGACGGACATCTGTGTCTCCTACCGAAAAAAAAAAAACACAAATCCTCGCCCGAAGAAAAAACCCTCCTCCTGCTCTGACCCCTTCTCCCTGCCCCCCCGCCGCCTGAGATCCCGCAAAACTTGTATGTTTATTTAATCGCTTCGCTCATTCCGCCGGCCCTCGAGCGCTCTATAGGGGCCTCTTTGAAGCCTCTTGGGGGCCTCTTTGGGGCCTCCTAGGGGCCTCTTGGGGGCCTTTTGGGGGTCTCTTGGGGCTCCTTGGCGGCGTCTTGGGGCTTGGAGGGCTCTTGGGGGCCTCTTGGGGCGGGGTAGTTGAGTGCACCCCCCTCGGAGGCCACGATCCTCGTGAGGGGTGTCGAAAAAGGCCCTCAAAACCATCTCTAAGTAGACCTGGTCGGGCTGCGGTCGGGATACTTTTCGCCAGGGGACCCCCAGGGGCCGCCCCGCGCGCGCGAACTAGAAATATTGTTAACCAGTTACGGGAGATCTTAGCACGCCTCCGGCCCGTTGGGTCGGCGAAGTCCCAACCTTCCTGCGTTGGGTTCTCGTTTTGAATAGAGCAGCTGCGGTCGCGACTCCTGTCCTCTCCTCTCCCGCCCCCTCCTCCTTTCCTCTTCCCCCCTGCTTCCTACCTCGCTCGCTCCTGCGTGCCAGTTTGTCTCCTACCTCACCAGACCGGGGGGGACTGCGATCTGTGAAACTGTCGCCACTTTCGAGGGCTGCTGGGGGGCCCAGCGAAGTGGGGTCATACGCATATTCAGATTAGACCTCGCCATCCCTGGGGGGCTGCGATCTGCGAAGCTGTCGCCACTTTCGAGGGCTGCTGGGGGGCCCAGCGGAGCGGGGTCACACGCAGATTCGGATTAGACCTCGCCATCCCTGGGGGGCTGCGATCTGCGAAGCTGTCGCCGCTTTCGAGGGCTGCTGGAGGGCCCAGCGGAGTGGGGTCACACGCAGATTCAGATTAGACTTCGCCATCCCTTGGGGGCTGCGATCTGCGAAACTGTTACCACTTCTTGAGGGCTGCTGGGGGGCCCAGCGGAGTTGGGTCATACGCAGATCCAGATTAGACCTGGCCATCCCTGGGGTGCTGCGATCTGCGAAGCTGTCACCACTTCTTGGGGGCTGCTGGGGGGCCCAGCAGAGTGACGTCATACGCAGATTCAGATTAGACCTCGCCATCCCTGGGAGGCTGCGTTCTGCGAAACTGTCGCCACTTTCGACGGCTGCTGGGGGGCCCAGCTAAGTGACGTCATATGCAGATTCATATTAGACCTGGCCATCCCTTGGGGGCTGCGATCTGCGAAACTGTCACCACTTTCGAAGGCTTCTGGGGGCCCAGCGGAGTGGGGTCACACGCAGATTCAGATTAGACCTCGCCATCCCTGGGGGGGTGCGATCTGTGAAACTGTCGCCATTTTCGAGGGCTGCTGGGGGGGGGCCCAGCGGAGTGGGGTCACACGCAGATTCAAATTAGACCTCGCCATCCCTGGGCGGGCTGCGATCTGCGAAACTGTCACCACTTTCGAGAGCTGCTGGGGGGCCCAGCGGAGTGACGTCATACGCAGATTCAGATTAGACCTCGCCATCCCTGGGGGGCTGCGGTCTGCGAAACTGTCACCACTGTCGAGGGCTGCTGGGGGGGGGCAGCGGAGTGGGGTCATACGCAGATTCAGATTAGACCTCGCCATCCTTGGGGGGCTGCGATCTGCGAAATTGTCACCACTTTCGAGGGCTGCTGGGGGGCCCAGCTGAGTGACGTCATATGCAGATTCATATTAGACCTGGCCATCCCGGGGGGGCTGCGATCTGCGAAACTGTCGCCTCTTTCGAGGGCTGCTGGGCGGCCCATCGAAGTGGGGTCATACGCAGATTCAGATTAGACCTCGCCATCCCTGGGGGGCTGCGATCTGCGAAACTGTCACCACTGTCGAGGGCTGCTGGGGGGGGGGCCAGCGGAGTGGGGTCATACGCAGATTCATATTAGACCTGGCCATCCCTGGGGGGCTGTGAAGCTGGCGCCACTTTCGAGGGCTGCTGGGGGGCCCAGCGGAGTGACGTCATACGCAGATTCAGATTAGACCTGGCCATCCCTGGGGGGCTGTGAAGCTGGCGCCATTTTCGAGGCCTGCTGGGGGGCCCAACACAGTGAGGGCCACGGGCAGAGTCAAATGAGACCTCGCCATCTCTGGGGGGCTGCGATCTGCGAAACTGTCGCCACTTTCGAGGGCTGCTGGGCGGCCCATCGAAGTGGGGCCATACGCAGATTCAGATTAGACCTCGCATTCCTTGGGGGGCTGCGATCTGCGAAGCTGTCACCACTTTCGAGGGCCGCTGGGGGGCCCAGCTGAGTGACGGCACACGCAGATTCAGGTTATACCTCGCCATCCCTGGGGGGCTGCGATCTGCGAAGTTTTCACCATTTTCGAGGGCTGCTGGGGGGCCCAGCGGAGTGACGTCATACGCAGATTCAGATTAGACCTCGCCATCCCTGGGGGGCTGCGATCTGCGAAACTGTCGCCTCTTTCGAGGGCTACTGGGCGGCCCATCGAAGTGGGGTCATACGCAGATTCAGATTAGACCTCGCCATCCCTGGGGGCTGCGATCTGCGAAACTGTCACCACTGTCGAGGGCTGCTGGGGGGGCCCAGCGGAGTGACGTCATACGCAGATTCAGATTAGACCTCGCCATCCTTGGGGGGCTGCGATCTGCGAAACTGTCACCACTTTCGAGGGCTGCTGTTGGGCTCAGCGGAGTGGGGTCATACGCAGATTCAGATTAGACCTCGCCATCCCTGGGGGGCTGCGATCTGCGAAGCTGTCACCACTTTCGAGGGCTGCTGGGGGGGCCCAGCGGAGGACGTCATACGCAGATTCAGATTAGACCTCGCCATCCCTGGGGGGCTGCGATCTGCGAAACTGTCGCCACTTTCGAGGGCTGCTGGGGGGCCCAGCTGAGTGACGTCATATGCAGATTCAGATTAGACCTCGCCATCTCTGGGGGGCTGCGATCTGCGAAGCTGTCACCACTTTCGAGGGCTGCTGGGGGGGCCCAGCGGAGTGACGTCACACGCAGATTCAGATTAGACCTCGCCATCCCTGGGGGGCTGCGATCTGCGAAACTGTCGCCCCTGTCGAGGGCTGCTGGGGGGCCCAGCGGAGTGACGTCATACGCAGATTCAGATTAGACCTCGCCATCTCTGGGGGGCTGCGATCTGCGAAACTGCCGCCACTTTCGAGGGCTGCTGGGCGGCCCATCGAAGTGGGGCCATACGCAGATTCAGATTAGACCTCGCAATCCTTGGGGGGCTGCGATCTGCGAAGCTGTCACCACTTTCGAGGGCTGCTGGGGGGCCCAGCGGAGTGACGTCACACGCAGATTCAGATTAGACCTCGCCATCCCTGGGGGGCTGCGATCTGCGAAACTGTCGCCGCTTTCGAGGGCTGCTGGGGGGCCCAGCGGAGTGACGTCATACGCAGATTCAGATTACCCCCAATTCCATCCTTTTCCTGCCCCTAGTTCCTGTCCCCGTTATTCTTGGAGTCTGGGGCCTCACTCCTCGTTCTTTCGATCGTCGTCCTGTGAGTCGTGCAACGCATGCGCATCCCATGTAGGTTGCGCAGCAATTCGCCGCGTCTACACTGTCGTTGTTCCTGCGAATGTTGGCCTACTCCTCTTGCCACTTGATGCACATGGGTCGGGTACGTCGCAGGGTAATTGCTTGGGGCAGTCCTCCATGATGTTTTGATTCTATATTTCGTTTTGGGGGCACTTCGTGACAACACCCAGCCAAAATTGTTCGCGCGAAGGAAAGGCCCTCTTCCTCCGACCCTTTTTCCATTCCTTTCTCCTCTTCTCTCTCTCTCTCTCTCTCTCTCTACTGTTCCAAACATGAGTACCACCTCCTCCACAAAAAAAAAAGAATGCGAGCTCGATGTATCCCTATCTCTCTCTCTCTCGTTTTTTGTTTTTCTCTCTCTCTCTCTCTCTTTCTCTCCCTCTCTCTTTTTATATATTTATATATATATATACATATGCATCTCCGTCGTTAGTTATGTTGTTGTTGTTCTCCTTCCCTCTCTCTCTCTCTCTCTCTCTCTCTCTCTTTCTCTCGCTGTAAAAGGACTCGATACCACAGCCGCCCCAAAAGGAAGCAACTCGAACGCCTCAAAAACAAATGTGCGCAAACTCACGGAGCCACAGCTAGAGCGTTGGGTCTTACTTCGGGCCCTTAAGTATTTCGAATACGATTACGGGTACCACTATGAAAGTTCAGTGGTAGTGGTCGTCGTAGTAGTAGTAGTAGCAGCAGCAGCAGGAGTAGTAGTAGTAGTAGTAGTAGTAGTAGTCGTCGTAGTCGTAGTCGTCGTAGTCGTAGTCGTAGTCGTAGTCGTAGTCGTAGTCGTAGTCGTAGTCGTAGTCGTAGTAGTAGTAGTAGTAGTAGTA
>CAUYUJ010004692.1:251447-391716 GCA_963575745.1 Prorocentrum cordatum | reverse complement strand
AGTAGTAGTAGTAGTAGTAGTAGTAGTAGTAGTAGTAGGAGGAGGAGGAGGAGGAGGAGGAGGAGCTGATTGTTCCCAGTGTAACGAAGACACTGCTTCTATTGTATATATTGTGAATGCCTGACGGCCTGTGCCGCCGACTCAGAAGGACGACGACGACAACGACCACGACGACGACCACGACGACAAAAGACAACGGCGAGTTGACGACCCTGCCACAGGCTCGGGACATGGGGCGGGCGGTGGAGGGAGGAGAAGGAGGAGGAGGAGGAAGAGGAGGAAGAGGAGGTGGAGAGGAAGAAGAGGAGGAGAAGGAGGTGGAGGAGGAGGAGGAGGAGGCGGAGGAGAGCCGTGTGTCTCCTCGGGGGCGGGCGTCTGGGAGGCGACGGGGCCGCGATTGGGGCCCCCCACACCGTGCAAGTCGCTTGCGGCTTGCTTTGGGTTCAGCCCCCCCCCGTGCATGCAAGCAATCTTGCCGGAGTCTAAAAAAAAACAGGCTCCAGGGCCGCGGCCAGGGCCGCGGCCGGGACCGAGGCCGGAGCCGGGGCCGAGGCCGGGGCCGGAGGGCTAAGGCCGTGGGGGGCCAGGGCCATGGCCAGGCTGGGCCAGCTTTCTTGGCCGCCGAACCGCCCGACCTTCCCAGATCATGCGTTACCGAAAAATTTCGGTCGCGACCGACGGCTTCGGTCGTTTGCCCGCGCCCGGTCGCGACCGGTCTCCGTTACCGGGCGCGACCGGTCGCGACCGGTCCCCGTTACCGGGCGCGACCGGGCGCGACCGGTCGCGACCGATGACTGACGTCAGGCGGCCGATGCCTGACGTCAGGTTGCCATGTTGTTGATGATAATGGTCATGATGATGTTATCGTAGCAGTTGAGGTTCACGTGTGTCATCAAGAGCTGGTATTTCATAGCCTGTAGATATGCTGCATGAAATGGACAGTACATGTGATCTTGATGTTGTGTGACGCCCTGGCGTCATTTCCTCCTCTTCCCTCCCATATTCCTCCTCATCGTTCTTTGTCCTCTCCTCTTTCTCTCTCCGTATCCTCCCATTCCTCTTCCTCCCCATCCTATCCTCTCTCGTTTTTCCATCTTATCCTTTTCCTCCTTTTCCTCCTCTTCCTCCTCTTCCTCCTATTCCCTATCCTCCGCCCTCTCCTCTTCCTCCTCTTCCCCCTCTTCCCCCTTTTCCCTCTCCTCTTCCTCCTCGTCCCCCTCCTCTTCCGTTGCCGTTTTTTAGGCTGTAGCGCCATGGCCCAGGCTTCGTGCCTCGTCCTGCGCCTCGACGGGGCCGACGCGCCCCCTGGCCTCGGGGAGCCATGGGAGGTGATGGAGGTCGGGGACGTGCCCCCTGGCCTCCCCATGGCGTCGACGAGTAACCGCCAGGGGGTCAAGCGGTCCCGTCCGAAGAGGGGCTGGATTGATCCGCTGTTGGAGCAGGCTTCGCCACGGCCATGGGAAGCCTGCCCCGACATGATCGCCGTGCTGCACTGCCCTCCAGGCGGAGGGCAGAGTTGGCCCCGCTCCTGGGCGATCGACGCGGGGTGGGCGCCAGGGCAGCCCGCGTTCACCCTGACGCCCACCTCCACGACGCACTTGCTCATGGAGTGGGAGGTGGGCGGGGGCAGGCGGCTCCAATGGTACCGCAGGGTGGACGCCCTGCCGTACCGCTTCTACTTCGCGCGGGCGTGAAGGTTGCGTGGCATCGAAAAACCTCCCCCCTCCTCTCAACCTCCTTCCTCCTCTGCCCATCCTTCCTTCCTCCCTTCATCATTATTCCACCCTTCCCCCCGCCCCCCTCCACCCCCTCCTCCACTCTTTCTCCCACTCTTCCTCCTCCACTCTCCCCATTCACTCTTTTCCCCCGCCCTTCTTCTTCCCCCCTCTCCTGCTGCTCGTCGTCGTCTCGATCTGCCCCGCCCCCCCGCGCTGGACGCAGAAGGAGGATGAGCAAAGGGATAGATTGCGAAGTGGGAGGGGGGATCGTTGATGGGTTAGGTAAGGAAGTTGGCAAGGGAGGCAAGCACGAGGAGGGGGAGGAGGAGGAGGAGGAGGAGGACACATGAGCATGACGAAGAGGACGGGGGTATATCTGGAGGAGAGAAGATAGGGATGACTAGCACGAGGATGCGCCTCGCAGCCGCTTTGAGGTTTCTCGAGATGTCCGCCCGCGCTGCCTGGGGCCGTTCGCTCGCGGGTTCGCCCCCTGGGCCCCCGTTGGGCCCGAGGCAATCGCCTCAGGCCCCGCCCAAGGCCTCTCCGAGGCCGTCGCCGCCGCTCCGCAAGCCAACCTGTCCATTGACGGGCTGCTTGGAGCAGGCGCTCCTGGACCACTGTGAAGCCCAGGGGGCGAATGCCGCGTTCGAGCTCGGACAATACCATTACATCACAAAGGACAAGGCCGCCCATGGGCCTAGCATGGCAAAGAATCCAGAGCTGGCGGGCAGGCGTTGAACGCAGCATCGACCGCCGAGGCGAAGGAGGACGAGGAGTACGAGAAGGGGAAGGGGGGCGCGAGGAGGGACGAGGGAGGCGGATGGGTGAGGACGTTGACGCCAGTCTGATGTCAGTCTGACGTCAGACTGACGTCAGCATGACATCTGACGTCAGTCTGACGTCAGTCTGATGTCAGGCACCCCTCCTCCTCCTCCCCCTCCTCCTCCTCCTCCTCTTCGCATCAGACTGGCGTCATCATGACTTCTGACGTCAGTCTGACGTCAGTCTGATGTCAGACACCCCCTCCTCCTCCTCCTCCTTCTCCTCCTCATCCTCATCCTCCTCCTCCTCCTCCTTCTGATCCTCTTCCTCCTTATCCCCTTCCTCCTGCATCTCCCCTCATCCTCCTACTCGTCGCCCTCATCCTTCTCATCCCTCTCCTCATCGTATGCCAACTCCTCCTCCTCCTTCCCATCATCCGCCTCCTGCGCCGCCTCCCCGTCCCCCCGCCCGCCTTCCCAGATAGAAGTGCTGCTGCGGGCTGCTCCAGAGGCGGAGGCGCCGTGGGTGCAGCTGCGCGACGCATGCGTGGCGGTGCTGTCCAAGTACCCCAGGGGATAAGGCGGATGAAGCGGGGGAATGAGGAGGATCAGAATCAGGAGGACAATCATGATACTTGTGATATGGGAGGCACAGGGGAGTAGGAGGCAGGAGAGGAGGGGGTGATGAGGATGTCGGATGCTGAGGGAAACACTGGTAAGACTGATGAGGCGGACGTGTATTGAGGTGGCGCGTCGATGTAGGATGGAGAGGGTATGATGGAGGGGGGTGTTGATGAGTACGAGGATGGGACAGGATGTCATGGTTCTCGGGCTTCCACCGCGAGGTACCCCCGCGCCTCCAAGGAGCCGGCTGGCACGCCAGCCGAGAGGGGCACCTCGCTCGCGGACAAGCTCGCGTGCCTCCTCAAGCACCTCCGCCGCTTGAGGGACAACCAGACGCGCAGGCGGCAGGCCATGGATGCCCAAAACGACGACGGGCGGGGGGAGGCGTGGTAAGGAGCGAACGATGGTACAGTTCATGACGGGAGGAAGGCAGCATGAGGAGGGCGCAAGGAGGGGACGTAGACAGAACAAGTGAAGGGACGCGGTGGAGGAGGACAGGAGGCGGTGGAATGAGGGCGGAGGGGTTACGCCAGGCGCCAATCTGGCGTAAGTTTGACGTCGGTCTGGCGCCTGTGTGCAGTCAGATTGTCGTCAGACTGGCTCCAGATTGGCGCCTGGCGTCAGACTTGTGTGGGGCCTACGCTATATTGACGTCAGGCTGACGTCAGCATGGCGCCCTGGTGGTGTCAGACTGACGCCACGCTGTCGTCAGGTTGACGTCAGGCTGACGTCAGACTGACGTCATTATGACGTTACCCTGACGTCAGCCTGACGTCAGCGTGACGTCATTGCAACGTCATTGTGACGCAAGAATGACGTCATCCCGACGTCATTCTGACGCCAGAATGCGTCATTATCACGTTGTCATGACGTCAGCCCGACGTCAGCCTGCCGTCAATCCGACGTCATTATGAAGCCATGACGTCAGTCTGACGTTAGCCTGACGTCAGTCTGACGTCAGACTGTCGTCAGGCTGATGTCAGGCTGACGTCAGCCTGCCGTCAGTCTGACGTCAGTCTGACGTTAGTATGCCGTCAGTCTGACGTCAGACTGTCGTCAGGCTGATGTCAGGCTGACGTCAGGCTGACGCCAGTCTAACGTCACACCAACGACAACTTGCTGCCACAGCGTTGGCAAGTCAGCGTTGGTGTGCCGAACCGCCTCCACTCAGGCGATGATGCAGTGCACGCCCGCCCAGCAGGAGACCCTGCAATACTTCCTGCACCTCCTCGGCGCCCCCCCCGCCATGAGCGGCATGGACACCCCGAGGCATGCACCATGCCTCCTCATCCTCCGCCTCGTCTTCCTCCTCCGCCTCCCCCTCCTCTTCCTCCTCCTCCTCCTCCTCCTCCTCCTCCCCCTCCTCCTCCTCCCCCGTCTCCTTTTCATCATCCTCCTCCTCTTCCTCCTCCTCCTCCTCCTCCTCCTCCTATTCCTCTTCGTCCTCCTCCTCCTCCTCCTCGCTGTCCTTGGCCGCGTCGTTCAGCCTTTTGGTCGCCGCCCTTGCGGATGGCCCCACGTCAAGTCAAAGCTCCTCCTCCTCCTCCTGCCCTTCGTCCTCATCCTCTTCCTCCACCTCTTCCTCCTCCGTCGCCCCCTCCTCAACCGCCTCCTCCTCCTCCTCCTCCCCCTCCTCCTTCTCCCCCTCCCCCTTCTCCTCGGCACTCGCCCGCGCCGTCGCAGAGCCCGGCGGCGTCGCGGGCGCCGACCCCAAGGCCGTCTCGCATGCCGAGTTGCGCCGACTTCAGCATCGTCCCAGCGGCTTCCGAGTCCGAAGGCGCGGACGGGGGGTTGGCGGCTGGGCGATGGGGACGCGGGTGTTGGGCGAGGAGAATGAGTTTTGATGAGGGGAAGGAGGTCGGCTAAGGGGAATGAGGTTGGGCGGGGAGAAGGTTCCTGGATGTGGAAAATGATATTGTACGCGGGGGGGGAGGGGGGGGGGAACAGGCGGGCGGATGAGGAGAACGAGCGAATGAGGGTGACATCCTACCAGCCCGCTGTGCTTAGGTAGTATAACGAGTTTGTTTTGTGTCTCTCTACCCCACCCCCCCACCACCCCCCCCACACCCCACCCCCTCCCCTCGGCCTGGGAGGGGATGGGGGGGGGCGGAGGCGCCGCAGCGTCCAAGATGGCCCAAGAAGGCCCCGAGAGGGCTTCAAAGCAGCAAGCTGGCCCCCAAGATGGCCCATGCGACTCCGAGATGGGCCGCTATAAACTCCGACATGCCCCCAAGAGGCCCCAAATCAGCCCCAAGACTGATCCAAGTGCCCTCCGAGCCCTCCACGGCGCCCTCAAAGATGCCCAATTTTTTTCAAAAGCCTAATGGAAAATCAATGTTTGTTTGGCAATATCGCCTTTTCGTTTCCGATGGGCTTTAGAAGCCTCATGATGGCCCCAAGATGCCCCGCAAGAGGCCCAAGAGGGGTCCACTAAGGCAGCAGGCTGCACCCCTATCGTTCAAGAGGCGCCCAAGAGCGCTCCAACAAGGCCCAACCGTTTGAGAGCCTCCGAGGGGGCGGCGCTAATTTGGGGGCCGCCTTTTTGATCCATGGGGCCCCAGATGACCTCGAGGGGGCTGTTTGCCTCTCCCCGAGGACCCCCCACCCCGCCCAGCGTGGCCCAATGTGGCTCCAAGAAAGCCCTCGATAGGCAACTGTGGTTTTCAAAATTGCCAAATATAGCCGAGCATGGCTCAAGATAGCCCCCGACAGCCTCTAGCCGAGCATGGCCCAGGATAGCTTCCAAAGAGACCCCGCGATAAATGGCAATAAATTATGGATGGGCTGGTGGGGATACGCGAAGCGTCAAGAATTGGATGGGATGAGGAGTATGAGAAGGAAGAGGAATGGATGAAGACAGCTAACGGAGCGATCGCACAACGCGAGGCGACGGCGAGCACGGCGAGACGGACACCGAGAAGAACATCGACGAGACCTCTGACGAGGACGACGCGCTGGTGACGCAGGCTGATTCGCCGCCTTGCTTGGAACGCTGCGCTGCTATCGCTGCGTCGTAAGTGTCCGCTTGCTGCATCATCCTGCTCCTCTTCCTCCTCCTTCTCCCCATCCCCGTCCTCCTCCTCCTCCTCCCCCTCCTCATCCTCCTCCTCCTCCTCCTCCTCCTCCTCCCCCTCCTCCTCCTTTTCCTCCTCCCCCTCCTCCTCCCCCCCCTCGCTACCCTGCCCCATCCCCACCCTTCCCCATGTTCTGTGTCCCGCGTCCCTTCTCTCATTGTATACTCTGTCTCTTGATATGGAAGTCTCGCTCATCCCCCCCTCACCCCGACGCAACCGCCCCCCCGTTAGGTTGCCATATTACGTATCATCCACTTCATCATATGTGGTGTCTTCCCCGTCAACCGCGCTTTGGCCCTTGCACCAGCGCCGCGCACACTTTGTGTCGAACGTTGCGGTTGGTTACATGTCATTGGGCCCAGCCGTCTGGACATTTCAAATTGGGTTTCACAGAGGTGGTGCTTGTCGATCAAAATTTAGCCTCTCCGATCAGCGCCGAGCACTTGCGTTAGCAACATTACAAACAGCTGCACGAAGGAACATGCGATCGCTTCGAAATCTCAGCTCTCGCCTGGGCGCCGCGCACATACGTCTCAGCGTGTCAATAAAGAGGTACCACAGCTCCAAGCATTAGGTAGTGCCACCGCTGCCATTTATGTGTCTCGAGAGGTCTGGCGACCCTCCCGACCGCCCGTCGAGCACGGCACTCGGCAGCTGCCGAGTTGGCCATCATGTCTGCTTCGTCGGCGCACGCCATTGCGCCGACCTCCCCCCGCTGCTCCGACGAGGGCGCCGCGGCGCTGGTTTCTGGCAGGCCCGCGGTCCACATCGAGGTGGCCCGCCTTCGCGAAGGTGAAACTATCGACGGGGACATGGTGTCTGTGATATCATCCTCAGACGACGCTCCCCTTGCAGCCTCTTCAGTCCATTGGCAGGCCGACGAGGTGGAGTCGACCCCTGCGAAGAAGCCCAGGAAGAGCATCACGCAGAAGACCTCCTCCGACAAGTGCGACGCCAGCTACACGCCGAGCCCAGTCCAGCACGTCGGCCCCAAGCTGGAGCCTGACAAGGCTGCCGTGCGTTTGTCGGTTGTCGTTTTTGCTCGCGCATGGGCGCGCGCCCAGGAATAGAGATGGGGAGCGGGGGGTGGGGTTGGGGGGCGCTCAACACCGCGAGGCGACGCTCGCTAGTGCCCCCGCACCCCGCCCCCGCACCCCACCCCCCCACCCCCCCGCTTCCGCCCACAAAACAAGCGAATCACATGGAAATCAATACTACTGGGGGCCGACGAGGGCCGCGTCCACTCCCCCTTGGCACGTCGCCCCTCTGTTCGAGCAGAAACCACAGCCAAACGCGCGCGGCCGCCACGCAGGAGCCAGAAGAGGAAGTTCCAGTTCCAGAACAGGATTCGCCAGTGCAGCGCTTGCTAGACGCGATGGAGACGCCGCCGCAATTCACATCCCGATCTTCACCGACCGCCGTGCTGTCGACCGTGAGCCTTGAGGACGTGGCGGAGGCGATCATGAACACCCCGCCTCCCCCGCCAGGCTGGGAGTTGGTGGTCTTCCCTGTCAGCGTCAGCAGGACTGGCGCGGTGGGCCTGTTCGTTGGGAGGGAGCCTCTGCCTACCCCAGTCGCTGGAGTGTTTCCAGCGCGTGAGATCCCGTCCACCGACACCCTTGTGTCGCCGCCCTCGCCAGACCTCGGGCTCGCTCCAGATGGCCCCGATCAGCATCGCCAGTGCCATGATGAGACCCAGGGCGACAACAGCGACAACGACGAGAGCGACGTTCTCGGCGATGAAGAGTTGCACGATCTCGCCCAGTTCCTGCACCAGTCGTGGCAGCCAGGTGACGAGAGGGCATGAGGTAGGGTTTCGGGCGCGAGCTGCATCTATAGCTCGGCTGGTTGGCATGAGGTTAGGTTTCGCGAGCTGCATCTATAGCACGGCTGGTTAGCCAACCCAGCACGATATTCCTTCACTCCCTCCTTCATGGAGGGAGACGAGGGATACAGGGACGGGGGGTAGACCCATCTCTTTACACAATGGTTTACATTGTTCGCTTTTTTTGTGCTCGGTGATAACAGATTTGCATACAGGCATAGTGCTTGTATGTTGGGGGCGCATGTATGAACATGTGCTTGATCGCGCCAGTAGCGAGCGATCCTTTTATACGTATCTCGTTCTGGAAAGTTGTTCAACGACATTGTAAAATGCGCAGCTCCGAACCATCGCTCATCAGGCAGTTGCCCCTGGTGCATTCCCCTCCATGACTAGACCACCATTGCCACGTCGGAACCGCATCCCTCGTGCTGTGACCACCCCTTCGTCCCTATGCACTCTCGTACACCCTTCTTGGCTATTGTATCAGGTTGTGCGTTGGCCCCCATACAGTCGGGGCGCTGAAGAAGGAACCCTTTTTTATCGGTGGGGAGGGGTTCGGTGTTCCTTGATTGCGTTACAGTTTGCCCTGTGTACCTTAGGTGTTCTCTAGGAGATGGAAGTTTCTCTGGTGGGAAGAAGGGACCTCGTTTCTTATTTAGGGTTCCTTAGGTCAACGCCCCGACTGTGCACGGCAGCACACCGAATGGAGACGCCATGCGGACACTATCCTCAGCCACCCAGGCCCTTCAGTCATCCCCACAACCTCTGCTTCCCACTCAATTCCCGCACCCCGCTCCATTCGCCTTGCCCCATCTGCCCCCGACTAGAGTCCCCAATCACTTTGGCCATGTGCTCCTGAGCGCCGCGTGGCCAGGAGCTCTCCGCCTTCGTGATGACGATTGACGTCGGCAACGGCGGCGCCGAGACGCTCGCGCCCGACACCGTGGACCACGACGAGGACGACGGGGGCGACGAGGCGCTGCTGCGCAAGGCGTCCAAGGCCACCCACGTGCCTCCCAAGAAGCGCCAGCTCAAGGCTTTTGCGGGTCACAACAGAGATGCTGTTCAGAAATATGTCAGAGAGTGGGCGAGGGAGGAACGGAGGGGGTTACAAAATGATAAGGAGGAGGGGAGTGGACGACGACAGGAGTGAAGAGGAGGAGAGGTGTGGAGGAGGAAAGGAGAGGAGGAGAGGGCGGCGATAAGTTCTGAGGGCGAGGATCGTCTCCTCCTCCTCCTTCTCCCACTCATCCTTATCCCGATCCTCCTTCTCCTGCGCCTTCCCCTCCTCCTCCCGCTCCGCTTTCTCCTCCTCCTCCCGAGGCGAATCAGTGTAGTAAAGACCAAGGGGGTTGTGTGCTCTGATGCAGCTGTGGCTCACACAGGATGACGTGGCCAAAGAGGGGCAAGGGTGCGCCCTTCTCCTGGTGACATTCGCCCCCTCCTCCTGGCCCCTCTCACGCCTCGGCCCCCGTCAATATCTCGCACCCCGCTCCCCGCGTGCATTCTGGATTCAACTTCCCCAGTCCATTCTCGCACTCCCTGCCCGCCCAGGACGGCCCAAGGGCTCAGGGGCCCTGTATGCCCGACGCCTCGGGGGCCTCAGGAATTCAAGGCACACAGGGGCCCAGTGCCGAAGGCCCAAGGGTTAGATGCGGCGTTCCAAGGCTTCGGTGAACGATCGCAAGGCAGAGGCCACTAGCTCCAAGGAGGCGGCCAAGAAGGCCAAGAAGGCCAAGAAGGCCATCCCAGAGGGCGCGGGCAAGGTCCGCAAGGTCACGTCGGCTGCGGGCCTCCCGCGCGTGATGATGCATCCTTCCTTGGGGCAGATCAACGCGACGTACGCGACAGCTTGCAGTTACATGTGCTGCAAGGGCGCTGATCGCAAACCCAAGCTCCTCGTTCAAGTGCCAGCGTCCTGGACAGAGTCTCACGGGCCGATCCTTGCAAAGATTTTGAAGTGGGCCTGTGAGACCAATTCTGATAAAGAACATATCGTTGCCTACCGCAACAAACTCTTGAAGAAATGAGTTTGTGCTAGGTGCTCACAATAGATTGGAGGGATGGGGATTAGAAGCAGACGGTAAAAGATTCGGTTAGGCGAGTGGTAACGGAACTAATGATCACAACAAATGGGCATGGGAGGGTGCGGTCAGAGAATGTATAATGGCAAACCAGGTGGAGGAGGAGGAATTATCACGTAGGCGAGGGAGGAGGATGGGTGGTGGCGAGGATCAACATATCATGAGTCGTTTCCAAGATGCAGCGTGTGCGTATTCAGCCGAGACCAGTTGCGATGGTGAACCATCATGTCTAGCAGTTGGAATTTAATGTTTCTCAGGGTGCAGGGGCGCCCAAAGGGTGGGCACCCGTGCGTTTGCCATCAGATTCGATGGATTGGTCCCGTTCAGGCTTACTGAAAACAAGTGGCGCAGGATCCGTTCTCGAGGAGCTTGAGTGCTCATGGGTCATTATGTTATTGATGGAAGAGTTGTATCCCCCTCCTCCTCCTCCTCCCCACCACCGCCTCGTTCTTCCTATTATGCCTCCTCATCATTCACCCATTCGTCCTTATCCTCCTCATCCCCCTTCTCCCGCCTCCCCCTCCTCATCCTAATCATCCGTCTCTCCCCGATGAGGTCGGCTGTGCCTCCCCGAGCGGTGGGCTGGGCGTCTCGATAGGGCGCGCGGGGAGGGGGGGGGGAGGGATCGCGTTCAACAACTCGGCATTGCTCGGACGTGCGCACGTTTCCTTCGGCGAGGACAATGGAGGAGCATCCTTGATCATTTCGCGAAAAAACAAAAACGCACGAAACCGAAAACACAACGCAGGGAAAGGACGTCCGAGCGATGGCCAGACCAAGGAGTGCGCCCCTTGGAGTTCAGCGCATTTGTGATGGCACCAGCTCCGCTTCGCCCTAGCTGCGAGGGCTGCCAGGAGAGGAGGGGGAGAAGGATGGGATCAGGATGAGAACGAGGAACCGAGGGGGGAGAAGGATGATGAGGGGGAAGGAGGAGGAGGATGGGGAGGAGGAAGAGGAACGCCAGGAGAAGAATAGGAAGTTGAGCCAGCCCCCAGACTGGGACACTGGCTGCGTATCGCCACCCTTGCCTCGGCCCGAACCGTTTTACCTGGGATGGAGGGGGGGTGAGGAGGATGAGGAGATTGGTGAGGAGAGGAGGATGAGGTGAGACTGGCCGACACGACGCAATGAATGTAATATCTGATCGGGACCTGTTCGAAACCGACGATGTTGGGTCATGGTTTAGTTGGCGTTGTATTTGAATAATGTAGTTGGGTTTGCGTCGCTGGATGGTTCCCGTCATACAATTTATTGACGTTGAACACCGCCAGTGTGATCACCGAACGACTAAATATTGACACAAACATAACACCAGCCCGACGTCAGCCTGACGTCAGCCTGACGTCAGCCTGACGTCAGGCAAATTGCCTGACAAATGACTGACGTCAGGCAAACGTCAGGCAAAATGCCTGACGTCAGGCTGACGTCAGGCTGACGTCAGGCTGTCGTCAGCATGGTGTTATAATTCAGATGTGCGCCTATATGAACGGAGGTGCCTTGGATCAGATCACAATATAAATGTTTATGAGATTGTATCTATTTCAGATGAGTAAAGCGTCTGGTCCAAGCAAGTTTTTTAATGAACGAAATCAGGTCAGCGAGCTGCAATCACCAAATGCATCTCCGTTCAGAGGCAGTGCCACATGATCCCCGCCCCTCCGCCCCCTTCATCTCCAACCCCTCGTTTGCCCTCTCCTCTCTCCCCTCCCCGTCCATCTCACCCATCCCCAGCCACCCCTCGTTCCCCCCTGGCCACATCACATCTCCCATTATCACCCCCCCCCCCCCAGCTCCACCCCATTCATCCCCCAGCCCAAATCCTCCCCGACGTCCCGTCGATCTCTGGCTCGAGAGCTTCTCGATCTCAGGACGATCGTCTCTCTCGAGTCCTCTCCCGACGTATCGTCAGATCATCTGTCGAGATCTCGACTCCGTCCCAGAGATGGTGAAGGCGATGAAGGCCGCGCTGCGCCGTCCTGCTGCCGCCTCGGTCAAGCAGGCGCCTGCTGGCAAGAAGGCCAAGAAGGACGGCAGCACGTGGAGCGGTTTCAAACACCTACCCACACGATTTGATTACTCGTATACGATCGATTCGGATGTACTTGTAATGAAGGAGGGGTGACATGCGCTCCGCCCCCTTTCCCCCCACTCCTCCTTGTACTCATCAGTCTCCGTCCTTTCGCCCCCCCTCTCCGAATCCAGCTCGTATTCCTCCTCGTCTGCCTCTCTCCTCTTCCGCCTCAACCTCCGCCTCCTGTCCCCCCCCAGCCCGCCTCCGCCTCCTCTTCCGCCTCCACCTCTGATCCCCCTCCTCTTCCGCATCCGCCTCCGCCTCCGCCTCCTCTCTCCTTTCCCCTCATCCCCTCTCTCCGCTTCCGCATCCGCCTCATCCATCTCGCCATGTGCCTCCTTCACCTCAATCCCATCGTCCGCGTCGTCTGTCTCCTTGTAGGTGGGACTGCGCAAAGTTGACGTACGAGGCGAGCTTGCTGGAGGGCGACCTGGACAAGAAGATCGAGCTGTTCCAGCAGCACGCGGACCAGGAGAACACCGCCCACCTGAAGGCGGTCTTCACGGCGAAGGAGCTTAGGCTCGGAGTCCAGAAGTGGCCCCAGATACGTGGATGGGTGTCGTGCGCGCTAACGTGGCACCTATTGCCATTGCCACGAGTGGCGATGGTAATTGTTGCCACGTTTGCTGCGCGCTCACCCATCGCGCATCGGCGGGCCTCATCCTGGTCCGATCGAGGGCGCTGTACGGCCGATTCGCGAACGCCAGGAAGAAGAACGAGTCGGTCGAGGCCATGTACGATCAGGCTTTGTTTGAGGGGGGGGAGGGTGGTCGGTAGCCCCACGACGATTTAGAGTTTCCCTGGTTGCGTCGGTGTCGATGTCGTTTGGGTGTAGTCGACGCTCAGAACATTGGTTTTGATAGTTTGGGGTTGGAAACGCGACCACCTGGCGACGCTAAAAACAATTCGGCCCATGGATAACATGTTCAAACCCAGCTGGCAACCAGGCGCACACTCATGCGACATCGACGGCGGCGGCAGAGCACATCCTCGGACATCCAGGGGGGCATATGTCGTAAACTGGTCCAGGGTGATCAAACTGTCGCTGCTGTTCGTGAAATATCTTGAGGGGCTCGTCGCCGTCTGTCCAAGGTTGGAGGGGGGTAGCCCGACGTCGACTTTAGAGTATGTGGGAAGGACTAATCCCACCAGCCCTCTGGGCTTACGTGGTATAACGCTTTGTGTTAGTCTCTCTACCCCATCCCCCTACCCCGTCCCCTGAGCCTGAGGGGGGGATGCGCAGCTGCGTCCAAGATGACCCACTAAGCCCCCAGAGGGCTCCAAAGTCGCAAGATGGTATACAATATGGCCCATTCAACTTCAAGCTGTGCCAAGATAATCCCCGACATGCGCCCGAGAGGCCCCCAAACAGCCCCAAGACGGATCCACGTGCCCTCCGAGACCCCCAACGGCGCCCTCTAAGCTACCAAAACCCTTCAAAGGCATAGGACAAATCAATGTGTTTGGTATTATCGCCGTTTCGTGTCCGATAGGCTTTGGAAGCCTCAATATTACCACAATATTGCCTAAAAGATGTCCAGGACGGCAGAAGACGGCGCAATGTCGCCCAAGAGGCGCCCAAGAACGCTACAAGAGGGCCCCAATACATATATATATATATATATATATGCAGTTCGAGAGCCTCCGAGGGTGCGATGCTAATTGAGGGGCCTCTTTTTTTGAGCCATGGGGCCCACGATGACCTCAAGAGGCCTCCCAATATGGTTCCAAGAGAGCCCTAGATAGGCAAATATGGTTTTCAAAATTACCGAATGTAGCCACGCATGGCTCAAGATAGCCTCCGACAGACCTCCAAGAGGCCTCAAGGCAACTTCAATATTGCCTAAGGTAGCCAAGCCTGGCTCAATATAGCCTCCGACAGACCTCCAAGAGGCCTCAAGACAGCCTCAAGATGGCCCAAGGTAACCGAGCATGGCTCCAGATAGCCTCCGACAGTCATTAGCCGATCATGGCTCAATATAGCCCCCAAAGAGGCCTCGAGAAAAGTTGCAATCCATTATGGATGGGCTGGTGGGGATACGCGAAGCGTCCAGAATTGATGATAAGTGCGATGGCCAAACGTATTCAATTCCATTCGATCGATCGACGTTCTGTCCGCTGGCTCCGCTCTGGGAGCACCAGGCTGAGGATTTGCCCAAGGGCGGCGGCAAACAGGCCACGAAAGCCAAAATGTTGATGGGCTACTTGGTCGACCCGTCCCTCGGAGAGCTCTTTATGAGCGTGACGCAGAAGTTGACTTTCCAAGAGGACGTGTCGCGGGAGGAGCGCTGGATTTCACGGAAGCAGCTCCTCGACATGTTCGACGAGAGCGAGGCGGAGGAGATGATTTCCGAGCAGAAGATCGAGGTTCTTACAATCATATCTTTTCCTTTTCCTCTCTCACAAACGCAACCCCAAAAATCGCTTTGGTGGCCCTGGCCCTGTCTCGTACTTTGAACCTCGCCCTGCCCGCGCGGCCCTGGCCCTGGTCCGCCCCTTCGACCGCGTGAGAGCCATGCGCCCGTTTCTTATTGGCAGCCTCATCCCTCTTCGAATTATGGCGTGCGCCTGAATTTCAGCCGTGCCCTTATACTTATATTCGTGCAGTTCTTGATCCATTGTTCAAATTGCAACCTATTCAGACTCGCCCTCCTCGGTCCTCAACCGTATCATCCCCCTCCCCCTCCTCATTTGTTTTCCCGCTACCTCCTCCTCATCCTCCTCCTCATCCTCCTGCCCCTCTCCTTCCCCTCCTCCTGCCCCGCATCGGGTGCCCCAGGTCAGGCCGAACCCGAGCAACCCGCGCCGCCCCCAGTACAAGGTCGTGGAGGACAAGAAGACCAAGAGGTTCAGGCGCTCTAAGGAGCAATCGGGTTCTGGGAGAAAGGCCTTGTCCCAAAGCGATTGGGACGACATGGGGTCAGGCATGAGCGGGATGCGCCTCACGCACGACTTGGCTGCCCACGGCATCGGGGTGACAAGGGATCTTTCGGGGGGCTGGGTATTGTAGTGAAGAAACGCTGCAGGGCTCTTTAGATACTGAAAGGAAACTCTGTGAATGCAAAATCGCTGGTGCTGTTTTTACTCCCTCGAAGAATGCACTGGGGGTGGGGCTAGCTAAGGTTAGTTTATCGGAAGGGCTGGTGGGTTCTGATCGAACTACCTAACGACCACTGCTAGACTGAAAATACCATGCCTTTGCGGCTTAAGGTCGGCTATCGTGTTTTAGAACCCCCTGAGAAACTGTAAGCAAGCTTGCCTGTGATTCTCAGCAGGCAACATGGTTCACATGGGCCTGGATCTCCCTGGAGCCGCCGCCATTGAAGACGCTGCCGTGCCAGCGCCCCGCAACAAGAAGGGCACGGTGCTTCCTGCCAAATATATGTTCCCTGCTCGCTGTAGTTTCATTCAGCTCCTGCCCCTCGTCGGCCCTCGCCCTCCTCAACGCCCTCAACGTTGCCTCTCCCCATCCCCCCCATCGGAGATCCTTCTTCTTCGTCAGCTCCATCCCTGCCTATGATGATGGGGAGCAGTCGGCATAAGTTGACGTGGGGGATCCTAAACAGTGAACTTGTGCAAAGACATCAACGCCTCGCGGCGGGTCCCTCGTTGGGCTCGAAGTGTTTCGGGTGCAAGCAATGTTTGGGGAGTTTGGTCCATGTGATGTTCCTGGCCCGTGTCCTGGGACGTGGTCGATTCTGAACCCCTTAGACATTAATCTTGGAATGTGGTCCATGGGTGGATCTCTGAGGCCCCTGAAACCTGGAAATCGGTTGAATTGAAACGCAGCGCAAGCCACAGGTCGCCAAGCAGAGCAAGAAGGAGGTGAACTGCATCAAGAAAGCGTGCGAGGCGGTCGCTGGCATCAGCGCCTCCGCGATCACTGTCGCGGCGAAGGGGGTGGAGGCGCTCCAGAAGGTGAGCAGCAGCGTCAAGGATACTTGGCCTCCACGAAGCCTCATTCTTATTCATCGCCCGCCTCGTTCTCTTTCCCCTCTCCCCCTTCCACCTCCCCTTCCTCGCCCTTCGCATCCAGTGCCTCCTCTCCTCCTCCTCTTCGTCCTTCTCCTCCGCCCCCCCTCTCTTCGGGCCGCCTCCCACGCGATGGCGAACGGGGAATCGAATCCGGATTGCGCATGCGGGCGTGGAAACGGTGCCGTCATTTGCCCATGATGTCTGTGGGTCTCAGTATCTTTGGGAGGAAGGAGGAGGGGGAGTGAGGAGAGAGGAGGGGTGAGGGGGAGGAGGAGGGAGGAGAGGAGGAGCGAGGAGGGGGAGGAGGGGGGAGGGAGGAGAGGAGGAGCGATGAGAGGGAGGAGGGAGGAGGGAGGATGGAGGAGGGAGGAGGGAGGAGAGGAGGAGGGATGAGGGAGGAGTGAGGAGAGGAGGAGCGAGAAGAGGGAGGAGGGAGGAGGGGGGAGGCAGGAGGGAGGAGGGGGAGGAGAGGAGGGGGGCTCACATCCCGAGAGGACAGCAGCACCGCGTTCGTCCCCGTCATTCGCATCGCGAAGAGGACGCCGTCGGAGTACGGCGACAAAGACGTCGAGGCGGCGAGGAAGGTCAGGCTTTCACAATTTACCCATCCACCTTCCAGAGCCGTTCTTCCATAGCCCTTCGTCAACGTCCTCTTCCTTCCCTCTCCCTCCTAGCCTGGCCTCATCATCCGCCTCGCCCTTCTCCCCCTTCTCCTCCTTCTCCTCCTCCCATCGTCCTTTTGGAGGTACCTTGGGTGCCCCCCTGGAACCGTCCGCCCCCCTTCAAGGCATAGGTCAGACTGACTGACAAATTGCTGGCGTCAGCCTGACAGCAGACTGACGTCAGCCTGACAACAGGCTGACGTCAGCCTGACGTAATCCTGACATCATGCTGACGTCAGCCTGACGTCAGTCTGACAGCAGGCTGACGTCATCCTGACGTCAGCCTGACAGCAGGCTGGCGTCAGCCTGACGTAAGCATGCCGTCATGCTGACGTCAGCCTGACAGTAGGCTGACGTCAGTCTGACATGGAGCAGGTAGGGTGAAGAGTTGAAGGTGGAGGAAGGTAGGCGGGGAGTGTTGAATGAGGATAGAGGGTGTTTTTTTTGGTTTTGAACAGTCGTGCTGTAGCTTGTTCCTAGAAGGTGCTGGACAACATTCAGAAGCTCGGGAACGCCGTCATGACGCTGCTGACGGACGACTCCCCCGAGCTCAAGGATATCAAGAAGATGGTCGCCGACGCGAAGACGATCTTCTCGGCGGCCAGCGCGCTCAAGGTGGTCAACTAGGCTGCCGCAGCCTCGCCTGCCAGGGGTGTGCATTTTTTTGTCGCAGGGTCCCGAGCCTTCTCAGCAGGCGATGCCACATGTTGCACAAGGCCCATGTGGGCTCTAAGACAAGAAACGAACTCGACGATGTGCCTCGAGAGGCGGCATTGCACACCCCGCAGGCACATTCTTTTTAGGGTGGTGGAGCGCGCCCAGAGGTAGCAGCGCAGGCCGTGGACCCCAAATGTTTGAGACGTGGTTCGGTCGTTGGTTTCTTCGTGCACGTTGCCCCCCACCCCCCCCCCCTATGTATCGAAAGGCGGGTGGCCTTCCGTCCTGGGGCGCGAAGGTAATCGCGCCTTGCGCGTCGCGGCCTGAGGCGCGATGGTACCCGCTCCTGGCATCTCCTGGTTTCGTTAGCCTTTCAAATAACGGCCTCGCAACGGCGTGAAGATAATAGCGAGTCGCGTCTGAGGACCGATGCCCCCCCTTAGATGAGACGCAGTCCGACGTGGTCGGGCTTGGCCTGCTACCCTCGGCGCCCACCCCTTGCGAGCGCGGCGTCGGTCGCGCGGCACGCCCGCGGCACCTGGCAACGACGACCGTTGGCCGCGAGCTCGTTTAAGAGCGCCCGCCTGTTCTCTCCCCTTCTCGCACTGCCAATCCCTGTCGCCCGCTTTGTCGTGCAATCTAGATGAAGCCCGAAGGCGTCGGCTCGAGGGATTCGAGGCTCGTTAACCATCGGCCCAGATGGCGCCAAAGCGCCGCAAGGCACGTCGCCTGGAAGGCCCCCCGCCCTCGAGCGATGGCGACGGCGGCCCCGACGTTCCACCCGTCGCGCCCGCAGACCCACAGCCTGAATTTTCCAACTTAGGCACGCTATTACTGAAAGCGTGGACATGGGGGTTGAAAGCAGCAACCGAAGTTCAACAAACGGCGATGGCAGCGTTCAGAGACGGCCTCCACCATCCAGAGGTTCAAAGGTTGGCGTCCCTCGGCTCCTGGGGCCATTACCCTGGGAACATCCACGGTCAATTGACCAGGATGCTGGGGAAGAGCATGCTGCCCGACCCCCTCGACATCACGATCCCATGCCTCGACCCCAAGACAACGGCCGTCACGGAAGCCACGGCCTCGATCCTACTGCCCCACGAGTGGTTCTCCGCAATGTACCACCATTACCCCGCGGAATTCCACGACTTGTACGGCACCGAGGGCCTCGGGAATTTCTGGGACCAAGCATCCAGGACACCATTTTTTTTAAATGTTTACTCCTGGTGTAGGTAAATGCATGCAGAGAGGTGTGCACTCGTGGCACGGTAGAGGGAGCAAGCAGCACGCACGTTCGGCATGTGCAAGCACGCTGGGCCATGGCCCAAACGTATATAAACATCCCAGGGATGACCCGCGATTGCAAGGCCACCCCGTGTGGCGGCTCAGGGACCGAGCTACAACGTGCCTTCCTTTGAGAATACACGGTGATGGTGCCGAATTTCTCACGAGAGATTCTTTGGTAAGTCTATCGATGACGGGGTTGCTCGCCACTGGATCCACCAAAAGCCTCACCATGAACTTAGTGTCGTGGCCCCTCAGCACGCTTGCCAAGCGTGCAAAACACGAGGGTAAGGACACGTTTGTCGAGGTTTGGCAAGTTCTCAAATGGTCATTCAATGCACTTTCCACAGGTAAGCATCCCTCAACCGATGCCAAGGCTACGCCAGTCACATACACACCAGGGTCACAATATGAGGAGACATAGGAGGAGGAGGAGGAGGAGGAGGAGGAGGGGGAGGAGGAAGGGGGGGAGGAGGAGGAGGAGGACGACGAAGAGGAGGGGGGCGGGGGAGGGGATGGGGATGATATGGGGTAGGGCGGAAGAGGGGGACGGGGGACGAGACGGGGGGGGGGAGGGGAGGAGTGGGAAGGAGAAGGAGGTGGGGGAAGAGGTTTTGGTCTGTGGGGTCAGCCTCTCATCTCATCTCCCAGCTTCCTCTTGCATCCGTGGCGCCTGCGGCCCCGACTAGCATCGCCTCGCGCGGCAGCGCGGCCAGCGCGCAGTCTGCGCCTCCGTGCAGCTGGTAGAACAAGCTCGGCAGTGGACGGAGGCAGGGTGGTGGCGTGGGCGGGAAGGTAGGCGGGGAACGAGGGAGAGTTCGTTCGTCGATGTCGTGTCCGACCCTGCCGCGGTCCCTCGGTTGGTTGAGGGGGTCGGATTGGAAGGGCGGCCGCCTGGACCCAAGTAGGCAGAGGTTGGCAGGGCAGTGGTTGACAGATGAGGACACTAAATACAGGGCATTTGTATACGCAGTACTTGGGGACCTGGAATTTTATTCCTCATATTTAGGTATGCCAGCTTCGGGGTGTGATGAGTTCTGCTGGTTGTGCCCGTGTAACAAGACCACAAACCCGTACAACAACTTCAACGGTGATTCTCCAGATCATTGGAGGCACCACGTTCGGCCTTACCCAGTAGATCACCCATTTTTCGACATCTGGGGCACGTCCCTCGCGACCCTCGCTCTAGACGTCATGCATACAATGGACCTCGGAACGACAGCCCACAGCGTTGCCAACTTGTGGTATGAGATAGTGTTCGAGTCAGAACACGGGCCTCGAGCTGGCAGGATCGAGCGCCTATGGCGCCGCATCCAGGCCCTTTACGTGGAAGAAGGCACCGAGCATCGTATGAATTCCTTCAAGCTCGGCCTCTTTGTATCTGACACGAACTCGCCTCATAAGGACTTTCCTGTTTTGTCAAAAGCCATTAAGGCCGCCCAGGTCCGTGGCCTGGTGAACGTGTGTCTGCGGCTGGCGCAAGATTATTGCGACGGGTCGGACCGCTCAAAGATTCGCGTGTTGATGTGGAAGTCGTTGCAAAAGGCGTATGAGGTGATAGATAGTGGTGGCATGTTTCTCACTGGTCCAGAGTGTCATAGGCTGATTAAAGCTGGTGACGACTTCCTCACGTGCTATCAGTACTTGTCGGACCAGGCGTTCAATGATGTCCCCAGGCCGAAGTTGAAGTACTCGGTGGTGCACAAACACCACTTTCTGTTCCACTTAGTGAGGCAAACGCCACTGAATCCTAGATTCACGTGGTGCTACCAACCCGAGGACTTTCAGCGTTTCATTACGCGGGTTGGGAGTGGTTGCGCCATAGGGACTCCCATCAACCAGGTCAGTAGCAAAATTGCCGATAGGATTCGGTGCGGGAGGCATATAGCGGACTTCGTCCATGAAGCACCCGTACCTTGGAGGAGGAGGAGGAGGAGGAGGAGGAGGGGGAGGAGGAGGAGGAGGGGGAGTGGGAGGAGGAGGAGGAGGGATGGAGGAGGTGGACGAGGAGAAGGACGAGGACGATGACGAGGGCGAGGAGACGGAGGGCGAGGAAGGGCGCAGAGGGCGGAGGGGAGGCAGAAGAGCAGTGGGGGCGAAGAGAAGGGAAGAATGGGGGAGGACGACGGGGAAGGATGCAGAGTGGGAAGGGGACGGCCCCGACTTATTTCTTCCCTCTTTCCTATGTTCCGCCCGTTTCGCCCCTCGACCCCCGCGACGTCGGTTGTCTTCATCGTCGCCGCTTGTACCTATCATCCCGATCACTCCTTCCCTCCCTCACCTCTTCTCCCTCCCCAGCCTGTGCCCTATGTCCCTCCTCCCCACCCCTCCTCCTCCTCCTCCTCCTCCTCCTCCTCCTCCTCCTCCCCCTCCTCCTCCTCCTCCTCTTTCTCCTGCCCCCCTCATCCTTCTTGTCCTTTTGGGCGGTGTCTTTCATCAAGGGCATAAAAAAAACGCCCCTACCCTGGTTTACGAGGCGCTGTGCGCTGAAACTCCTGCGGGCTGACAAGGCAAACCCTGCGTGATGCGCCGCGTCCTGGCAGCTCTAGGCTTTGGGGGTTCCCAGGAGGTTTACAGGCCGCACACTTGTAACCCAGAGTAGGGTTTGTTTTATCCCTCGTTGTCATGCGCCTGCCCACGCGTGGGCGTCGGATTTGGAGTTCACGAGGTGCTGCCTAGACTAGGCGCGCCAGGCGCCAGGCCCCCCCGCTGCGCAGTCTCCCCCCGCTCTGCAACCACCTGTCCCACGGGGGAACGACGGGGGCTATTTGTTCGAGGGGGGGGGGGACGGGAAGGAGGGGGGCGGGGGCAGGAGGCGGAGGAGAAAGGGGGGGAGGAGGAAGGTGGGGGAGACGGAGGAGGAGGGGGGGAAGGAAGGGGGGGAGGAAAAAGAAGAGACAGGAATTTCGCCATTCTGCTCCCTCCTCCACCTCGCGATATCTCCCTTTCTTCGTAATTATCATCCTCGTCGTCGTCCTCTCCCTGCGAATCCTCTCCCCCCTTCGCCCCCTATACAGGCGTCCCAATGTGTCCATCCCCCGTGCCATCTCCTCCCCCTTGATCCCCTCCATCCCCTTGGCCTCCCCCTCGATCCCCTCCACCCCTGTCACCCCGCCGTCCACTCTCGTTCCCCTCCTTCTCCCGCGGGCTGCTGCGGCTGGAGGGCCCCGAGGAGGCTGCAGATCGGGCCCCGCGCACGAAAAGGCGGCCCGAACGGCGCGGTCCTCCTCCCTCCGTCTACCTCCTCAACCTCCTCCCCAACCTCCTTCCTCTTCACTCTGCATCTCCTTCCTTCTCCGCCCCTGCGCCCTCCCTCATTCCTGCCACCTCCCCCTTTTCCCTTCCTTCCTCTTCCACGTCCCTCCCCCGCCCTTCTCCGCAGTACAGTCGAAGGTAATGGCCAACTTGAACGTATGAAGGTAAGTAAGTCGATGGTAAAGTCGATGGTAAGGTAAGTAAGTCGATGGTAAGGTACAGGTAATAGCCGCAGTAAGTCGATGGTAAGGTACAGTAAGCGTGTGAATATACGAACGCATCTAGATATGTACGCACCGTCATACGTGAGTTTAAAGCGAATGTAGCGGTCGGCAAGGATCGGTAACGGACGGTAGCGGAGGGTGCGTTTGTCAGTCTCAACACGCCGAATTCGTCAGGAAACCCGTTACCGACCGAGCCCGAAACAGGCACATCGGCCGCGACCGACCGCGACCGACCGAGCCCGAAATTTCGTCGGTAACGGTCGGTCTCGGTCGTTCCCGCTCGTTCCCCAAATTTTTCGGTAACGCATGATCTGGGTTGAGGGGGAGTCGTATCTGCCCCGGCCCCCCCCGGGACCTCCCCGGGACCCCAGGACCGCCCCCCCCGGGACCGTCCCCCTGGCGGGGAAGGGATCAAAGGGAAGGGGCTTCTCTCGACTCAACTACAACTTTGCTAAATTACGAGTCGAACGGAACAGCCTCTTCCACACGCCGACAGGGTCGGCACATATTCTTGTGCTGTCCTCCAGTAAATGAATGCGTTCGGCGTCCTTATCGTTTTCAATTGTATGTGCATATACATATATACGTATGTAGCATGACGTTCTTCATTATATGAGAGAGCGTGATCCACCGCCGCTTTACTGTGGAAAATTGCCAACCATTTCCTCCGGAACCCGGGGGTCCCCCCCCCCTCCGAAAATCCCCCCCCCCTGCTGGAACCCCTCCCCCCCCCCTCCCCCCCCTCTTTCCCGGCAAAACCCCCCCCCTCCCCTAACCCCTCCCCCCCCCCCCCTCCCCCTCGAAAAACCGGGGGGGGTCACTACCGGTTGGAACCCCCCCCCCCCCCCCCCCCTCGAAAACCGGAGGGGGGTCACTACCGGTTCGACCCCCCCCCCACGCACCGCCAGCAAACGACTCCCGGTCCCTACCACCGCTCGCATCACATCCCCCACTGTTGTTCCCAGCACCACTGTCCTCACCACCACTGTCCCCACTGGTTCCACCACCGTCCCTATTGTCCCCACCAGTGCCCCCACCACTGTCGCACTGTCCCCACTGTTCCCACAACTGTTCCCACCACGGTTCCACTCTCCCCACTGTCTCCACGGACCCAACCACTGCCTATCCCCACTGTCCCCACTGTCCCACTGACTCCTCCGCTGTCCCACTGAGCTGTCCCACTGTTTCCACCACTGTCCCCACTGTCCCCACCACTGTCCCCACTGTACCTCTGTCCCATTGTCCCACCGCCGTCCTCGCCACCGCCTTTACCAGTGTCCCCACCACCATTGTACCCTCCACTGTCCCAGTGTTTCCACCTCATTCCCACTGTCCCCACACCACTGTCCCCACCACCACCGTTCCCACCACTGTCCACTGTCCCCCCTGTTCCCACCATTGTCCCCACCACTGTCCCCACCACTACCGTCCCCACCACTGTCCCACTGTCCCCCCACTGTCCCCACCACTGTCCCGCTGTCCCCTCACCACTGTCCCCACCAACACCGTCCCCACCACTGTCCGCACCCCCACTCGGTTTTCGAGGGGGGGGGGGTTCGAACCGGTAGTGACCCCCCCCCCTTTTCATGATGAGCTGGGGGGGGGGGGAGGGGTTCGAAACCGGTAGTGACCCCCCCGGTTTTCCGGAGGGGGGGGGGGGGGGAGGGGTTCGAACCGGTAGTGACCCCCCCCGGTTTTCCGCCAGCAGCGGTAGAACACGCTCTTTCCATTATATGGATGTCTTATCATTTTCAGTTGTATGGATTCAGTACTGACTGGTTCCCCTGATTCGGATTTCTTATTGTTTTCGTCGTTCGCACACCTGCTTTCCATTGGATTGATGTCTTACTGATTTGGACTGAGTTGTGTCATAGTGGTTTCGAGTGTACGGGTTTCTTCGGGCTTGCATTTGTCAAGATGCCCCCCGGGTCTACCACAGATGTATACATACATACGTACATACATACAGCCATGCACACATACATACAGATATAGCGAGCGGACATGTACATCAAATTACATACACATGTATGTGTCTCTATGTTGCAACTTGTTTGTCTGGAGCTTCCCGGTGCCTATCACGAGTCGTTTCCGGCCGAGCATACCCGGATCGCCAGGCGAAGCAGGGTGCTTCTGGAAATCACGACCAGGATAGTCGAGCTGCAGAGGCGACCTCGGCCCGGAGGGACGGATGAGCAGCACTGGCACGGCTCGGTTGGGCATAGTCAGCTACCTGAGGTATCCCCGTCTGGAGTCTGTTGGCCCCTCGGGAAGCTCCTCGTCGGGCCCGTCGGGGCAAAATCGGGCGACCTCCGGGGGCTTTCTGTGCACAACCCCAAGCCTTGCCCGATGAGCACAGTCAGAGTCTTGGCAGAAGGGCTGGTTCGGTCTCGGAAGGTGCTTCAGGTTCCGTCGGTCTTTTTTTGTGTTCGCTTTCGGCGATCCTCGCGCATCTAGGCTCAAGTGGGCGACGTGAAACAGCGGGATGGATGGCACGGGCATTCATGCGCAAGTTGCCCGCGTAAGGTCGCGCACGAGCGTCCAATCTTCTTTGTGGCGTACCACGTTGGCGCCGTTCGCCGCGCGAAAGCACACCCTGGACCCCTCCAGGGGTCCATCCCTGGAGCCCGCGCCAGAGTGCCCTTGCTGGAGGGACCCCCTGGTGCGGGGTCTCCCGGGGCCGCGGGGGCGCCATGCCCCAGCACGCAGGCCACTGCTGCCGCACCGCAGGCAGCAGTCGGCAAGCTGCGCACGCCAGGTCACTCCTGCCCAAGGTCAGCCCTGCGCCCCTGCCTGCAATCCGTCGAGGCCTGGCCGGAAGGGGCCTCGGCGCGTGTTGCCCCTTCTTCGGCACGCCCCTCCCTCTCCATCTCCTCGTTCGCCCCCGCCCCCCACGCCTCTGCCTCCTCCTCCTCCTCCTCCTTTCTCCTCCTCCTCCTCCTCCTCCTCCTCCTCCTCCTCCTCCCCTCCTTTTCCTCCTCCTCTTCCTCCTCTTCCTCCTCTCCTCTTCCTCCTCTTCCCCCTCCTCCCCTCCCCCCCCTCCCCCTCCCCCCTCCCCCTCCCCTCCCCCTCCCCCTCCCCCTCCTCTCCCTCATCCTCCTGTCCCCGATCCTCCTCCTCCTCCTCCTCCTCCTCCTCCTCCTCCGTAGCCATTTTGGCTCAAGATGTCGCTGGGGCGAGGGGTGGAGTTGGTCCAGGCTGCCCACACCCGGTCCCCACGGCACAGATTGAGCCACTCTTGCTACACTCTCGCGCTTTCTATCGGGCCCCTGGCCCTACTACTTTCATCTTCTGTGTGCAACTCAGGGCTGCCCTTCCCTGAGTCTGCTGCTCCTGCTGCGCACCCATGGCAGCGCGTGGCAGCGGACCCGAGGTGCACCACCTCGACGACGGCAGCTCAGCCTCAGAGGACTCCGTGGACGCCAGGCAGCGTGCTTCGAAGTCCGCCCCACGACATGGCAGTGCTAGTGCTGAGCGCGCACGGCGCAAACGCCGCTCACGCAGGGAGGCGACAGCCGCCACCCTCGCACAGCTCGAAGCAATGCCAACTTTCCCGTCGCAGGAACGAATGGGTGATGCATCCCTGGCAGCGGCGCTTGATCTTGCGCCGACGCTGCCATCACAAGAGGTTCGTGCAGGCGCCCGTGCTGATGGTGAGCCTCATCCAGCAGCTGGTGCACCCGCAATGGGGGCTAGCAGCAGTGCCGCCGCACCTGGCCCCGCCAGTGATGCCGCCGCCGCCTCCCAGCGAGGTCGTCCTGCAGGCCCCCCCAGCGGTGCACCTAGAGACCCTTGGCATGAGGGAGCTGGAGACCCATGGAATGGACGTATACCTACAGCCGATGAGTTTGACAAAAGAATGCAGGACCTCTTCAACACACAGATTGATGTCGCTTCCACCAAGCTGCAGGCTGTCTGCAATGAGACCCTCAAGAAGGCCCAGGACGATTTCCAGTCGAGCATGCGCATGTGCTTCAAACAGATTCTCGCCACGAACGCAAGGGTCGACCAGCACAGCCACACCATCGCCGACATCCAACGTCGGCAAAATGATCAAGAACGTGAGCAGGATAGGATTCGAGACACGGTTGCACGCATGGAGAGGACGATTGCATTGGCTGAGGCACAGGCCTCCGCATTCGACACGGCGAAGTTGGCACAGTGGGAGAGGCAGGCGGAGCCAACCCTCTTCACCATCGGTGCTCCGTCGGCCATCGCACCGCTGGAGGTGCGCAGGGCCGTCCAGGCCTGGGTCACAGAGTCGGGCCTCACCATGGACCAGATCGAGCTCGACGGCCAGGTCCCATCGCGCAAGTTCTTCTTGCGCACGATTGGTGGTGATGAGGTTGCCCGTCCTCGTGCGCTGGCGCTGGCGCAAGGTCTCAGGACCTCGGCTGGCTGGCGCAACTTCGTGGCACAGAACACCCAGGGGGCACAGACCCCGATCTACATCAGTCCTGATAAGGCCCCACGCCAAGTACGATTGGAGCTCCACACGAAGAAGGCGCAACGTGTGCTGGCTGAGCGACACCCTCGGCTGGACATCTCGTGCCAGAGGACCAAGGGCGTGGTCATGGTCGACCGTGTCCCCGTCGTGGTCCTCGAGATTGCTGGTGCTGATGATCCCGCGAAGTTCATCTGGCATGGCCCCACGGTTGAGAGGTTTACCATTGACAAGTCTGCCGTCGTGGAGGCCTTCAAGCTCCTGGCCAACTCGGTGGACACCACTGGCGACGGACGCTCTGGCGCGGGCGGTGTTGCCATACTGGTTCCTCTACCCTCTCGGATGACGGCGCAATCAGCACCCCTCGAAGATCAACCAAGTATCAATCATGAAGTTCTTGCTGATGGGCGCGTTCAGCTTGTCCGCATCCTCAATCCCAAGACAAAGTTTGCAATGAAGATCATGAATGTCCACAATTATGAGCTGGAACCCCGCATTCTCCCTCGCATTCGAGAAGTATGGCAGCAATCGCTTGCATGGTGTAAGGAGGAGCCGCTGCGGAGGACCTTCATCGCGCTGGGCGACTTCAACATCGCTGCTGGTGCCCCTGTGAGCTACCAGAACCCTGAGCCCTGCAGTGCCCGTCTTGCTGTTGATACGCATATGGCCCCTCTGGAAAGCTTCTGGAGACCGCTCATGCATGCAGCCACTGAGGTATGCACAGAGCTTCCGACAAGATTTAACCGCCAGCATTTCACAGCGAACACTCTTGATCGTGTTTTCCTGGGGATTCCCTCGGAATACATGCTTGAGATCGATGCGGTGATGGAAGTTCATGCTGACCCATGCCAAATGTCCGACGCTCGTTTGAGTGATCACGCGTTGGTTTCGCTTTCGTTTTAGAATCGTGGCACGGGTCAGCACAATGAACAACGTATCCCTGACTTTATTTTCCAAGACCCGCGCTATCGCGCGAAACTTGCCGCCCTGGTCTCCGCTGTAGACATATCACATGTGCCAGCGGAGGTACGCTGGAGATATATGAAACAATACATGTGGGAAGCCGCCCGTGAGACCCGTAATGAGCTCCAAGGCCTCCCGATGGTCTCGCAGGACCCCAATGCTTTGGAGGCCCGTCTGGTCACGCTGAGAGCCATTGCGAGGGCCATCTGGAGGCAAGATCTTCGGGTCGGGGCTACCCTGCAGGCCACCACGATTCTCGGAGCTCGTTTCCTCTCTCTCTCGGCCACCTCTCTCTCTCTCTCCTCGAGCCTGATATCTTTAGTGCCCTTTTTCGTGACACCAGCGCTGCCGCGCTTGCACGCCGCCAATCCCGAGCTGCTGCCTTAGCTCAGCAAGCTGCCGCGTCAGGTGATCGTCTCTCGGCTGACGCTGCGCGTCGTCACCAGCGTTCGCTACAGCGTAAGGCCCGACTTTGGCGCCCGAAAGGCAGCTCGCTTGTTCTGCAGGGAGTGCGTCCTGAGACGCTGGCTCCAGCCTCACCACCCTCCGACGCTTCTCCAGTGGCGCGTTCAGCAGAAGATATCCGCGCTGCGCTCTCTAGCCATTGGGGGGAAGTGTTTAAGGCCAAGGTAGTGGACCCTGTCAAGCTCCGTACGTACGTGGACCGCCTCGGCTGCCCCTGGGCCGGCCGTGGCCTAGGTGGCCTCCCTGTGCCGTCGCGGGCGGGCCTCGAGAAGGCTTTGCTTCGCGCTCGTATCTCTGCTCCAGGGCCTGATGGGTTCACTTACCGCGCGTGGGCCGCTATCCCCGAGCAGCTGGATGTCTTGCATGACCTCGCCCTTCACCTTTTTCGTGGTGACTATGTGCCACGCGATCTTAATGATTCTGTGTTCGCTTTCCTGCTGGAGGGGTCGTTGCCAGAAGATCACTTCGACTGTGTCAGGCAGGCTAGCAAGGTGCGCCCTCTCTCGCTGCGCAACACTGATACCAAAATCATCGCCAGTGCATCGAACTTTGTGCTGCGCCAGGCGGTCGCCAAAATAGTGCACCCTAACCAGAGAGGCTTTGTGATAGGAAGGAATTTCGCCCGCAACATCATATTTATGGACGCCTCTGCCAGAGCTCTCAGCGCATCAGAGAATGCTGCAGAGCTTTGGCCATGCTTTGTGTCATTTGATATTGCCGCCGCGTTCCCCTCCGTGGGACACCAATGGTTGTTCGAGATTCTCCGCCGTCACGGAGTCCCCCAAGGGTTCCTCAACCTTCTCCACTCGCTCTACTTCTGCCCTAGGGGCTTCGGACGGTTCGGAGGTGAATTGCATTTTCTTTTCCATATCTGCAGTGGCGTCCTCCAAGGATGTCCTCTCTCGGGGTCTGTATGGGCCCTCATTTTCGATCCAGTGATTCGTTTGCTCTCCCAAGCTGTTGAACACCCCGCTGACCAGAGTCAGATCCCAGGCCAGGTAGGAGGATGTGCTGATGACGTAGGCGCAGTGCTCCCACAGTTGTGTACGCTGAAAGACATGATGCCTCACTTTAATGATGTTGCTGAGCACGCGTTCCTGCGTCTCCAGCCTGCCAAATGCTGCATCGTGCCACTGTGGGCTCAGTGCACTCTGGAGATCGCTCATAGCATCCGAGGTTGGCTAGCCAGTGAATTGCCTGAGTGCCAGGAGTTCGATATCCAGGGATCGACGGCGTACTTGGGGGTTCAGTTTGGGCCGGAGGGGGATCTCGGACTCCAGTGGCATCAAGCAGCACAGAAATGGTGGCATCGCACGATTGAACTGCCATCATCTCGTGCTGCCTCTGCTCTCTCGATCTTCCAATATAACATGTACGCAGTCAGCACTCTCGGCTATCTTGCTCAATTCTTTCCCATGTCTCCCAGTGCCATCGCCCGCGAAGGTCTTGCTCTGCATAAGTTGCTCCGTCTCCCTCCCAACACCTTCTCCCTCGCCGATTTGCTTTCTGCCTCATGGATTGGGTCGTCACCCCGATCGCTCGCAGCCCTGGGCATCGCTTCCGCATGGAGAATGGCATCGCACACGGTCCCAGATTGGAGGGGCGCCTTCGTGGCGCTCCAGCAGGCCGCCGACGCCGCCTGCGGCTCCCCTGCTCTCTCTGCTCCGCGGTGGGCAGCTGGAGAATGGTGCGCCCCGTGCTGGAGGCGGGCGGAGTCCATCGTCCAGTACTTTCACTCCCTCCTCTCCTCTTCCCCGTCTGTTGTCGTCAGGCGTCGTGACTCCTCGCTTCGCTCCACCCACCCCCTTTCTCTTAGAGCATGGGAGACGGCTAAAGCGGAGGGTAGAGCCGAGGCGAGAGCGGCTGAAGCTAACCAGCGCAAACCGAAGATCCAGCGTATTGTCGGTTCGGCTGTGTCGCGGGCCCTGTACCCTGAACGTTTCCATCTGACGCTCAGCCGCCGTCTGAGAGCCTGGGAGATCCCACCCCCGCCCGATCTCAGTGCTCGCTGGTCATTGCTGCGTGCAGAGCTCTCCTCAGTCCGACCCTCGTGGAGATGGGCTGCATGGAAGTCCCTGGCGGGAGGTTGGACCACATCGTGTCGGACGCACGTCTCGCGGCACTCGCGGGATTGCATTTTTGGTTGCGGAGGCTCCGACAGTATCAGCCACTACTTCCGTTGCCCCCGAATGAGGCACCACGTCGCCATGTGTTGGGTGCGGCTCGTCTTTCCTGTGGAGCCCGTGCTTTGGCTTGGCCTCGGGAGTCCCTCGGAGTACGGCACGGAAGATTGTGAGCTGAGTCGGGCCCAGACGCTTGAGGCAACGGCCTTAGCGTTTCATATCTATCACAAGGCCAAAGATTCAGTGCCTCCTGGGGCACACCTAACGTATACAGAAGCCGAGCGGATGGCTGGTGCTGCGCGTTTGGCGCTTCGCGTCTAGTGCGGTCATCGGGAGCCCGCCCTCAGGGTACGTCCACTCCTCCTCCTCCTCCTCCTCCTCCTCCTCCTCCTCCTCCTCATCCTCCCTCCTCCTCCTCCTCCTCCTCCTCCTCCTCCTCCTCCTCCTCCTCCTCCCCCTCCTCCTCCTCCTCCTCCTCCTCCTCCTCCTCCTCCTCCCCCCGCCAGAACGAGTAAGAGGACCGCAGCGTTGCGCGAGCGGGTGCGGCCCCGAGAAAGGCCAGGGCCGAGGGAGCCTGGTGTGCTCCAGGGTGGGGCCCTGTCGTTGGCGCCCTGGCGGCGGGCTCCGCATCCTTCGCCAGGCCAGCAACAGAGGAGCAGCAGATCGCCCCAAACATGATCGCGTCGTGGACAAAAATCAGGACGGCAGGTGTTTCGCCGTTCTCGGCCTTGGGGGCCCTCGCCGTGCCTCGGGACCGTCAAAAACGACTCAGGACGGAAACCCGGTCCCAGGGAAAGGTCGGGATTTCAGGGACCCCGCCTCGAAAAAATCATGACGTCGCATGTCTGAGAATAGAGGAGCAGCAAATCGCATGAACATGATGCTTGGCATGCGCCGCACCGCCGACCCCTTGGGGAGCGGGCGGTCGTGGCGTCTGCTTGTCAGGGCCTCTTGGGCACCTTTCGGGGGCTTCCTGGTGCCCTTTTGGGCGCCGCGTGGGGGGCCTACGGGGGGCCTCTTGGAGCTTCTACGAGGCCGTCTGTGGGGCTGTGTGGGGGCCCTCTTTGTTTGTCTACGGGCCTTCTTGAAAGCCTCTGGGGGCGTCTGGGGGGCTTTGGGGAGCCTCTTGGGCCGTCATGGCGCGTCGGGAAACCGAAAAAGCGAGAACGCTAAACTATTCAGAAACATATTGAAATCAATGAATGTTACCTCGCGGGGCCCTTTTGGGAGGCTCTTGGAGGTCTCCGAGGGCGTTTGGGGGGCGTTTGGGGCCGTGTGGAGGCTACGTGGCCGTCCTGGAGGAGCTCTCGGCGACTGGAAGCCCCTTTGGGTTGTCTTGGGGGCCTTTTGGGGCCCTCTGGGCTCCTTGTGCGGACCTCTGTCCTCCCATAATGCGTTAGGATCCGGGCGGACCCCCCTCCCTCAAATCGACCGGACCAGAGTACGGGGGAGGGGTCGGGCGAGGGGTAAGCTTCTCACTCGCTGAGGACACTTGAAGGGGTCGGGGGATTTTGCCGCCGCGTTCACCTTGCAGTGTTTTTTTGTTCTTCCGAGATGGACGGTGGACCGTCACACACGGGGTAATGTGGTGCCCCCTGCCGTCGTGTAGCAAACCAATACACTACACAGTGTGAGCGGGACGCCCGAAGATAATCCAGGCCATGTCGCAAAATTCACTTTGCCTCGTAATTATCTTGATGACCTGGATGGTTGGGCGGATGTCTGTGGCTCGGGTCGGCCGTCGGTCGAGTGGGCGAGTGTCTATGAATACGGAGCAGGGGTAATCTATTTCCGGAGGGGCAGAAGGGGTTTGGAAGACAGGCTCCCCTAACCCACCGACGCCCAGATTTCTGGTGGGATGTGGTTTGCGGGCGTAGTTGCTGGTTTCGTGTAGGCTGCGAGAGGGCCTTCGTCGCAGGAGCTACACTCGTTTTGTAAGCTTGGCCAGGATGATGCTCAGGAGAAGCTTGTCGGGAGGGTGGTTGAAGGGGGCATGAGGTGGGCATCTGTCAAAATGCGTTTTGGAGCCGTCGGCGGCGTCTTGAAGCGAGATTTGGGCCGTGTCGGGGCCCTCTTGGACAAGCGACCGCGTACCGGCCAACGATTCCCCCAGTGGCAATCGCGGCACAGCCCGCACGGGCAGTAGTGAATTCTGCGGCTGACATTTTCAGTGGTCGCCGCGCACGCATAAGGAGACGAACGAGAAGCAACGTATATTAACGGCGGGCATATGTCGAAATATCTTTTGATTATCCTAGACGCCTACGGCGAATCACCGCCGCCCCCTGCCTTTTTGGAAGTGCCTATGTGGGCGAACGTTGGGGCCAGACCTGCCAAGGTGTCGGACCTGATGTTCCCCGCATCGGTTTGGAAAGCCTTCGGGGAACACGTGGGCATATTGAAGGTCATCTTGGCCGCCTGGAGGCCATTTTGACCCTGTCGGGCCTTCTTGGAGGACGTCTTGGAGGGCTCGTGGGCCGTCTTGGAGGCCATCTTGAGCGTCTTGGAGGCCTCTTGGGCCGTCTTGGGGGCCTCCTGGGGCCGTCTTGGGCCTCTTGAGCGATCTTTGGGGGCACTGGGGCCGTCTCGGACCGTCGGAAGGCCGAAAAAAGCAAATGCCACAATCCTTAAACAACTCATGGGAAATCAATGATTTGGGCCTTTTCGGCTTTCCTGGAGGCCCTCTTGGAGGCCCCTTGGGCCGTCTTGGGCCATCTTAGTGCCATATTCGGCCGTCTTGGTGGGCCCCTGGCCCGTCCGACGCCGTCGGAAGCCGTTTGGGGGGCCTCTCTGAGCCGACTGAGGGCCCTCTTGGAATGCTCCAGGGTCGTCCTGGAGGCCATCTTGGGCATCTTAAAAGCCTCCTGGGCCGTCTTGGGGGCCTCTTGGGGCCGTCTTGGGGGCCTCTTGGGCCGTTCTGGAGCCATCTTGGAGGCATCTTGGGCGATCTTTGGGGGCTCTTGAGCCGTCTCGGTCCGTCGGAAGGCCGAAAAGAAGCAAGTGTCAAAATCCTTCAAAAACCTATGGACAATCAGTGTTTGTGGCCTTTTCTGGCCTTCCTGGAGGCCCTCTTGGAGGCCTCTTAGGCCGTATTGGGCCAGCTTCGAGCCAACTTCGGCCATCTTGGTGGGCTCCTGGCCCGTCTGACGCCGTCGGGAGCCGTCTTGGGGGCCTCTCTGAACCGACTTGGGGTCCTCTTGGGGCGCTTCGGGGCCGTCTTGGAGGCAATCTTGGGTGTCTTGGAGGTCTCTTGGGCCGTCTTGGGGCCCTCTTGGGGCCGTCTTGGAGGCCTCTTGGGCCGTCGTGGGGCCCTCTTGGAGGCCTCGTGGGCGATCTTGGGGCGATCTTGGCGGCCTCTTGGGACGTCTTGAGCCGTTAGAATTCCGAGAAGCGGCGAATCAATGATTTTGGGCTCTTCGGGTCCTCCTGGAGGGCCTCTTGGAGGCCTCTTGGGTCGTGTTGGGCCGTCTTGGAGGCTTCTTGGGCGAACTTGGAGGTATCTTGGACTCTCTTGGGCCGTCTTGGACCATCTTGGGCGAACTTGGAGCCCATCTTGGACTATTTTGGAGGCCATCTTGGGCCAACGTGGCCATCTTGAAGGCCATCTTGAGCCGTCTTGGCGGACTTTTTGTCGACGCTGAGGTGGTTTACGCGGCCTTCCGGGACCCCGGCAGAACGCGCCGAAGCCCCAGGGGGAGTTCGTTTGGAAAAAAGAACCAAAACCACAACCGAAAGGATTCAGCACGCCAGGCACCCCTGCGATGAAACGACAGGGGGCGGCGGATCGAATGGCCTTTAGCACATCCCGCCCTCGTGCCTGGACTGCGGGTGTGAGGCCACGCGGATTCGGGCCTCTCGGAGCTCCTTGGGAGCGTGTTAGGGGATTCTTGGGGCAGCCAGGGGGCGGTTTGGGGTCGAAGGTTTGAGATGTTCGTTCAGGCTCCCCCTCTGGGCCCCCTCTTAGTACTGTCCTGGAGCCCCCTGGGCCGTCTTGAGGACTTCTTCAGTGGCCTTGGGCCCTCTTGGGCCGTCTGAGAGCCCCGTTGGGGGCCTCTTCGGCAGTCTTAGAGCGATCCTGGAGGCTTTTTGGGCTGTCTTGGACGCTGCGAACGCACAAAAATCGGACTGCTGAAAATACGCGCTTTCCGATGGGAATGGGGCGATTGTTGCTTCTTGAGGCCGTTTTGGGACGCTTCTTGGTTTCTTGGGGCGTCTTGGGGGTCTCTTGGGCCGTCGGCGGGACAGCGCGGGCGTTCTCGATCGGCTCGTGACCCTTTTGGATCGCCCAGAGGGTCTCTTTGCGTATTCTTGACATGTTTTTTGCATGTTTTTTGAACGGTCGTGGGGCCCTCTTGGATCCTCTGAGAGTCCTCTTGTGGGCCTCTTGGGCCGTGTTGGTGCGACCCAGGAGGTTTCCTGGGCTGTCTTGGACGTTGCGATCGCAGAAGAGGCGACTGTGCTGAAAAATCAAGGTTTTCCAATGGAAATGGGGCGATTGTTGTTCTTCGAGGCCGTCTTGGGGCGCCTCTTGAGGGTTTCTTGGGGCGTCCTTGGGGGCCTCTTGGGTCGTCTGGGGGCCAGCGTGGGCGCTTTCGATAGATTTTTCGGCGGCTCGTGGCCCACTTTGAGCGCCCAGAGGGCCTTTGGGTGCCCTCTTGGCCTGTTTTTGGGGAGGTTTTTCGAGCGGTCTTGGGGCCCCCTTGGGTCGTCTGAGAGCCCTCTTGGGGGCCTGTTGGGTCGTCTAAGAGCCCTCTTGCCTGTTGGGCCGCCTTGGGGCGACCCAGGAGGCTGCCTGGGCTGTCTTGGACGTGGTGATCGCAGAAGAGGCGGATGTGCTGAAACACGCACATTTTCCTTTTGCGGAATGGGACTACTGTTGCTTTTCGAGGCAGTTTTGGGGCGCTTCTTGAGGGTTTCTTGGAGCGTCTTGAGGGCCTCTTGGGCCGTCTGGAGGTCAGCGTGGGCGTTTTCGATTCATCTATCGGCGGCTCGTGGTCCTCTTGGACTGTCCAGAGGACTTCTTGGTGCCCTCTTGGCTTGTTTTTGGGCCCTCTGCCCCCCCGTGACGCGTTCCGCCGGTTCCCGGGTGACCCCCCTCCAAATCGACCAGACCGGGCTCCTAGCGGAGGGGTTTGGGGAGAGGGAGACATCTCACACGCCGATTCAAGGGGTCGGCAGATTCGTCGGAGGTCTAGGCTGATTTTTTGGATCTGCGCTGGAACCCCATCCCTGTTACGCGGAGCGCGCCAGGGGCGGCGCCGGAGGCTAGGGGGATCCATCGCCGATCCAATAAATTCTCGCGAACCTCCAACGAACGGTTTATGTTTATGGCATCGCTTGCCCCTCGAAGCAGCGATTCGGAGACTCGTGATTCTAGTTATTCCCTTTGGGGTCGTCCTGATTAGCCTTCAGTCGGGCATGTCCCTCTACAGGACGAAAGTTCAATAATTGGCAAACAATAGTCTGGGGGCGATGTTCGACTGTTTTGACTGATGTTTGTATGTTTTGCTTGTTTGTTATCTTGTCTTTCAAAATCCGCCTGTGGGAGGACATGCCCGACCTAAGATTAGCCTGACCCCCTCCCCCTCGTGGGGCGAGTCCCCGCGGCGCGCCGAGCGGCGGCGGCGCGTCCAGAAGCTCCTCGCGCTCGCGAGCACGGGAATCTTGAAAGGCGTCGCCCCGTCCCCTCTTCTTCCCTCCTTCGCCCTACCTTCGCCCTCCTCCTCCTCCCCCTCGTCCTCCTCGTCCTCCTTCTCCTCCTCCGCCTCCTCCTCCCCCTCCTCCTGCTCCTCCTCCTCCTCCTCCTCCTCCTCCTACCCCTCCTCCTCCTCCTCCTCCTCCTCCTCCTCCCTCCTCCTCCTCCTCATCTCCTCCCTCCTCCTCTCCTCCTCCTCCTCCCTCCTCCTCCTCCTCCTCCTCCTCCCCTCCTCCTCACCGTCCTCCCCCTCCCCTCCTCCCTCCCCCCTCCTCCTCCTCCTCCTCTCCTCCCCTCCCCCTCCCCCTCCCCCTCCCCCTCCTCCTCCTCCTCCTCCTCCTCCTCCTTCTCCTCCTCCTCCTCCTCCTCCTCCTCCTCCTCCTCCTCCTCCTCTCCTCCTCCTCCTCCTCCTCCTCCTCCTCCTCCTCCCTCCTCGGCGTTCCTTCCTGTCCTTTCTCCGCGCGCACGGAAGGAACAGGATGCTGCACCCCCTCGGGGGATGGGGAGAAGGAGGAAGGCCCGCAGCGACCAAGACGCCCGGCACTGCCGCGCGACGAGGGAAGAGAAGCGTGAGCAGCAGGAGGGGGGCGAACAGCCTTCGAACTGCAACGCCCGCGCGGCCGCGGCACCGGCCGGGCGGACGGGGGCCGAGGGCGCAGGTCCTGGGCCGCTTGCGGCGAGCGACGCGCCGGGGGCGGACTTCCACGCATGACGCCCAAGGTGGTTCTACTAGCAACGTGCCTACTCGCACAAGCGGCCCCCAAAGCACATGTCTGCATCGATGTGATGTATCGTAGATATCCCGTGGCGGATCTCCTCCTCCTCCTCGTCTCACTCCTCCTCCTCCTCCTCCTCCTCCTCCTCCTCCTCCTCCTCCTCCTCCTCCTCCTCCTCCTCCCCCTGGCGTTCCTTCCTGTCCTTTCTCCGCGCGCACGGAAGGAACAGGATGCTGCACCCCCTCGGGGGATGGGGAGAAGGAGGAAGGCCCGCAGCGACCAAGACGCCCGGCACTGCCGCGCGACGAGGGAAGAGAAGCGTGAGCAGCAGGAGGGGGGCGAACAGCCTTCGAACTGCAACGCCCGCGCGGCCGCGGCACCGGCCGGGCGGACGGGGGCCGAGGGCGCAGGTCCTGGGCCGCTTGCGGCGAGCGACGCGCCGGGGGCGGACTTCCACGCATGACGCCCAAGGTGGTTCTACTAGCAACGTGCCTACTCGCACAAGCGGCCCCCAAAGCACATGTCTGCATCGATGTGATGTATCGTAGATATCCCGTGGCGGATCCAGGCCGTCTGCGAGCAGTTACTTTCTGCGAGCAGTGGAACGCGCTCGTCTCACGAAGAGAGCCCGGCCCAGAGGCCCACAGAGCCCCCCTCCTCCTCCTCCTCCTCCTCCTCCTCCTCCCTCCCCTCTCCTCCTCCTCCTCCTCCTCCTCCTCCTCCTCCTCCCCTCCTCCTCCCTCCCTCCTCCTCCACCCCTCCGCGGGGCCCCCTTCCCGCCGCGGTGCCCCCCCCCGCCAGGTGCAGCGCGAGGTGGAGCGCGCCCGCCTCGAGGCGGAGAAGGAGCGGCCCCCCCCCCCGCGGCCACCGCCCGCGCCCCGTGCGCGGCGCAGCAGGCCGTTTCTCTCTCTCTCTCTCTCTCTCGGCAGCAGCGGCGGGGCTCCCTCCCTCCATCCCTCCTCCCAGGCCTCCCCTCCCTCCTCCCTCCTCTCCCTCCCTCCCTCCTCCTCCCTCCTCCCATCCTCCCTATCCCCCGCCCCTTCCTCCCCCCCTCCCTCCTCCCGCCTTCTTTCGTCTCTCGCTCCCCCTCCTCCTCCTCCCCTCCTCCCCTCCCAGGCTCCCTCCCTCCTCCCCATCCTCCTCCCCTCCCGCCTCTCTCCTCCCTCGCTCCCTCCCTCCTCTTCCCTCTCTCCTCCTCTTTCCCTGAGGTGCCCGCCAGCTCCAGTGGTGGCACAGTTTGGCTTGAGGTTCCCCCGAGCCCGCCCCACCCCGCCTTGGGGCGGTGCCTCGGCCCAGCACCCACCGCTGCTGTGCTGAGGGGGCGGTGGTCGTTCGCCCGTGGAGCGGTGCGAGCGGTCGGCGTCTCGCGGTGCGTGCGAGTGTCCCGGGATCTGTGGTTGTCAGAAGGTCCTCAGAGTGTCCTCGCTTCTCTCTCTCTCTCTCTCGGCCTCCTCTCCTCCCTCCCCGTCGCCCTTCATGCTCCCTCCAACCACACGGGCGGCCTTCCGGTTTTGGGTCGGGTCCCGTCGGCTGGCCCTTGGCCCTTGACCTCTCTTCTTGCAGGGTGCGTGCCGGCCATCCGCATCCTCCTCCCCCGCCACGTGGGGCTGGGGTTAAGTCGGGCCTGTCCCTCTACAGGAGGAACATTCAAAAACAGTCAAAGAATAGTCGGGGGACAATTGGTCTGCCATTTTCAGCCATTCGGGTGCGTTTGCTTGGCTACTTTCTTGGTTGGTCGTCCAAAGCCCCTCTGTAAGGGGGACGGGCCCGGCCCGTGGCATGGTTGGGAGGCAGGAGGCTGCCGGACTGCCCTGGAGCAGGCGCCCGGCGCCTCTGGCACAGAAGGGCTTCACGGGGGCAGCCTCGAGCACGGCTGCGGGCTCGTGCCACGGGACGGGCCTCCCCTGCGCGCTTCGGCATGCCGAGGCAGGAGGCGTTCGTCCTCTCCTGCTTGTCTTCCTCCCTCGGGCATAAAAGGCCACACGGGGACATCCTCGAGCACGGCTCCAGGCTCGTGCCGTGAACGAGCCTCCCGCGTGATTCGGCATGATGAGGCAGGAGTCAAGCAGCGGCGAAGCGTCCTGGCTCGCCTATGGGCCTACCAAAGAATGTTCTAAGAACCTTTTGTGGCTTCAACGGGATGTTCTAAGAACATGCCTGGTTGGGACTGTTTTGGTTTAACACATCGGGTTTATGTTCTGAGAACATTGTTTTTGTTCTTGAAACTTTTGGGGGTTCTAAGAACATGTGGTCGGGACCGGCAACTCTGGCAATTCCTGGTCAAATTCCGTTCTAACGCCGCTTTTTCTCTCCTGGCCCAGACCCCCCGGCGCCGTAAAAGAACATCCTCTATAACTCTGGAATTTCCTTCTCAAATTCCATTCGAACTCCTTTTCTCCTTCCTGGCCCTGGCGCTTCTCGGGCAATTCTGACTCGACTGTCTCTGAGATTCAGAATTCCCTCTGGAATTTGAAATTCCTCTCAAACTCTGGAAATTCCTGATCACATTCCTTTCTGACTCCTTTTTCCTTCCTGGCCCTGGCGCTTCTCAGGCAATTATGATACAATTGTCTCTGGGTTGCAGAATTACCCCTGGTATTCGAAATTCCTTTCTAACTCTGAAATATCCTTATCGAATTCCTTTCTGACTCCTTTTCTCCTTCCTGGCCCTGGCGCTTCTCGGGCAATTCTGCTTCGATTGTCTCTGAGATGTGAAATTACCCCTGGTATTCGAAATTCCTTTCTAACTCTGGCAAGTCCTTATCACATTCTTTTCTAACTCCTTTTTCCTTCCTGGCCCCGGCGCTTCTCGGGCAATTCTGATTCGATTGTCTCTGAGATGCAGAATTACCCCTGGCATTCGAAATTCTTCTCTAACTCTGGAAAGTCCTTATCAAATTCCTTTCTAACTCCTTTTTCCTTCCTGGCCCTGGCTTGCACTCCCCTGGGGGGCTGCAAATGCGCGCGGCCGCAGAACCAGGGCTCCCGCAGTACAGATTGAGGCAAACTGTTGCCAACAGATTGCAAAACGTAGCACCGTGAAAAACAAAATGGCCAAATCTGTGTATGTCAATTTCGTATGCTCGATTTCGCGAACGGCGCGATCGTCACCTGGTGGCTGAACGTACTTGCAATGTTCGGACCCGGCGCTCATGGGGCCCGTGAGCAGGGGCTTGTGCGACTCCAGGCAATTTTCTGCGCTATATTGCAGGCGCGCGAAAATAAATGCCGTCGATGAGCCAATCTTGATGTTGGTGGGGCGCGCGCCGCGTTTTCGATTGGCCAGGGCGGTCGCTACAGCGAGGTTCTCGTTCGAGACCCCCTTGGGTGAAGCCTGCGACACTGCGGGCGGGCTCTGGTGAGCCTTAGCGTCGCTGCTTGTCCTAACACACAAAGGGGGCACGTTGCCCCGCGCTCCCCCGCGAGGAAGCCCGGGCGCGGCTGGGGAGCGCTGCGGGGCAACCCAAGTGCCCATATGGCGCGTCGCGCAGCCACCCACGCCATGCTTTGTAGTAGTTGCTCCGCCGACGCCCCACATGCAAACCATTCCAGGTTAGCCAGGGAGCCCCACCGAACGAAGCAATAATGGGAGGTGCTGGGGGTGCGACCCGCGTAAGCAGCGCAGCGGGAAAAGTCTTTTGCGCGCGATCGCTCACTGCTTGCTCGTCCTGGGGTCGACCGCCGCAACGGGGGGAGGCGCACGGGGCACGCGTGCGCAAGGGCACATTTGGCTGCGGTTGCGAAGCTGCCCTTTTTCGGGCCTTGTCCTTGAAGTGCGATGGGGCGCCCAGGGTTTTATCAATGACGCGCCCGCGCATTTTTGATGCCCCCGCGGCGGTTGGGCCACATTGCTTCGCAGTTGGCATGGCGAAGATGGGCGTGTAAACTTGCGGCCGCAGGCCATGTGAAATCTACATGCCGGCCCTAGCTGTCGCGTATTCCAAGGCCTGCCTGTAGGTCCCACCGCCCGCCGAATGCGATGGGGGTTGGCAGACCCCCTTCCCCTGACCTGCGATGCGTTGTTTACAAACGGATTAGCATGACCAGTAGGCCCTATCCCGATCACACCAAAATCTCATCACACACGTCGTTATCAGCAGTCCCCCCCCGTGTTCTCTTCCTCATCATCCCTGCGCGCCTTTCTCATCATGCCCTCCTCTTCATTCTTGTCGTTCCGCACAGCTCTGGCGTGAGAGGAGCCATCCACTGGGAAGGCAGCCGCGTCCGAATGAGTCGGTTGCTGGCCTGGGAGCACCCGTTGTTGATTCGCGGTTGTTTCCTCCTTTCCCACGCCCCTGGAACTCTCGCTCTCCCTCCTCATTCCCTTCTGTCTCTCCCCCGTCCCCGCATGACCTCGCCTTCCCTCCTCTCCGAAGTCCACGGTCGGAACTATTGGCATTCGGCTTGCCCCTCCCAGGCTGCCAGCATCCGGCCTTTCGAAGGCCTCTTGGGGCCTCTTGGGAGGAGTACCCGAAGACACTTGGAGGCCTCTTTTCGGCTTTTCGGGGGACCTCTGGGGCCTCTTGCAGCCTCTTGGGCTTGGACGCCTCCTGGGAACATCAGGAGGCATCTTCGGCTTTTCTTGCGCGCCTTCTGGCGCTATCGTGTATCATTTTGGGATGGATCGGCCTCCACGTGTCATGCCAAGCTCCCTCTATTGAGCCTCTCATGAAGCCGCTTCGGGGGCATCTTGGTCCTCTCTTGGACTCAGGGCCCGTCTTGCAGCCGTCTTCGGAGTCTCTTGGGCCGTCTTGGACGTCCGCAAGACCCATGAATCGACAGTGTTACAACTACGCGCAAATTCTCAAGGGCTGTGGGCGACATTGGTTTCTTTTGCCGACCCCAAGGGCCCCCCATATGCCCCACTTGAATCCCAAGAGAGGCCCGTGACGGACCTGAGGGCCATCTGGCATTCTTGAAGTTTGGACCCCGAGCCGCGCTCCCAAGGCCTTTGGTAAAGTCACGCGGCTGTCCCCACTGGCGCCCGCGAGCGCCAAGAAACAGCCAGGAATTCTTGGAATCTGGGGCATGGGGCCTTTCAGAGGTATTCCCCGCGCATTTCATGGACAGAGCTCGAAGGGACTTGTGAACAGTCCGCTTAATTTCTGCGTTGTGGTGGCATAGCCGTTGGTCGGTGTCAGCCTCCAATGGTGCCGTGGGGGCACTCGTTGCGCGGCCGCACAGCAGCGCACGAGTACGGGAACAGAGAGCGATGCCTGGATAGATTTAGCTGGGCGCGGATGCGAGGGAGGACCCAGAGGTGGAGAAGGGGGTGGAGGAGGATGAGGAAGAGTGCGATGAGGAGGGGGTGGTAATTGGGACAAAGGTGGATGAGGACTGGAGGGAGACACAACGAATACGGTCGATTGCGATTGGGTAGTCGTTGCATTTCCTGAGTCTCTAATTCCTTGCCACTGCAGAGCCGAATCCGAGATCGGGCGCCCATGAGTTTGAGGGCAGGGCGCATTGTAAGTCTGATGAGGGTTGGTGGGTGGAGGGATCAGGGGGATAATGACAGCACGACGGTAGAAAGCCATTGAATGGTGATGTGTCGACCGAGGGCACAAACATGAGGGCGGCTGCTGAATTCTTGACGCTTCGCGCGTCCCCACCAGCCGATCCACAAACGAGGCACAGGCGAGTTGAGGTGATAGGGACCTGTAGGAGCAAAGAGGGGGACAGCCGAACCGTTCGAAGGAGGATGAGGAGGAGGAGGAGGAGGATGGATGGATGGATGGATGGATGGATGAAGGAGGAGGGAGAATGATGACGAATCATATGCTGACGATGATGATGATGCTGATGATGATGATGATGCTGATGATGGTGATGATGATGCTGATGATGATGAGGATGATGGTGGTGATGATGTTGATGTTGTTGTTGATGATGATGATGATGATGTGATGATGATGATGATGATGATGATGATGATGATGATGAGGCGGCGGAGGAGGAGGAAGGAGGATGGGCGAGAAGACGGACCAGAGGCCTCTCGGAGTGGGATATCTTTCGGGCGCCTCTTTGAGGCCTCTTGGGGCGTCTTGGGGTTTTCTTGGCGGTCCAGGGGGGCTCTCGGGCGTCTTGGGTTCCTCGGAGGGGCTCTTGGGGCCGCTTGGGTCGTCTTGGGGGCCTCTTGGGAGTCTATTTGGACCATCTTGGGGCCTCTTGAGGCCTCCTGGACGCCTTTTGGGGCCATCTTGGAGGACATCGATAAAAAAAGAGGAGCTTCAATTATCCCCCCCCCTCCCCCTCGGGAGTCCGTAAAATCGCCTCTTGAGGCGCTCTCGGGGTGTTTTTGGAGCGCTCTTGGGAGCTCTTGGGGCCGTCTTGGGCCCTCTTGGGCCTCCCTCGGGGCCCTCGCGGGCCATGTAGAGCCATCTTGAGGCCTCGAATGGCCATCGGAAGCGAACGGGCGACGATGCAATCATCATTGGTTTGTGGTTTGTAAGAAAAGTTTTGGAAGGATTTTACCGTCTTGCGGGATGATTTGGAGGTCTCGGAGGCTTCTGGGAGCCGTCTTGGAGCGTTCTTGGGGCCTCTTGGAGCATCTTGAGAGCCAGATTGAGGAATCTTAGGCTGTCTTGAGCCATCTTGGATATCATCTTGGGCTCTTCGAGGCCCTCTTGGAGCCATCTTGGGCCATCCCGGACGCTCTAACTGCCCGCGATCCCCCCCCTCCAGGTCCAGGGGAGGGGTCAGGGGGAGGGGTAAACCCCTCCCCGAAGGGGAAGAAGGCGGCTGGAAGAGTTAACGCTCTAGACCACCTTACGCCCTAAAGGGCTGGTGGGATTCACCATCTCGGTCAGGAGAGCGCCGCCAAATATTGTCGACCAGGCGAGCGATGTGCCAAGCTCTCGTGTCACAGACCAGCTGAAACATGAGGGTTCGTGATGGCAGTAAACAACTCAGAAGGCTCACCACTTGACCACGTCGTGATCACTGCCATCGCCATCGTACTTCTATGGTTGCTCGAAAGAGGCAGTGGCTGAGACACACTGCACTTCTGGTATTGTGCCTGTGCCTGTTGCCGCTGGATGGATGTCGACTGCGATGTTGGTGACCTTCTGAGCCTCGGCAGGCTATTTGCTGCGTGCCACGAGGGCCAGCGCGTAGCAGTGGCGCCCGCTGAACAGTTTGCTCTGGTGGCGGCGCCCGCAGCCCCGCCAGCAGCGGGGGCTGTCGACCCACATGTTCAAGAGGACTTGCAGGAGTTAGCGCTCCTTGGTGCCATCGGCGCTGTCGTCCCGCACCAGGCGAATCGCAAATTCCAGAGGAGGTCTTGGCAGCACGCGCTGAATGCTAGTAGGGAATGGAGTCGTCTTTGCATTCAGAGGAAGCTCGATGATGCACAGGGCCAGCTTAAAAAAGCTAAGACACAACTTGCAGTGGTGGCAGCTTCATTCCCGGCAGCGCAGAAGATCCTCGGCGTTCGAGCCCACGAGCTGAAGAGATACCTGAGTGGGGAGGGCGGCGAGCAGACGCTGGCCCAGGTCACCATGCATCTGGCAGTCGTTGGGTCGACAGGCTCCTCCTCAGCCAAATCTTCTTCTCAGATTCGAGCGATTGCTCGCGCGGCCAGATGCATCCGCAGCGTCATGGCCGACCGTGTCCAGGCACTCGTTATGCCTGTCCATCCTGTTGTCGGGGAATACCGTGTGGTGGTCATATGTTACCAATGGGACGAGACCCTGCAATCGCTCAGGTCGCTGGTAGGAAGTGCACCGTCCACACGTGGGGCACCACAGCGATCATCGACTGCCAGTTCCAAAGTTCAGACCATGGTCCAATCTGCAGTGGTGACCGAATTTACGTACGCCGACCCCGCTCAAGAGGCAACAACCGTCTACGGGGTCCCTTGGATTTGTCGACCAATGTTCCTGTGGAGGCAGACAGCCAATCATATTTTGGAGGCTCTGTTTCGGTCCTACCCCGTGGACCTGTCAGATCGAGCACGGGTTGCCGCCATGAGCCAATTGTCGGACGCCGTGGTGTTGGTGTTCTTGCGCGATGGGGCGAGCGCAAACGGACTTGCGATCAAACACATTCTGTCTGTGATATGCCAGCAAGGGTTTCCCAACATTCTCCCTTTCAGCCAATTGTGCTGCTTACATTTGTGCGCGATTGCCAGGACCAGAGTAAAGCAAGTTCAATCGATTTTGAATTCCCTGAGCAGCTTCACCCGGTGGCTTCGGACCAGCAGGAGCGGCGGGGCGGGGGGGGGGAAGGGCGCCCGACCCGCGTAGCAGAAATCGGAAGCACGGGGTTGCGTGGGGACACAGCGGGCGCGGGCGTTTTTCAGTTCTTGTCCGCTCCCCCAGGAACTCGGAAGCGTTGACCGCCAGCTTGGCTCGCGTGGTTCGGCGCATTTTGCAAGTGGAACCATCCCCGAGGCCAGAGGTGTACGCCAGGAGGTCAGAGCGCGTCTTTGGCGTTCTCTTCACCTCTCATGGCTGTGATGAATACCTATGGAAAAGACTAAAAGGGGACCTGGTGCGGGCCAGCTTTCGCCAGGAGTTGCTCGAGTACCTTTCCCTGATTGACTTGCCTGCTGCTGGAGAGGCTGCCCCAGGATTGACGCATTGGTGCTGTGTCCGGGAAGGCAGCCCTGAGGCCGCTCGGGGACTCCCAGTCGGGGGTCGCTGCTGCAAGAGCTTCGAAGAGAGCGTCAAGAAGGTGCTTCAGCCCATCGAGACCTTCATCGTCGGAAGGGGCTGGCAGCAAATGGCGCTCAGTAGGTGGACGCACGTCCCACAGTGTAGTCGGCGAGCCCTTCTGTCCTGCCTTGGACCCAGGCTACTGCCGAGCGCGCTCGACGATCTGAGGACCAAGTGGGGCGTTTCCGACACCGTCGAGGCGCGGCTGGCGAGGTTGATCGAGATCGACAAGGAGGATTTCGCCAGCCACAACAAGCTGAGACTTTTACGGTTCTCCCGTTCTCTGTGTAGCCCGGCCTCCCCCGTGGAGCTCAGTATTTCAACTGTATCGTTGCTGGTCTTGGACTCCATCATGTACAGCTTGTTAGGGCATCGGGAGCGGGCCCGAGTAGGCATCATGGACCTCATGAGGCCAGGGGCGTCCGTGATCACGAAGGCGCAGGTTGAAACATTGAACTTGGTGTCAGCGTTCAACTCGGACGAGACGTGTCCATGGTTCCTGCTCGCCTCTATGGGGATTGATTTGGCCGACAGGGTCACGCGCCTACGCGTGCGAGCTCAACTTCTCCAGTGCTCCTCAGGCGTCTTAGGTTCGTATGAGCTTCGCATGTCGAAACCTCCGTACACTCTCGCCCTGCTGTGCATGGACGGGGTCCGCCAGCGCACGATTGATGAGATTCTGCGCCGTTTTAAGGACGAGCCCGAAGAGTGCTTGCCCTTCTTCTGCCGCCAGTGGAAGAAGCTGCATATCTAGCGCTCCGCGCCAATTCCACATCATACCGAAGGGTTGTGTGTGACGGCGGGGGGGGGGGGGAAACGCGTGAGAAGTCCGCCGATGGTGCCCTCTTTGAGCTCCAATCGTTTACTGTGCGTTGCGTGCGCGCGCATGTGTTTGAATGCGCGCGCCCGTTAGGGGTGCATGCTGCGGTATTGTTGTGTGCGTGTGTCACATGTACATATGTGCGCATGTACGTATTCCACATTCGGTACATAAAAGTAAGGAAAGAGGGGAATTGGGTGGAAAGGGGTTGGAGGCAGGAGGGTGAAGCTATCGTCGGCCTCGTTGTGCTCGACGCCGTCGCCGTCATCGCTGCGTCTCTGTCGTCGCCGTTTTCGGCCGAGCTGCGGTCGGAGCGACCGGCCAGGCCACCTAGCTGCGGCTAAATCGCCGTCGTCGCCGTCGTCGTCACACCGCCGTCGTCGTCGTCGTCGTGCAGAATAACGCCAGCTTCGTCGAGCTCGACCTCATCGCCGTCATCGTCGTCGTCGTCGCGCCGCCGCCGACCGACCCCGCCACTGCCGTCGCCGTCGATGTTGTCGTCGTCGCTGTCGTCGTCGCCGTCGTCGCCGTGCACGGTCGAGCTTCGAGCGGACCGCCTGGCCACCTATCTTCGGCCGAACCTCGACCGACCGTTGTCGTCGTCATGGGGGAGTTGGCGATAGAGTCATGCAGACGCTTACCGACAACGGAGTCGGGGCATCCATCATTCATTTTGCATTCCCCCTCCCTAGACACCGACGCCGTCAATTTAGAACAACCCAGCAACGCGGGGGACTACCTGGGGGCTTTGGGCGGCAATCTCTTCTCGTGCCCCCCTCCACTCTGTGCCTGGGCATCTTGTGCGTGTCGCTGTTTCCACCCTGGGGTTCTTGTGCCCTATTGGGTTTTCCGCTTGAAGCATGTGAGCGGTCGTTTCAGATGCTCCGTTTTGGTTACCTCTTGGGGCTGCCTTGGGCCTGATTGGGGATTTCCCGTGGGCCCCCGCGGACTCTTGGGGCCTTCGTGGCCCGTCTTCGGGCCCCTGTTGGACTTGGGCCCTACGTTTCGTGCCCCTCTGAAGCTCCACCCCCATGTGCCCCTATTTGTCCCTTTCCTTGGCTTCCCTCCTTCCCCCCAAATGGGGGATCAGAGAGAGGTTTTCGGGCAGTGGGCAGCCGCTTCTTCTCCGGACAACGGCTCGCCTGCGTGATGTAGGGCCGCTATAGCTTGGAGGGCCCATGCGGGCACCGGCAGATCCGACGCGCGCTCTTCAGTTGACCAAAGGGCGAGCTTCGATTCACGCTTGGGCCTCCAGCGACATCTGCATCGATTTTTCGGAGAGGGCGCACGCATTGATGCGGCAAGACCTCGGAGGCTCAGGGCACGCCAGAAACCCCACAGTGGCTTCTAACCGGGTTTTCATGAAGATGTGCATGCAGTGCCATGCACAAGCGGGTGGTGCAAGCGTGTGTCCCGTTTGCGTCGGCCAGTTCGCTCTGTCCGACGCCCGTGAGCACTCCAAGGGGGGGAGCGCCTACATGGAGTACCACAATTTCAAACTACATTCTTACAAGCAACTCCACGCGCCTGATCGCCCCCTTACAGAAGATGAGACGAGGGCTGCCGAAGAGAAAATAACTCGTGGCTGGGAGTCTATTAGAAATGGACCTCAGTACGCGACGTGGCTGGCGAAGTATAGGACTTCTCATCGTCTTCGGGCAGCGGGCCAGCATGCTATCGCTGATGGCCCAGCCGCACACGCAAGTGGCGCCTGCCCGCAGTTCGACAGCCTGTGGGGCGACAGCACAGATCGGTCTTTCTTGATAAGCCCTGATAACATGGTTGCGCACGGCTTGGACAAACCACCTGGCAAGGATATCGAAAAGAAGGCTTGGTACGACGAGGAATTATGTGTGAAGGCAGACGTCCGAGACCGATTGTCTGAGATAGTGGGCGACTGGCCGTGTGGAGAGGACGGGTGTTTCGGTTGCAAGAAAAATGTTTGCCGAGTTCATAAGTTGACTCCTGACTTCGCCAAGCAGTTCGATGAGCTCGCCAAGAGAATCAGCGATTTCGTCGATGCTGTTGGCCACGAGGCTGTTGGGGAGGCCGATGTTTTATTGAATTTCGTAGGCAAGAACACACGCGACGAGACAGACGCGGAAGCTTTGATGTTCTTGTATTTGTTGGTCGACGCACGGTACAAACCCAAGGTTCAAGTTTATAGTGGCCTTCGGCCAGTCCCACCGCCGTGCTCGAGGCGTGGGCAGTAGGTTTCCTGGGGTCTCTTGGATTTTTTTTGTTTGCCCACGCCTCATTGGGGCCACTGGGGTGGTTCTTGGAGGCCTGCGGAGGTCCTCCTGTGGACCTCTCTTGGGTGATTCTGGGAGCCCTTCGGGCGCCTCTTGGGTGCTGGGAGGTGGTCTCGGGGGCCGTTTCGGGGTAGAGTCCTCGGCGGCCCCTTGGGGTTCCTTCCCTTCGGCCCCTCTTGGGCCCTCCCTGGGGGGGCCCTTTGGGTTCCTCCTGGAGTTCGGGGCCCGTCTCGGGAGGATTTTGGGGCTTTTTCTTGCGCTATCTCGAACGGTCTTCAGCCACAGGACGCCCGCGAGACAAGCACGCAGACAATGCTTTTCCATGAGGTCGGCGTTCTTGGCCGGCCTCGTGCCCCAAGGATTCCAAGACGGCCCGAAACCCCCTCAGCGGGCCCCGGGCCCCCCCCGCGGGACCATCATCGAGTGTGCGGGCAGTTTGGAATCCGACCCCAAACACGCCCAAAGGCGCCCGAGCTTCCGATTGCAGTCTTCGGTGCATGTGCAAAAACGCGAATGCCGCCACACACGCGCGCACCGATTCCGACATGTGAGGGAGAAAAAAAAAGGCGCCCAAGCTTCCGAGAAATGGGGTACAGGGCCTCTTGGGGAGCATCTACAACACCCAATGCTGAGGGGCCGAAGGAACCTCAGGGCATTCCTCTGCGCGCCCAGGGGGGGCACGGTGGCGGGTTCTGCCAGTGTGATGCCGGTCATGATCAGGAGTGCACTAATTTTCATAGCGTGCCTATTCCATTCGACATCATGCTATCCGAGCGCCCACCTCGCCTGCCTGGCAACGATGAGTTGTGGGTGTTGAATCTCTGGACATCTGACGAGATATGTTATCGCATGCTCTCCCAGCGGCCTTTGTGGGATTTCAGGGTAGTCCAGCATGACATCAAGTGTGACGTCCCATCTTTGCTTTACATGACAGTGACTGGCTTTGAGCCTCTGCAAAAGAAGAAACCTGCCAAGCCTGCAAAGGCTGCGCACAAACCGATTTTTTTGCCAGCACAGCTCGACCTCGACGACCCGTTCACCACGCAGAGCTCCGCTCGCCCTACTTCTGTCCATGGGCCAGCTTCCAGCGGAGGTCCTGGAGCACCAACCCTGGGCTCCAAGTTGGATGATGCATTACGCGTGCCAGAGGACGTTGACCTCAGCGACGACCTGGTCGCCAACATGGCAGAAGGCGACCCCAACTGCGACCCCGACGAGTTACGGGCCGAGCTGGCGCCCGATACTCCAGAGGACCTGGACCTCGAGGGAGGTCTTCGAGATGCCGAGGCCGAGGCAGCAGCGCACGCGGACGACGAGGCCGAAATTGCCGAGGACGTTGCGGAGCTCGACGCGACCATGATGGTATTCGAAGCCGTTGCTATCTCAACGGTATCTGGGCGAGGGGACGTGACGTGCCCAGCTCCGCCTTTCAACTGTAAGAAGGTTGCCGGGCGCATCACGACGTGGCCCCAAACGAAGCCAGTAGAATTCAGGAGTGTAGGGTGTAAATGCAGCTACCACCCAGGATGTTCTGTGACCAGGGCGAGGTGCAATATCAGCGACAATGATCTGTTGTGCTGGTTATTCTCGCATGATTTCGAGGCCCTCAGAGATGCTTCCCCCGCCGCGCTTAAAGAGCTCGGTCGGAGGCACATGGCTGCTTTCAGAAATAACGATTTTCCCACGATGGATGTTGCATCTGGGTCGGGTGTATGATCGCTCTCTGCGGGGTGAGAGTTGAAACGTATACACATGTTATGCTGCGGCCCCAGTCTCAATACATCATCCTGTGCAACGTGCCCTCCCTATTCGTAGTCTCTCTCTCCCTCTCTCTCTCTCTCCAGAGGAAGAGGAGGATAATGAGGACGAGGAGGAGCGGGAGGAGGAGGAGGAGGAGGACGCGGACAAGGAGGAGGAGGACGAGGAGGAGGAGGAGGAGGAGGAGGAGGAGGGGGAGGCGCAGGAGGAGCGTCTCGGGCGTCGCTACCCCCGAGCAGTGGGCCCGGAGCTGGATCCGACGGTCGAGGGCGGTTCGCCTCCAGGGGGCCTGCACGCAGGAGCTGTCGCTCCGCCTCTCCCCCTCCTCCCCCCCTCCTTTTCTTCCTCCTCCTCCTCCTCCTTTCTCCTTTTCCTTCCTCATCCTCCTGATTCCTCATTTCTCATTCTTTGTGCTCGTCCTCCTCTGTCTCATCATCGCTCTTCCCGTCCCTCCTCCCCTCCCTCTCCCGTCCCCTCCTCCCCTCCTCTCGTACCTCGCTTTCCCTACCTCCCGTCCCTCCTCTCTCCCCTCGCCTCCCTCCTCCCCCCATCCCTCCTGTCCCCCTCGCCCCCAACTTCCCTCGTCCCCCCCCCTACTTCCCTTCCCTCCCTTCGCCTCCCCTCCTTGCCTCCCCTCCCTCTCCCCTCATCCCTGTCCCCCCTCCTTCCTACCATCCCTCCTCCCTCCCCTCCCCTCCGTCCCACCTCCCTCCCTGGAGGCCGAGGAGCCCATCTACAGATGAAGGGCACGCGTTGGCCACGGTGGCCCCCGTCTACAGAATCAGGGAATCTGTATATGGCATGTGTTGTCCCCATCTACAGATTAATTGGTAATATGTATATGACGTTGCCTCCCTCCATCTACAGATTGATTGGCAATCTGTATATGATTGGGTCCCCCGTATCTACAGATTGGTTGGCAATCTGTATATGGACGCCCGTTCTTGGAGCCACCACGAAATACAGAATCACCGAATCTGTCAACAACAGTTTCGCGGAAGGCCCTGGGCCACAGGTGGCCCTGGCACAGGCACCTGTGCCGGGCTTGTGGGGCCCAAGGGGCCCGAGCAAGGGGTGGCCTCCCACGGGTTGGCGGCCTTGGCGCCTCCCGCAGGCTTCCAGGCCCAGGCCACTTGGGGGTCGCCGATGAGGTACCCGTTGGGAGTCACCGTCGTTGGGGGTCGCCGATGTTGGGGTCACCGATGGGGGTCACCGTTGGGAGTCACCGTTGGGGGTCAACGTTGGGGGCACCGCTGGGGGTCACCGTTGGGGGTCACCGTTGGGGGTTACTGTCGTTGGGGTCACCGTTGTTGGGGGTCACCGTTGGTCACCGCTGGGGGTCACCGTTGGGGGTCACCGTTGGGGGTCACCCTTGGGGCTCACCGTTAGGGGTCACTGTTGGGAGTCACCGTCTTTTGGGGTCACCGTTGTTGGCGGTTACCGTTGGGGATCACCGTTGGGTGTCACCGTTGGGGGTCACCGTTGGGTGGCACCGTTGGGGGTCACCGCTGGGGGTCACCGTTGGCGGTCACCGTGGGGGGTTGTTGTCGTTGGGGGTCGCCGTTGTTTGGGGTCACCGATGGGGGTCACCGTTGGGGGTCACCGTGGAGGGTCACGCTTGGGGGTCACCGTTGGGGGTCGCCATTGGGAATCACCGTCGTTGGGGGTCACCGTTGTTCGGGGTCGCCGTTGAGGGCCAACGTTGGGGGTCACCGTTGGGGGTCACCGTTGGGGGGCGCCGTTGGGGGTCACCGTGGGGGGCCACCGTTGGGAGTCTAGAGTGGGGTCACCGTTGGGGGTTTCCGTCGTTGGGGGTCACCGTTGATGGAGGTCGCCGTGGGGGGTCACCGTTGGGGGTCACCCTTGGGGGTCACCGTCGGTGGTCACCGCTGGGAGTCACCGTCGTTGACGCCTACCGTTGTTGGGGGTCACCGCGGGGGGGTCACCGTTGGGGGTCACCGTTGGGATCACCGTGGGGGGGCACCGTTGGGGGTCACCGTTGGAGGTCACCGTTGGGGGTCACCGTTGGGGGGTTACCGTCGCTGGAGGTCACCGTTGTTGGGGTCACCGTTGGGGGTCACCGTTGGGGTCACCGTTGGGGGTCACCCTTGTTGGTCACCCTTGTGGGTCACCGTGGGGGGTCGCCGTTGGGAGTCGCCATCATTGGGGGTCACCATTGTTGGCGGTCACCGTTGGGGATCAACGTTGGGGGTCACCGTTGGGGGTTAGACATACTAGGAATTTTAACCGTGATAGTAGTGTAGAGTTCGAACACTGGCGCGCTCCAACAGCCCCAAGGAATCCACCAACGACAAAGAAATTCATTGCATGACGGGCCCAAACGGGCCCCCAGAGGGCTCCAAGACGGCCGAAAAAGATATTCAGATCGACATGGCCATCTGAATATCTCTTGGGCCTCTTTTGGGGGCCCTCCGAGGGCTCGGTGGGCCCTCCCAAGAGGCTCCAAGAGGGCCCGGGGCCCCCCAGAGGGCCGCCAAGTGGCTTCAATGGGGGCCCCCAGAGGGCTCCAAGACGGCCGAGCAAGATATTCAGATGGCCATGGCCATCTGAATATCTTTTGGGCCTCTTTTGGGGGCCCTCCGAGGGCTCGGTGGGCCCTCCCAAGAGGCTCCAAGAGGGCCCGGGGCCCCCCAGAGGGCCGCCAAGTGGCTTCAATGGGGGCCCCCAGAGGGCTCCAAGACGGCCGAAAAAGATATTCAGATGGCCATGGCCATCTGAATATCTTTTGGGCCTCTTTTTTTGCGGCCGTCCGGGGGCTGTCTGGGCCGGGTATATTACTATTTTACCGTGCCCTGATGCGCCCGGTGCGCCTGCTGATCCTCTTCCTCCTCCCCCCGCCGTCTTGGGGGGAATATTGGGCCGTCGGGGGGTGAATATTGGGCCGTCTGGGGCGTCTCTTGCACCGTCTTGGGGGAGGGCGCGCGTGTTGCGCCAATTCGTCCGCTCGTGCCTCGCTATTTCCGTCAAGGGGCACAGCGAAGCAGGGAGGAGCACTCGAACGCCACATTTTTTGGCACGAGCAAGTTTTGATTCGCTGACCCGACGGCTTCAACCTCGATCCGTTGGCCCCCGTTCGCACCAGCCAGCAGTTTTACACCATGGAGGCTTTGGATGAGTTGGAAAGCCAACTTGATGGTCTGGAGGCGGCTTCGTCCGCGCCGTCAGCACTCTCGCCGGGCACGGGGGCGGCGTCCAGCCTCGTGCCGCCGAGAGTCGCTCCGTGCCAGTCTCGCCATTTGACGTACAAGCGCGCGGCCCCTGCTTTTGGCACGCCGCCGAGCTCGAAAAAACAGAAGGCCGGTGAACCAGGAGTCGGCCCACAGACCGGATCGCCCCAATCCGAATCCAAGCCTGGGCCATGCCCAGGTTGCGGCCGCCAGGATGGAGACCAATGCTTCTTCGACCGAGATGCCCGCGTGACGTGGTCTCAAGGCAACAAGTGGTGCAAGGAGTGCCACACGTGCTGGCGCACATGTTTCAGCATGACGTCTGGCTTGGCGCTGATGCCGACTTGGATGGCGAAGTCCGTGGCGAACCTCACCATGTGGTACCAGATGCTGCTGGCATTCCTGACTTTGCTTCAGGATTGGAGGGGCTGCGCGCTTCTGGCTCCGATTTGAGCTGAGTTGTCGATTTCCAAACGCGGTTGATGGAACCGCACAAAATTCATCATTCGTAAAAACCTTGGGAGGCTGTGGACGGGGGTTTTCGGGCTCGCGGGGTCAAACAATTGCCCCGCGAGCTGCTCGCAGGAGGGTGTCGCGCAGATCAGGAAGGTCATGATCGAGCAGCGCATGAACGTCTTGATCTGGATGTTCAACTTCGTGGGGCTCCCTTTCGCGCCATGCGTTATTGTGGCGCGGCTCCGCCAACATCGCGGGCCGATAGACCCAGGGGCCCTGATCCAAGTTGCTGACGAGGCGGGCAGGCCGGCCATAGGCGTCATCAAGGGCCTTGCCGCTTCGCAGACGAGCCCGATGCAGCAGGGCTCGAAGATGTTCGTGATACCGCCGCCACAAGATGGGGGAAGGCACCCGGCATCGCTGCGCCTGCAGACGTCGATCGAACAGGAGCAGGAGATGATGACATCCGTATGCGGGGGGGCGATTCCATGGACACCGGCTGCGGCGGCCTCCTCGGTGGCTTCGGTTGCGTCATCGCTCGGGGTTAAGAGGGTCGACAACAATGTGACCGTCGTCAAGGCGTGGTTGCTCTCGGTGTTTGGGTCGCACGGGTGGGCTGACCTTATCCAGGAGCGCCACTTCACCTCCAAAATCACCCTCGTGAACAACTCCAGGTATGACCCTGGAAGCGTCGGAAACAAGACGGTGGAGAATGCTTGCAACGCCCATTTAGCAGGCGGCACCCGGGCGAAATGCGCGCCTGGGCGGAGGGGCAATGGAGGAGCAGGGGCTTTTCGGAGCCTTCTTGCAGCCTTCTCGCAGGCTTCTTGGAGGTTTCTTGCAGCTGCGGAGCCCACTCAGCAGGCGGAGCGGTGCCTTCTTGGAGCCTTCTTGCAGCCGTCCGAGACCGCACTGGGGAGCCCAGCACGGCCCCGACAAAGCCCCAAGCGGGCCCCAAAAAGATCCCAACACAGCCCCCCCGACTTATCCCCAAGACAGTATATCCGCGCGGTGCCGTGCCGTGGCGGGCCCTGCCGCGCCAGGTCGTGCAGCGTGGTGCCATGCCCTGGCGGGTCATGGGTCGGCGCGTCCTTGAAGGCTTGAGCGCTGGGAAACTGTTCGTCAAGCTTTACAAGGTGTTCCAGCGCCACAAGAAGCATGAACAGCTGGTGGCGTGCACAGATGCGTTGACCCAGTTCGCGGACTACCTGCAGTCCGAGGACATCAAGTATAGCGACACCCTGGAGCTGTTGAGACAGAAGGTGAGGTTCTATAAGGACGTCGCCGAGAACGGGGCTCTCGCGCCGACGCTCAAGTCGCTCCTGGACGAGGAGGGATCGACGCTGGAGCTTGTCAGCGCAAGCGGCCAGGCCGATCGCCCACCGATCGACGGCGAGGTGTGGCTTCGGGACCTCACCGCCCACGCTGTCGCATTGCTTCTTGAGGCCATTCCGCCTGACGACTTCGATGACAAGCGCGATGCTGTAGGGGAGGATCTCATGTCAGCAGCGGTGATACTTCGGGAAGCTGACATGTCCATCAATTTCGATATGCTTGCGACCGAGCTCGGCAATCTATCGTACTTGCTCCTCCTGGGGAAGGGTGAGCACGTCGGGTCTTCGGCAAGGGCGCAGGAGTGCTTGGACACGTTCACCAAAGATTCTGGGCGAATGGCCAGGCTCAAGAATTCTTGACGCTTCGCGCATCCCCACCAATATCGTAGTCCCGGACATCGCTGTTGCCGCCAGACCGTGGTCGCGCGGCCGCCGACCAAATAAAAACATCCCCACCAGCCCATCCAGAAACGACGCCCAAGCGAGTTGAGGTGATCAGGGAAGTGTACGGGCAAGGAGAGGGACGGCCGAACCGTTCGAAGGAGGAGGGTGAGAAGTAAGAAGAAGGATGATAATGCACGGATGGATGGATAGATGGATGGATGGATGGATGGATGGAGTGATGAATGAGGGAGGAGGGATAATAATGACGAGTAAGAGGGGGCGGAGGGGGAGGAGGGGGAGGAGGAGGTAAGGTAAGGTAAGGTAAGGCGCTTCGGACGGCTTCCTTCTTGCTCTAGCTCGAGTGCCAGACGCGCCCGGGCAATACTTTGCATAGCCATCAGCGTGAGAGATGGAGCGGGGGTCCTCTGCTCCTGATGAGGCCTGCCCATGCGACCTCCGCCCGATTACCTCGGGGGGGGGGGGGGCAAGGCGGCGGCGGGGCTCCTGCCCGCCTCTAGTCGACCGATCTGCGCCGCACTCCCTGCCTGATCGCGATGGGGGGCGCTCTGGCCCTCCAAGAGAATCGGGACGGTCGTGCTTTGCATATCCGTCCATTACTCTCGCGGAGGCGGCTGCTGCTGGCCCCGCTGGCGAACAGCTGCCGCGAGGGGCACTGGTCAGGCTCTCTCGTGCGAGCGAGGGGGGATGGGGAGGCGAGGGACGACTCACGAGGAGGAAAGCAGAGGGGACGAAGCGGACAGAAACGATGACCTCTCGTGCTGCCAGCTCTGAATGCAGGCCCAGCCAGCGTTAAAACTGTTAAAGCAGTTTTCCGTCTGATCGAGCCAGAAGCAGCGGGCATCGAGGAAAAACCTGGTCTTAAGTAACATTTCCTCGGCGCCCGTCCCGCTCCAGACGCGGCGTTGTCCGTAAACTTTGTCCACCTTCGGCTGTCTGGGGCCATGTTGGACATCATCTTGGGCTCTCCAAGGCCCTCTTAGAGCCATCTTGGGCCATCTTGCGCGCGCCGACTACACGCGGACCCCCCCTCCAGGTCCAGGGGGTGGGGGTAGGGGAGGGGCGCCCCTCCCTGAAGGGAAAAGAGCGGTTGGTAGAGGAAACGCATTTGACCACCTTGCGCCCAAACGGTTGGTCGGATTTCTGGAACTCCGCTTGCGGGGCCCACTTGAAGATGCTGGTCGGCAGCGTGGTGGAGAAGCAGGCCGGGGACGAGATTGGGCGCCAGAACTTGGATGATGCGATCGGCTTGCTCCACGCGCAGTACATGATCCAGTTCTCTGGTGATAAGCCGTCTGCCGATGATGTGGCACCCATGAGTGCTTCCGCTGTGGTCATCAACGGGTCCAGGGCCGATGACCTCACAGCCCTCGCGGCCATGGGCGAGTCTGTCACGCTCCTGTCAGAGGCGCTGGACGCATTCAGCTCTGACACCCAGGTCCAAGACGTGCACGGTACCATTTCGTCATGGGGCAAGTCGCTGTCGGAGTGCTCTCACGCCGTGGGAGTCGCTTTGATGTTTTCTTGGACGAGGAAGCTGGCAGGCTTCATGTCGGCCCTGTCGTCGCACGAAGACCCTGGCGATGACGCTGCAGAAAAATGCAAGGCCTTCGAGCTCTGCAAGCATGACTTGGCCTTGGTGCAGGCAGCATCCGAACATATCCAACATGTCGCGTCGTCACCGGAATGGGGGCGTTTGCTGGCATTGTTGGACAACTTCAACAAGTCGAAGGCCACGGTGTTGCCCGCTTCCTGTGTGGGCGCCGTGGCAGCAACCGCAAGCAATCTCTCGGAGATACACATGCTGGCGAATAGTCTGTCGCAGTTCATCGAAGGCACCCTCGCCTTCCAAACCTGCGACTTCCCCGCGTCAGCGGCAATGTGCGTCGAGGAGTGGCAGGCGAACCGCTGCGGCAGTGGCTCTACATCGACGTTCCTTGACAACGCCGTCAATCTGAAGCGGCTGCGCCACTGCTTGGCCACGTCCCCTTATCTCGCAGTAACCCTGCCTGGAAGGTTCCCGGCAAGCTCCACAGTCAGGGCGTGGGATGGCGACGTGCCCCCTGATGTTTCTGATGGCGAGTCGTCGGCTACCTGGCCGGACGTTCTCAACGTCGTGGACAGCATCACGGACACGTTGGTTGTCAAGTTGGCCGTCGGTGTCTTGAGTGGCGTGGTGGAGCAGGCCACGGAATCCCTCGTGGCATCCCTTCGGATTCATTTAATCAAGGTCGACGCCATCGCTCGCGTGACAGAGCCTGATATGCACATCCAGGCCCGTTGCGCTTTGTTCCTGGACTCGGAGGCGATGCGTGCCGAAATCAAGGGCATGAATGCAGTCTTCACCGAAGGCTCGGCGATGTGTTCCCCCGCAACTAGTTTGCTCCAGATCGTGAAGGGGTTGGCCATGTCTCCCACGGGCGAGCGCGACACCACCGATGCTTCGCCTGTGGACCTGCACGGCTTGCTGAAGCACTGGGACGGGAGCGTCAGCGTACCCGGTTGGGACACGGCGGTGGCGGTGCTCGAGTTCTTCACCGACGTCCACGAGGTCGCGTTGGCGATCGCCTGGCTGGGTCAATCGGCAACAACAGCAGCCGAGGCGCTGGCCGACCACAAAGTCAAACCCGAGATTATGTTGGCCATACAACATTTCGATCAAAGCTTGGCTTCTGCGCAGTTCGAGCTCTCCGACGAGAACTTCGTCAAGCGTGTCGCTGACTTGGGCCTCCCGTGGAAGCTCAGCTTGGACGAGGGGGGCCTCTGGTTGGAGGCAGCCTCGAAGCTTTTGGTGCACGTGAAGCGGCAGATCGTGGTGTATTTGCTTGAGGACGCCTATGCCATGGCTAAGAGTGTCGACAAACTCATCCCCAACGGCTACGAGCACATCTGCAACGAGAAGGTGTACCACCCCAAGCTGGCCAAGAAACAGCTGGTGGACCCGCAGAGGTCCAAGAAGCTGTCCGACGAGTCGGCGACGCTGTGCCTATGCATGCAGGGCGTGGCGGTCGTCCACGAGCAGTTCGGGCTGCGGCCTCCGTCGAAGGAGGACGATGGCCTTGCCGAGGAAATCGGTTTCTGCAGGTCTACTTTCGCCAAGGCTAAGCGGGCCGTTCTGATCATGGGCGGCGTGCTGATTGCAGAGACCATGAGTGGGAAGGCCGGCGCAGACGAGGCGAAGGCGCTGCTCTCCAAGCAGCGCGCGAAGATCCCACCTCCGCTTGTCAAGGCGTTGGACGCCGTGGTGGAGAAAGAGGCTTCGAAGAAGGGCTCGGCCAAAGCGGGGGTGGCTGCGCCGAACGGTGGCGGGGCACCCAAGAAGGCATGAGAGAAGGCACTCGTATATGTATACAGATGTCTGGGGCGACGGGGTTCCTCAGCGGCCGGTGCAGTTTAGACGCCTAGACGCGGGGCTCGCCGCTGCTCGAACGGGCGGCGCTCGCGCTCGTGGGGGCACGAGCGCTTTTGACATGATGGGGGGTTGGCCGAGGCACTTTCGGCCAAAAGCCCCCTACCAGCCGCGGCGTTTCGATGCGTCGGAGACGCTGGCATCGAATGCGCGGAGCGCCAATCGCCGCCGCCCCCTGCGCCCGTGGAAACGCATATGTGGCCAAACATTGGGCCAGAACATGTCCATGCCACTAGACTATGCGTTGCCCGGGCTTTCGTGCAAACCCGTCGGGGGAAATATGGCGGAGGAAGGTGGGGGGGGGTCAGGGAGCGGAGGTGGGTGCGGAGGATCTCGAGAAAGACGCCTCCTGGGCGCCTGTTCGGGCCTCCTGGGTGTCCCTTGGCGGCTTCTCGGGGCCATGCAGGAGCCATCTTAGGTCGTCTTGGGGCCATGTAGTATATTTTCGCCGCCCTGGAGGGCGTTTTGGGCAGTCCTGGAAGCCATATGGGGCCACCCTAGCCATTCTGGAGGCCATATGGGGCATTCTTGGACGTGCTGGCCGCCATCTCGGGTCGTTTGGGGTTGTCAATGGGCTTTATTGAGGGCCTCTTGGGCCGCCCTGGGGCCATCATGGAGACCTCATGGGCCGTCTGGTGCTGTCGGAAGCCCTCAGCGCTGAGAGCGCTCAAATCGTTTTGCACATATTGCCAATCGTCGAGTTGTGTCTCTTGGGCCTTCGTTGGAGTCCTTTCGGGGGCCTCTTCCAGCGTCTCAGAAGCCTCTTGGACCGCGTCGGCTGAATATGTCCTGCCAACTTTGAAGCGTCGTGGGCGAATGCCTGTCTTTTCCTGTTTACCGAGAGCGGCCCGACAAGCGCGCAGCACGATTCAGGCCCGCAGACTTTCAGACGTCGTGTCGACACCGAGCAGGCGGATGAAAAAGGCCGAAGAGGAAGGGCGTGGCGTAGGGAATGGCATTGCAACCTGGCAGGAGGACGTTAAAAGTCAACACGTGGCCGCACCGTTGCCAGGTGAATGTTGGCGTGTCGCACGCCGTTGGGCGGACGCTCGCGTATCGCACTGTGGCTGGAAAGGGGGGGGGGGAGGAGGCGGATGAGGAGGAGGATGACGATTCGGAGGATGATAAGGATGATGAGGAGGAGCAAAAGGAGGAGGAGGAGGAGGAGGAGGAGGAGGAGGAGGACAATGAGGAACAGGATGTGGACGAGGAGGAAAGGGGTAATGGCCCTGGCGACCTCCAAGAATATGTGTCAACATAACTATTCATACGAAGCCCACGACAATATTTCTATGGGCTCGCAAATGCACGTGCCACACGCTTGGTGAGGAGGAAAAGGGCTGTCAAATGCAACCGCTCTTCTGGCACTTATGCGCAGAGTCCGTTTTCTCACACGCAAAGTGAGGAAGAAACCGGCCTTCTAATGCAACCGCTATTTTGGAGCTTCGGCACTGTGCGCGTCCGTTTCCATGCGCATGGTGAGGAAGGAAACGGCTCTCAAATGCAACCGCTCTTTTGGAGCTTCGGCACTGTGTGCGTCCGTTCCCACGCGCACGGTGAGGAATAATGCGGCTTTCAAGTGCAACCGTTTTTTTGGAGTTGATGCGCCCTTCGCCTCAACAACACGTGGCACTTGATGATATATCCAGCGCTTTCGAACGCACGATTGGGCATCGAAGGAAATTTCACGCTGACTGAACATACAGTAGATAGCTTCGACTACTTGAACAATGATTCGGAGTTCCCCGATGGTCACTGTGCCCTCATCCCAGAAGGCCGAACCGTCGGCCACTTTATGGAATATTGTTCGCACGAGTGGCTGGCGGATCGCGCCGAGACCCCGCTGGGAACTCTTTTGTCGAAAGCCTTGCAGGTGATGTAAAATCCGGCACACCACCGCCCCTGTCGCAAGCAACGGGGGGCTCGAGGCGGCGGATCCAGCGGCCTTCGGCCCACCGTGCAACCGCGCATGGGGCGAGAGCAGGGGGCCCTTCAGAGGCTCAGTAGATATTCTGGAGGCGTCTTTGGGGCTATGTGGTGGGTATGTTGGGCTTATCGCTTGCTTGTTGTCGGCCTCCAGGCCTCCTGGAGACCGCTGAGGTGCTTCTAGGGGACTATTGGTCGCCTCTTGGGGGTCGGGGGGGGCGGTCTCCAGGGCCCTGTTGGGAGCCTCTTGGGCTCTTCTTGAGGGCGAGGGGTGCGTCATGGGGCCATATGGGGGGCCCTTTTTCGGTTGTCCTGGACGTCCTTATGACTGGAGGGACGAGCGCGCGACTGTCATGCAACGCCTTTTCGACGCTAGCTGACGTTAGTTTTTCGGGCTGGCCCCCCAGGCCCCCCAGACGGCCCGAGAGGCTTTCGGGGGGGCCCAGGGAGGCCCCGCGACACCGTTTTGAAGCACAACGTTTGGAGCCAAGGCTACGCCCCCAAAGCGTTGGAGAAGTCACGCGGCGCCCCAAGAGAAGCGCTGAAGAGCGCCCGAGGACTCCGCGAATTAAGGGGCTCACGTCCCTTACACAACATGTGCAAAATTCAGTCAGTTCGAAGGTGTCCGAGGACAGTCCACCCTGTACCTCGACGCGCGTGGGTGGACGCACACGTGCACACATGTATGCATGTAAACACGCGTGCACACATAACGCGCACATGTGCACGCGAGGGCTTACGCGCCCTCCCTTGCGCGCGAGCGCCGCGCGCGCACCAAGGCATATTTTCCAACAGTGTGCGTGCCTAATTCGTATCGGCACTCATGCGTGCATGCGCGCGTGCGCGCGCACATGGACAGATGCGCGCGCGCGAGCCGTCTTCCGCATCCTCGTTTTATGCAGTGAAGGCCCCTTCGAGACGAAGCGCCCGCTTGCGATGCAGGCCCTCCCCCGTTCCCCCCATCGGCGCGCGGCCCCAGGGCGTGCGAGGCAGAATCCGCCTGTCACGGGGCGGCGGGGCCGGCCAGGTGCGACCAGGTGGGAGATCTTCAGGGTCCGACCTTTCCTCGACCCCATCCCCCCGATCGCGCCCGCCGATGCCCCACCTCCCCTCTCTTCCTCCACTTGCTTGCCGCCCTCCTCCTCCTTCTGTCCCCCCCCCTGCTGCTAGTCCCCCGCCTCCTTTTTTTGTTTGTTTGCGCGCTGTGCGCCGCAGACGTCGCGGAGTTGCGTCGCGCGTCGGCCGCTCGTGACAATGCAAGGCGACTCTGGTCGCCCATGGCAGGGCTACAAACGGTCGCAACGCGCGCACATATGCCAGCAAGCCAGGGGCTGCCCTGGCGATGGAGCTGCCCGGCCAAGTCGCGGCGCAAACCGCCCGGGCCCGCGTCCGCGCGCGGGCGCGTATTGGATCGCTTGCCTGATCGCAATGCGCTTAACCACGCTGCGCGCGCGCGGACAAATAAACTCGGGCAGTGCGGTCAGCACGGAAGCGCTCCGCGCACGCCTCGCACATTTGCGCAATCTTCACGAGCGGCTGTCCGCCAACACATTCGCCGAATCTGTATTTGCAGTGGGGTGTTTGTGGAAGTTGATGGAAACAGATCCTGACATTCTGCTTTTCCTGTCGCCCCTTTCGGGGCCCTCTGCGGCCGCTGCCCCCGTGGGGCGCCCAAGCCCTGGCGCTTCTCGGGCAATTCTGATTCGGTTGTCTCTGAGATGCTGAACTAACCCTGGTATGCGAAATTCATTTCTCATTCTGAAAATTCCATCTCCAATTCCTTTCTAACTCCTTTTTCGTTCCTATCCCTGGCGCTTCTCGGGCAATTCTGATTGGATTGTCTCTGAGATGCAAAACTACCCCTGGTATTCGAAATTCCTTTCTAACCCTGAAAATTCCTTATCACATTTCTTTCTAACTCCTTTTTTCCTTCCTGTCCCTGGCGCTTCTCGGGCAATTCTGATTCGATTGTCTCTGAGATGCAGAATTACCCTTGGTATACCAAATTCCTTTCTAACTCTGGAAAGTCCTTACCGAATTCCTTTCTAACCACTTTTTCCTTCCTGGCCCTGGCGCTTCTCGGGCCATTCTGCTTCGATTGTCTCTGAGATGCAGAATTACTCCTGGTATTCGAAATTCCTTTCTAACTCTGAAAGTTCCTTATCAAATTCCTGTCTAACTCCTTTTTCCCTACCTAGGCTCTGCCTAGAAGGGTTCTTACTCTCTTAGCTTAAAGGGGCCGGTCAATGGAAAGCGCCCCGGGCGGTTCCCCCGGTCCCCGCCCCGCGGTTCCCCCAGTTGCGCCCCCTGGGTTCCCCTAGCTTAGCTTAGCTTAGCTTAGCTTAACCTACCTGAGCTTAGCTTAGCATAGCATAGCTTATCTCATCTTAGCTTAGCTTAGTCTAGCCCAGCTTAGCTTAGCTTAGCTTACCTTACATTAGCTGACCTTAGCTTAGCTTAGCCCAGCTTATATTAGCTAAACGTTGCTTATCTAATCTCAGCTTAGTTAAGCTAAGCTTAGCTTAGTTTAGCTTAGCTTAGTTTAGCTTAGCCTAGCCTAGCTTAGCTTGGCTTAGCGTAGCTTGGCTTAGCCTAGCTTAACTTAGCTCAGCTGATCGCATAGTAGCTTAGCTTAGCTTAGCTTACCGCAGTTTAGCCTAGCTTAACCTAGCTTAGCTTAGCCTAGCCTAGCTTAGCTTAGCTTAGCTTATCTCAGCTTAGCTTAGCTTAGCTTAGCTTACCTTAGCTATCTTAGCTTAGCTTAGCTTAGCTTAGCTGAGCTGAGCTTAGCTTAGCTTATGCTGCTTTCCTAGGGGCTCCAACTCCTAGGTAGGGTCGCGCTGGGATAATTTCCTTCCTGGCCCTGGCGCTTCTCGGGCAACTCTGATTCGATTGTCTCTGAGATGCAAAACTACCCCTGGTATTCGGAAGTCCTTTCTAACTCTGAGAATTTCTTATCCCATTCCTTTCTAACTCCTTTTTGCTTCCTGGCCCTGGCGATTGTCTCTGAAATGCAGAATTACCACTGGTATTCGAAATTCCTTTCAAACTCGGGGAAATTCCCTACCGAATTCCTTTCTAACTCCCTTTTCCTTCCTGGCCCTGGCGCTTCTCGGGCAATTATGATTCGATTGTCTCTGAGATGCAACATTGCCCTTGGTATTCGAAGTTCTTTTCTAACTCTTGAAACTCCTTAGCACATTCCTTTTTAACTCCTTTTTTCCTTCCTGGCCCTGGCGCTTCCCGGGTAATTCTGATTCGATTGCCTCTGATATTCAGAATTACCCTTGGCATTCGAAATTCCTTTCTGACCCTGAAAATTCCTTATCAACTTCCATTATAACTCCTTTTACCTTCCTGGCCCTGGCGCTTCTCGGGCAATTCTGATTCGATTGCCTCTGAGATGCAGAATTTCCCCTGGCATTCGAAATGCCCTTCTGACTCTGGAAAATCCTTATCAAATTCCTTTCTAACTCCTTTTTTCCGTCCTGGCCTTGGCGCTTCTCGGGCAACTCTGATTCGAGTGTCTCTGAGATGCAGAATTACCCCTGGTATACGGAATTCCTTCCTAGCTCTGGAAATGTCTCATCACATTCTTTTCTAACTCCTTTTTTCCTTCCTGTCCCTGGCGCTTCTCGGGCAAATCTGATTCGATTGTCTCTGAGGTGCAGAATTACCCCTGGCATTTGAAATTCATGTCTAACTCTCTTATGATTCGATTGTCTCCGAGCTACACAATTACCCATGGTATTCCAAACTTCCTATCTAGCTCTGGGAATTCCATATCACATTCCTTTATAACTCCTTTTTCCTTCCTGGCCCTGGCGCGTCTCGGGCAATTCTGATTCGCTTGTCTCTGAGATGCAGAATTACCCCTGTTATCCGTTTTGTTTGAACTCTGGACATTCTTTATCGCATTTATCTATAACTCCATTTTTCCTTCCTGGCCCTGGCGCCTCCCGGGCAATTCGGTTTCGATTCTTTCTGAGATGCAGAATTGCCCCTGGCATTCGAAAGTCCTTTTAACTTTTTGAAATTCCTGAACACATTCCTTTCTAATTATGTTTTTCCTTCCTCGCCCTGGCGCTTCTCGGGCAACTCTGATTCGATTGCCTCTGAGATGCAGAATTTCCCCTTCTAACTCTGGAAATTACTTATCGAATGCCTTTTCTACTTCCTTTTTCCTTCCTGGCCCTGGCGCTTCCCGGGCAATTCTGATTCGATTGCCTCTGAGATGCAGAATTACCCCTGGTATTCGAAATTCCTTTGCAACTCTGGAAGTTCCTTATCATATTCCTCTTTCCTTGTTCCTTCCTGGTCCTGGCGCTTCTCGGGCAATGCTGAATCGTATGTCTCTGAGATGCAGAAATGCCCCTGGCATTCGAATTTCTTTTCTAATTCTGGAAATTCCTTGTCACATTCCTTTCGAACTCCTTGTTTCCTTCCTGGCCCTGGCGACTGTCTCTGAGATGCAGAATTCCCCGTGGTATTCGAAGTTTCTTCCTAACTCTGGAAATTCCTTATCACATTCCTTTATAATTCCTTTTTCATTTCTGGCCCTGGCGCTTCTCGGGCAGTTATGATTCGATTGTCTCTGAGATGTAGAAGTACCCCTGGTATTCGAAATTCCTTTCAAACTCTGGAATTGTCTTATCACATTCCTTTCTAACTCCTTTTTTCCTTCCTGGCCCTGGCGCTTCTAGGGCAATTCTGATTCGATTGTCTCTGAGATGCAGAATTCCCCGTGGTATTCGAAGTTTCTTCCTAACTCTGGAAATTCCTTATCAGATTCCTTTCTAACCACTTTTTCCTTCCTGGCCCTGGCGCTTCTCGGGCAATTCTGATTCGATTGTCTCTGAGATGCAGAATTACCCCAGGTATTCGAAATTCCTTTCTAACTCTGGAGATTCCTTATCAAATTCCATTCGAACGCCTTTTTCCTTCCTGGCCCTGGCGCTTCTCTGGCAATTCTGATTGGATTGTCGCTGAGATGCAGAATTACCCCTGGTATTCGGAATGCCCTTCTAACTCTGGAAATGCCGCATCACATTCCTTTCTAACTTTTTTTTGGCCCGGCCCTTTTCGGGCAACCCCTTCGAATTCATAACCCTCCCAGGCCGCCGCACGCTAGCTCCGTCGCAGCTACAGCATGCCCGCCGCTAATAGTTATTTACTGTAGCACCCTACAGTACAGCTACAGCATTAATTGCTCAGCGAATGATTAATGCTTTTATTTAAAAGGTATAGTATCATTTTTGAATATTGTTTGAGCGCTCTGGGGGGTTGTTTTATTTTTCGTCCAAAATCCTTGTGTAGGGAGACGTGCCCGACCTGATGGTAGAGGCCAGGGCCGGCTGGAGCTGGGCCCAGCGATCCGATGTCGATGCGATCTGGGACGCTTCGCTGGTGCTCCGATCCGTTTTCGATCCGATCCGATCCGTTTTCGCTGCAGTGGGGCCCCATGCCAAGAAACATCCTGTTTTTAGTATCGTTTAACCGACCCCCATCCCCATCCCCATCCCCTTCGAGACCCCCACCAAACAACCCCCCAGTTGGGGATACACCCCTCGAAACCCGAAGGGAACGACCTATGTCCCCATCTAGAGGGGTAAATCGACCAGTGGGGTCCAGGCCACGCCGCTGGGGCTGGGGATCGGTTAAACGATACTCAGTTTCGGCTGCAGTGGGGCCCCATGCCAAGAGACACCGTGCTTGCCTCCAGAGTGTCCTGGGTTTCTTGGGTTTCGATGTTTCTCTCATGGAAAGCGTGGCGTCCCCACACCAAGAATCAACGGACGTCTTATCCTGGGGTCTCAAGGTTGGGTTTCTCGTGGAAGGTTTCTTCTGGACTGGCCTCCGCTGCATTCTGTATTCGATCTGGCCCCGGCTTGCTGGGAATGCCGGAGGCCCCGTGCCGGGAAGACCGCGGCGTTGGAGTTCAGGATGCAGCTCTGCACGCCACCGTCGGGCCCAAGATCGGTGCACGGCAGGCTCGCGTCCAGCCGACGCAGCGGCGACCCCGCCACGGGCGTTCGAGGCTGAACGCCGCCAGTGCAGGCCAGCCACCACTGGGGGAGCTGTGGTCCTCACCCCCCCGGGGGGACCCATCGATTTCGACACCCCTCTCGAGAGCTCGTCGACGCGATGGGTTCCCCCAGGGGGGTAAGGACCACAGCTCCCCCAGTTATGGCTGGTCGGCAGTGGCCCAGAATCGGCCAACGTGGATCGATCTGGCGATCGACGAGCCGCCCATCGTGCGAGGTCGAACGGTCCACGCGGTGCCGGAAACCACCGGCGGGGCCGTCACGACGCGAGCTTGCCGACACGATGCCGACACGACCGTGCCGTATGATTGTGCCACATCCGCGGGCCCAGAGGCCCCGACCGCTTCCCCAGGGGGAGGGAGGGAGGGAGGGGGAGGGAGGGAGGAGGGAGGGAGGGGAGGAGGGGGAGGGAGGGAGGGAGGGGGGGGCGTTCTTCGCCCCGGATCTGTTCTGGCCGGCCCCGGGGCCCGGCAACGGCCCCCGAGGGCCGACGTCGGCAGACACCCGCTGGCTGAACGCATCGCATCGTCGGAGACGACGACGACGACGACGACGACGACGACGACGACGACGACGACGACGACGACGACGACGACGACGACGACGACGACGGCGGCACGACGCGACCGTCGGATCGCCAGGGGCTCCGCGCGACGCGAGCCTGCCGTGCACCGACGGGGTGCACCCCCGGCGCCCCCCCAGAGGGGGCCGGCGGGCGGCCCCGCCCAGCGGTGGCGAGGCTGCCAGCGGCGGCGAGGCTGCGAGCGGCGCGGCGCGGCTCGTCGGCCGGCGGCCAGCCCGTGGCGTCGCGGCGCGGCGCGGCGCCGCGCGGCTCGTCGTCGTCGTCGTCGTCGTCGTCGTCGTCGTCGTCGTCGTCGTCGTCGTCGTCGTCGTCGTCGTCGTCGTCGTCGTCGTCGTTGTTTTCGTCGTCGTCGTCGTGGGCAGGGGAGGACCTGAAGGAGCGCCTCCGCGAAGCTCAGGAGACGCCCGCCGGCCTGGGTTTTCCTCCCCCTCCTCGGGCTCGCAGGGGCACCGTTAGAGGGACGGAGCAGGCTTAAGTCGGGCTTGTCCCTCTATTGGAAAGATATTCAAAAATTGTCACACACAAAAAAAAAGGATGGGGACAATGTTTTGCGTATTTTTGGACTTCGTTGGGATATTGTTTGACTCTTTTTCATTTTTCGGCCTAAATCCCCTGTAGGAGTACAGGCCCGACTCAAGAGTAGGCTCAGGAGATCTCAGTTGGGGAAAAGGGAGACTCGAGTTCGCCGGAACTCGAGTGTGCGGGAACTCGGGTTTGCCGGCGCTTTTTGACGGGCGCGTCCTTGGTTTTGACGTTCCAGTTTTCGTGGGATGTTTGCAGCGGGAGTTCGCGTCAAATTTCAGATTGGGTCTCGTCGATTGCATGGTGGGCCCGTCAGGCAAGCCCGAGTCCCCCGTACTCGTGTCTTCCGTCTCTCCGACACTGGGGGGACGCATCGACCCCCAATCCCCCACTCGTCGCCGACGTGGGCCTGTGAGCCCTCCCCCCGCCCGGGAGCGTGCGGACTCGCAATCGGGGGCCTAGAGCCGATCTATGGGCGACGTATTTTTGATTCCAGCTCGATGCTTCCCCCCCTGATCTAGCCTATCCGAACGTTGCCCCACCAGTCCTCCTCGCGGGCGTTTCGTGATGAGGGGGCCGAGCGGGGGTGTATCGATCGGGAGGGACAAAATCACACAGGCACAATGAATTGTCGATTCCCCAGAAGATGTGGGAAAATATGGGAAGTGGGGGGGAAGACAGAAACCTTGAAAATATGGGGAAATATAGGGAATCCTTTTTATTTGTGTGTGTACTTATTTGTGTGTCCCAGGGCCCCTTCAATCGAGGGTTGCAGGCAAGGGGGGTCTGAAGAGACCCCTGGGGCCCCGAGTGGGTACAACGAGGTGCACGCTTCGGCGCGCCGGCCGCATCGGGATGTCTTGCCCAAGTAAGTACCGCCGTGCGAGCCCAACACATAAACAATGGATGCCAGGCCTCCGGCGGGGCCTTCACACACTCGTCGGGCAGAACGGAATACGTCAGTTTTCTGTCCTCCGAGCGCGCTCGGCCATTCTGAGGGTAGACACCCACGGACGCGCGGAGTCCATGCACGGGGCCGTCGTTGCTCCATGTCCCAACGAAGCCGGAGGACGCCCGAGACAACGAGCAGGCGCGATGTTGCAAACATAGGCGACCTCCCGAGGCGAGGAGAGGTCGATGGCCTTCCAGCGTGCCATCGACGAAGCCCATGACGCCCGCCATCACGGTCCTAACCGGAGCCTTGGCAGTGGGGATGCGTATTTGTTCCCAAGCCCAGGATGCCACTGTTCGGGCACGGCTTCCCTGCGCGCCGCAGCGATCACCAAAAAGAAGTTCCTGGAGCCAGTGTGGAGTCCTCCTCTCGGCGCGAGCTGGACGAGGCCAGGTGACCCGATCACCATGTCGACGCACAGATCCAGGCAGACATTCGTCCTCATCCTCGGCGGCTTCCCGAAGCACCTGCGAAGGACACAGAGGAACACCCCAAGCTGCCGCCTCTGGTGACACTGTCGACGACGATGGCGACGCCACAGCCACACTTGGGAGGACTGACTCGAGAAGTTGCGGGCTCCCAAGGGGCCGGGCAAGAGAAGGACGACGGAAAACGCAATGGCGCACGTTCTGCGAGCCAGGGTCCTCGAGTGCCCGACGCCGAGGCCGGAGTCCAACGCGTGTTTCGAGAGTTCGCTGCTGGCAGCGACGGGAGCCAGCCGACGTCATGCGAGACCCCGATTCGTCAGCCCTGCTCCCGGATTCGAGCGTCGCCCTGCCCAGGAGCCCAGGAGCGAGCTCCCGGGAGTTTGAAGCTTGAACGGCTATGGGATCGCGCCGACTCGTGGGCGTCGTGGCCCCTCATCCTCATCGCGCCCGACCTCTGCGGCTGCCGGTTTCCAGCCAGGGTGGGGTACTACCTTTGGGCCCCGGCCCGGTGAGTACTGTGGAGGCCCATGCTGAGAAACACCCTGCTTGCCTCCAGGGTGCCCTGGGTTTCTTGGGCTTCGATGGTTTAGCGATGGAGAGCGCGACGTTCCCACGCCAAAAATCCATGGGCGTCCTGGGGTCTCAGGGTTAGGTTTCTTGTGGAAGTTTTCTTGTGGACTGGCCTCCACTAGTCATCAGACCCTGCGGCCTTTTGTTTGTGCCGCGGAGTGCAGGGTCTGTCTTCTCTTGGGGACGTGCCGCGGTCGTCCCCTGAGGTCCGCCGTCTCGAGAAGACATAAGCGCCGCGATGAAGTCACGCCGGAGCCCTAGACCCAACGTAAAGAGATCCAACGTAAAGAGATCCAACGTAAAGAGATCCAACGTGAAGATCCAACGTGAAGATCCAGCGTAAAGATCCAACGTGAAGATCCAACGTAAAGGTCTCCCTTCCTGCTTGCCTTTTTTTCAGCCGGGCCGACCTACTCTGCGTATGGTGGTCCCATAGGGCCCGAAGACGGGGCGAGATCACCTGGCGAGAACGGTGCGACGCCCAGAGCTCAGGGTACCCAAGTCGATTCCCCCCTTCCCCAACGAGAGGTGCGCCCCAACCACGGCACCCCTGGGCATGGTCGCATTCGGGTTTCCTCTTCCCCCTCCTCCTCCTCCTCCTCCTCCTCCTCCTCCTCCTCCTCCTCCTCCTCCTCCTCCTCCTGGGTCCTACTCCTGGGTCCTCCTCCTCCTCCTCCTGGCCCGAAAGAGCAGAGGCGCCGAACCCCCCTCCCATTGAAGGACCAGGGGCCCCTCGCGTCCCTGAAGCTCCTCGACGCGGAGATCCCCACATCGTGTGCCTCCCGGTTCGCGGCACTTCCGCCCGTGGGCGGCCGAGTAAGACAACCTCTTCAGCCCGTGGCGACTCGAGCGCTCCCCGGCGGCTCCCCTCTCGGAGCGCCCAAGCGCTAGGCTCTCTTACATCGGGGTGGTCACGGTTTTCTGATTCGTTGTTTGGCCGGTCGGCGCGGGCCCTCGCTCCCCCCGCCCTCCCCCCCCCGTGGAGTGGATCTTGGCTGTTTGGGGCGCCTGTTGCGAGCAGGCGGGGTCTCCCCCACAGGACGCGCCGTTCCAGGCCGAGCGAACCGTTCACCACATCCCCACAGTCCACAAGCTGGGCGCAAACGGACAAGTGTCCTCTCTGGAAACAGGCCATCGGCCTGAGACACCCCCACAGTGTGGCCGAGAACGGGCGAGAGTCCTGGCTCTTGGCAGTGCCTCCTTGGAGCGCTCAGGTATTACGCCTGCTATGTATCGCGGTGAGCACTGGTTACTCAAAAGAAAGACGCTCCGGGCGCCAAAACAAACAAACAGCCCAAACCATCCCCACAGTCTGGCCGCGAAAGGGCTAGTGTCCTACCTCCTGTCGGTTCTTCTTATGGGCGCCCAGATGTTACGCACGCTATGTTGTTGAGACCATTGGTCGCTCATAAGATGCTTGGGGCGCCAAAACAAGCAAACCCCGCGAGACATCCCCCCAGCGTGGCCGCGAACGGGCGAGTGTCCTGGCTCTTGGCTGTTCATCTTTAAAGTGTCAAGATGTTACGCCCGCCATACACAGCTGGGAAAAGTATAACACAATGAACAAGATGATCATCGTGAATGATCTGCAGACGGCAACGCCCAAAGAGGATCATGAATTGATATTCTCTCTCAATTTTGGCAGCGTGCGCAGGCGTGCACCATAGACAAGGTCATTGATGTGCCACACTTTGGCTTGCGCGCTCAGTGGCAACGTTGGGAGGCGGACGCCGCTTACTGCCGGGGTGCTCTTCCAAGTTGCTCCTTCACAGGGCCGCTGGCGTGGGCGATTCCTCGTTCTGCCTCGCGGTTTCGTTCCCACCACCCGGATGGCTAACATGCAACGCGCAATGTCAACGAGACGTTGTTCCGTGACATTGTCCGGCGGATGTCACATGATGCGACGGGCCCCGCATGGTCTGATTCAACATAGTTTCGGCTTCCATCCCTGTCCTATTTGTGTTTTTTTCTTTCCGCGGGGACGCATCGCGGAGAGCATTGGGCCCTCAAAAGAGTCATGTTGATGAAACCTGGACATAACAAAACCGCCTGAGACACTTGCACGATTTAGCCGCGAACGGGTGGACGTCCTACCCCTTCGCGGTTCCTCTTCGAGGTGCCAAGATATTACGGCTGGTATGTCGCGGCGAGCATTGGCCCATCAAAAGAAAGACGCTTGGGGCTCCACGAACAAGCGAACCGCCTGAGACATCTTCACAGTTTGGCCGCGGACGGGCGAGTGTCCTATCCCGTGGCGGTTATTCTTTGGGGTTTCCAGATGGCACGCTTGCGAGGTCGTTTTGAGCACGTGGCCCACAAAGGAACCCCTTTTGGGAACAAGCAAAAAGCCTGCGACATCACAGTCTAGCCGCGAACGGGCGAGGGTCCTGGCTCTTGACGCTTCCTCCCTGGAGCGCCCAGATGTCACGCCCGCTATTTATCGCGGTGGGCACTGGGCATTCATAATGAAAGACGCTTGGGGCGCAAAAGCAGGCAAACCGCGTGAGACATCCCCGCAGTGTGGCCGCGAACGGGCGAGTGGCCTACCCCTTGGTGGTTCCTGCTTGGACTGCCCAAGTGTCACGCCCGCTGTGTCGTTGAGACCATCTGTCGTTCAAAATAAAAGCGCACTGGGGCGCCGAAGCAAGCAAACAGCCTGAGGCACCCTCGCAGTGTGGCCACGGCCGAACTCGTGTCCTACCTCCTGTCGGTTCTTCCTTTGGGTGCCCAGATGTTACGCCCGTGAGATCGCTATGAACACTGGTCACTCCTGGGAATCCATAACAAGCAAACCGCGTGAGACATCCCCACAGTCTGGCCGCGAACGGGCGAGTATCCGACCCTTGGCTGTTCCCCCTTAGACTGCCCAAATCTGACGCCTGCCAGATCGCGGCGAGCACCGGACCCGAAGAAGAAAGATGCTGGGGGACCGAAACAGGCAAACCATACAGTTTTACCGCGAACGGGCGAGGGTCATGCCCCCTGGCGGCTCTTATTTCGGGTGCCCCAGTGGTACACATGCTGTATCATGGTGAATCAGACTACGTGAGTGGAGTGTCCGTGAATCTGCATGTCAATGCGATTGCGTGTCAATGAGCGTGAACCGTCTGAGACCGAGTGAGTCTGAATGTGCGTGAGTCCGAGTCAGTGAGTCCAAGGGTCAGAGAGTGTGCGTGTGAGTACCGGAGAATATGAGCGAGTTTGGGTGTGATAAGTGGATTGGAGTATGTGTGTGTGTATCTGAGTGCGGGTGGTCTGTGTGAGTGGGTCAGTGTGTGAGTGAGTCTGAGTGTAAGTGAATATGAGCAGGAGAGTCTACCGGCGGATTATTTGATGATCCTCTGCCTCTGAGGCCTTCGTCAAGGCCCCTGGGATTCGACATGGTCTTCGTCAAAGGGCCCAGATATTTGAGGGGCCAGGTCGTGAAAACACAAAATCGCCGGGGGTCTGTGGGGGGCACTCCTCGGGCAAAGGGCTGGCAGCAAAGGGGCATCTTTGCGCGCATCGTCCCTCCGTGCATCTTTCGGCTCTTGAGACTTGGAGTGTGCGCCAGGAGGATGCTCTAGTCGGAGAGAGAGAGAGAGAGAGAAAAAGAAAGAGATAAAGCGAAAGAGAAAGAGAGAACAACAAAAAACGAAACAGAGAGAGAGAGAGAAACAACAACAACAAAAACAATTAAAAAGAGAGGAGAGATCGGAAGAGAGAGAGAGAGAGAGAAAGGGGAGAGGGAGAGAGAGAGAGAGAGAGAGAGAGGAAGAAGGTGACGTCGGGGGAGGAGGCAGGGAGGGCGGAGGAGCGAGGAGGAGGAGGAGGACGAGGAGGACGAGGAGGAGGGCGGAGGAGCGAGGAGGAGGATGAGGAGGAAGAGGAGGAGGAGGAAAAGGAGGATATTGAAGGAGGAGATGGGGCGACGACGAGGAGGTGGAGGAGGACAGAAGGGGGGGACGCTTCGTGCCCTTCCGGGGGGCGCAGGAGGCGCTTCGCCCCGTGCCGGCCGTCGTGCGTCCGCGGATTCTGCGCGCTTGCCCTCGTCGCGAGGCGGTTGCCTCGAGGACACAGCCCGGCGGCAAGGCCGGCGGTCCTGTACGCTCACAGCTCAGTATCGTGCAAGCGATCCCCATCCTCATCCCCATCCCCTTCGAGACCCCCACCAAACTACCACCCCAGTTGGGGATACACCCCTCGAAACCCGAGGGGCACGGCCTGTCTCCCCATCTATGGGGGGCAAGTCGGCCAGTGGGGCCCAGGCCACGCCGCTGGGGATGGGGATCGGTTCAACGATGCTCGAGCTCCCCGGTGCTCGCACTTCGTTTCCTGTGGGCGCTGCTCGGCGGCAGAGCCCGTGCGCGCGCATTCGCCGGGTCTGCACGCCCGCCCCCGTCGCGGGGCAGATGCCCTCCAGGGCGCTGCCCGGCGGCGAGGCCGGCGGTCCTGCACGCTGTCACGTCGAGCAGCTAATTACCAGGATGCGCCATCGTTTAGACGCTGGCTGGCGGCAGTGCCATCCATCGCGCGTCCACAGAGTATGCATTAGCACGCTTATCTCCGTCGCGAAGCTGTTGCCTCAAGCACGCTGCCTGGCGGCAAGGCCGGCGGCCCTGCACGTTCTCACGTGGCACCGATCACCAAGGTTGTCGTTGTTTGGACACTGGCTGGCGGCAGTGCCTGATTTTCGTGCATTCAAGGACAACTGGCGGTCCTGAACCCTCTCACGTCGCACCGCCACCAAGGTTCGTCTCCTTTTGGAAGCAGGCCGCCGGCACTGCCAGCAATCGTGCGTCCGCAGATTATGCACGCCAACATCCGTCGCGAGGCTGTTGCTTCAAGGACACAGCCCGGCGGCAAGGCCGGCGGTGCCGCACGTTCCCATGTCCCTCGAGGCACCACGCTTCGTTTTCTTCTGGGCGCTGGCTGGCGGCAGGCGGCCAGCGACAGCGGGAGCTGGCGGGAGCGAGCGCCGTCGCGAGAGGGTTGACGGCGGCGCCAGGCTGCTCGCTGAGGCAGAGGTGGTGCAGCCTGCATGTTCCAGAGTCTGGCGCCGCGCCAACAGAACTGTTGGTTTTCGTGCGTCCACAGTCGCTACGCGCTTACCCCTGTCGCGAGGCTGTTGCCTCAAGGACACAGCGCTGCGGCATGGCTGGCGATCCTCCGCATCCTCGCGAAGCCGGTGATACCACGGTTCGTGTCGTGTTCTACGAGGTCTGGCGGCAAGGCCAGTGCGCGTGCATCCGCAGATTCTGCGCTTATGTTCCCGTCGCGAGGCAGTCGCCTCAAGCACGTTGCCGGGCGAGAAACAGCTGTCCTGCACGGTCACATTGGCCTGGAATCACAGCCGTCTCCGTTGGACGATGCTTGTCGGCAGTGCCAGCTTGCCTGCATCCGCAGACTCCTTGCGCAGATCCTGCGAGTCAGATGCCTCGAGGACGTTGCCCGGCGGCAAAGCCGAGGGTCTACAGTCTCACGCCGAAGCGCTACCGAGGTTCGTCTTCTATAGGGGGCCACATGCGAACCCTACCCACACTCCCCACGATTTCTGAGGGGGAGGGTGGGGTTCACTTAAGTGAGCCCCACCCTCCCCCTCAGAAATCGTGGGGGGTAGGGGTAGGGTTCGCATGCGGCCCCCTATTCTATTCGGCGTTATTGGCGGCAGTGCTGGTTATCGTGCGTCCGCAAATTCTGCGATCCGGCCCCCGTCGGGAAGCACATGCCTCGAGGGCACAGGCCAGCGGCAAGGCCGGCCGTCCAGCACACTCACAGATCCCCTGTTCTCATATGTCAGGGGGGAAAAAACACACAGACACAATCAATCGTCGATTCCCCAGAAAATATTAGAAAATATGGGCAGTGGGGGGGGAAGACAGACACCCAGAAAATATTGGAAAATATGGGGAATCCTTTTATTCCCTACCTAGGCTCTGCCTAGAAGGGTTCTTACTCGATTTGCTCAAAGGGCCAGGCAGTGGAAAACGCCCCGGGCGGTTCCCCTGGCATCCGCCCCGCCGTTCCCCCAGTTACGTCCTTAGCTTAGCTTCATCTTAGCTCAGGTTTATTCCCTACCTAGGCTCTGCCTAGAGGGTTCTTACTCTCTTTCTTAAGGGGCCGGGCAGTGGAAACCGCCCCGGGCGGTTCCCCTGGTATCCGCCCCGCGGTTCCCCCAGTGACGTCCCCTTAGCTTAGCGTTGCTTATCTTATCTTAGCTTAGCTTATTTCATCTTAGCTTAGCTTCATCTTAGCTCAGGTTTATCTTAGCTTAGCTTACCTTCATCTTAGCTTCGCTGGGCTCTAGCATAGCAGAGCACAGCATAGTATAGCATAGCGTAGCATAGCATATCATAGCGCAGCACAGCATATCATAGCATAGCCCAGCATAGCATAGCATAGCGCAGCATAGCACAGCACAGCACAGCACAGCATAGCATAGCGCAGCACAGCACAGCACAGCATAACACAGCGCAGCAGAGCATAGTATAGCATAGTATAGCACAGCTCCAACTTCTAGGTAGGGTTCGCACTGGGGTAATTTGTGTGTGGCCCCTTGAATATGGTTGGAGATGTCTTGGGCCCTTCTTGGGGACTTTTCAGGGGTCTGGGGGGTCTGCACCTGTTGTCAGATAAGCGCCCCCGTCATCTCCACGGCGTACCCCGTTGAGCACAAGTCGGTCGCGTACGCACGCGCGCCCAGCGTTCTGTCGCATGCGTGCCCCCACCCGTCTTATGCATGAGTTCCCTCGGCTTTCTCCAGCGCGAGGCAGGATATGAGGAACTCACAGCGTCACAATTGCAACCGCTTCCGGCGGGCGCCCTGAACTTCCAATTCCTTTGGCACGCATGTCAAGCACTGAGCAACGAGAATGTCACAAATTTCGGCGCCACCGACGTTCCGAGGATGGGCTAGCATCCCACGGGACAGCTGCCTTGGCCAGCGCAGTACGACTGCTGATAGGCCAGCACACCCAAACATTGTCCTGTTGAAGAGGCCGAAAATCGGGGCGGAAATGCAAGCGTTTGCTCCGCTTCGCCACGTCGTTCCGCTGCTGGCGTACTGGGTTGCGGGAGGCGAGGGGAAGACTTCACATGCAACCCACTGCCGGTCATCGGTCATTCGTGTCATCTACAAGCGGCGGAAAAGTCAACTGTCGGGGGGGTCTACACTGATTGTCAGATCAGCGCCCGCATCAGCACCACGGAGTTGCGACCTGGGGGGCCATGCGTACCCCGTTGAGCATATGTCGCTCGCGCACGCACGCGCTCTCAGAGTTCTGTCGCACGCGTGCCCCCGCTCGTCTCATGCATATCTTTACTTAGCCTTCTCCAGCGTGAGGGCAGGAGATGAGGAAGTCGCAGCGTCTCAGTTGCAACCGCCTCCAGCGGGTGCCCTGAACTTCCAACCCCTCTGACGCGCAAGCCAAGCACTGTGCAACGAAGATGTCACGAGTTCTGGCGACACCCCGATGTTCCGAGGATGGGCCCGCACAGCCACAGATTTGTCTTGTCAGCGAGGCCGCAATTCGGGGCGGAAATGCGGGCGTTTGTCTCGCTTCGCCACGTTGCTCAGTTGCTGGCATGCTGGGGTGTGGGAGGTAAGGAAAAGTTCTCCTCTCACATGCAACCGCCTTCGGTGGGTGCAGAGACCCGTGCGGGCCGCTGCCAGTGGCCTACCGAGTCTCCAGTGAGCCCCCCAGGTTGTCCCAAGGGCGGAGGCCGGATCCACTATGGAGCAGGTCCCACCTGTCAAAAGGCCAGCGAAGACATCGGCGGCAGGGTAGTGAGCCGCCCAATGCACCTTGAGGGTGGTCACCCGTCCTGACTGCGCGTTGCCCTTTCGGGTCAACCTAGGGTGGTAATACGCCTGTGGTGCAGCAGGCCCCCCCTGGCACCCCTCGGGTGGCGCCCCAGTCCTTCACCAGCAGGAAGGCGATCCTCCCCGCGGCTTAGCAGGCCCACATGTCCCTATTAACGGATTGAGCCGTCCCGCCCTTGCGGCCCCCTGAGAGCTCTCCTGGGGCCCTTCAACATGGTTTGGGAACCAGCGTATAATGCGATTCTGGGGGCTGACAGCTCATCCTCCTGCACAGGCGGTGGGACATGCAACATGACTTATCACCTGTACGGTACATGGCGATATGGGCCACCGAGGTGCCCCTGTCAAACCTAAGATGCCGTACAGAGGTGGCTTGGGGTTACGTTGTCCACATGTACCATCCACTTATACCCTGGTTGCACCCTGCCGCACGCGCACGCACGCGCATACAGCGCTGCGTAGCCTGATTGTCCCCCACTAATTTCCTTGGCGCCCTCACTCCGCCGCATCCTCCAAGCCGGCAGGAGGTGAGGGAGACAGAGCCTCTCAAACACAACCGCTTCCGGCGTGTGCAGATTCGCTCCAACCTCTCTGGCGCACAAGCAGAGAGAAAATCAACATATATGACAACGGAGGTGGTTGACTAGTGGTATGGTGACACTCACACCACAAGCCTACGACGGTCCTTGCACGTTGGGGCACCGTTTTAATTTTAAGGGTAAGTGAGCCTTAATGCCCCATCCGACTTTACAGGGCTTTGCCTACCATCAAAGGCACCAGCGCTAAATTACAGTCCTCCTCCTTTCCCTTTTCCTCCTCCTCCTTCCTCTCTTCATCCTCCTCAGCGCACGGATGAAAAGGGAAGAGGAGGAGGAGGAGGAGGAGGAGGAGGAGGAGGAGGAGGAGGAGAAGGAGGAGGAGGAGGAGGAGGAGGGGGGGAGGGGAGGGGGAGGAGGAGGAGGAGGAGAGGAGGAGGAGGAGGAGGAGGAGGAGGGAGGAGGGAGGAGGAGGAGGAGGAGGAGGGAGGGAGGAGGACCAGTGTAAACCCAGGAGCCATCAACGATGTTGGAATTAACCCTTCCTCCAAACTCCCTCTTCATAGGCCCCTACAACTTACAACGGTGCAATTCCATCGAGGGAACTGCCTCCACGCCACGGATCCACCTGACTGCTGCGTCCTGACGATCTGGGATCGTGCAAGAACGCCATTTTTGAGACTTCAACAAACCGAATCAAGATAAGTGTTGCACCCGCATAATCCTGAATCCTTCCAAAACACTATCCGTAAGGGTGTTGCCCCCTGCCGCCGGCCCCCTCTCTCGGAGAATGCGCTATGCAAGAGCTATGTCATGAGGCCTGGGCACTGTCGTGAAGCAGTATCGGAACTTCATGCGAGGCCGACTCGTAACGAGCAAAACCAATAGATGACCAGAGGGGTCACCACACCTGGAGATTGGTAAGACGTCGTGACCCTGCCGGCCTGCGTGAGGGGTGCCACTTGATTTTAAAAAGATGTGACAAGTCCCTAGTGTTTTTTGACCATGACCCTACGGATCCGCGTGAGGGGTGCCACCGAATTTCAGAAATGTTGAGAATCCCTTGGGTTTTCGGACCCTGACCCCGCCGATCTGCGTGAGGGGTGCCATCGAGTTTCAGGAATGTGGCAAATCCCATGTGTTTTTGGACCCTGACCCCGCCGATCTGCGTGAGGGGTGCAACCGAATTTCAGAATTTTTGCAAACCCCATGTGTTTTTAGACCCTGACCCCGCCGATCTGTGTGAGGGGTGCCAACGAATTTCAGAAATGTTGCAAATCCTCTATGTTTTTGCACCCCGACCCCGCCGATCTGCGTGAGGGGTGCAACCGAATGTCAGAAATTTGGCAAATCTGTATTTTTTGGACCCTGACCCCGCCGATCTGCGTGAAGGGTGCCAACAAATTTCAGAAATGCAGCAAATCCCGTATGTTTTTAGACCCTGACCCCGCCGATCTGCGCGACGGGTGCCACCGAATTTCAAACATGTGGCAAATTCCATGTGTTTTTGCACCCTGCCCCCGCCGATCTGCGTGAGGGGTGTCAATTTTTACCCACCCCAGCAATTCAGAGCACACGCTCAGGGCGTGCTAAACCTGCCCGTTTGGGCCTCCCCCCCCTCGCGCGGTCCATCAACAAGGAACCGTAAGCAGCAAGAAGCAGAACTGTAACAGTGGAAACTGGAAGCTGCAACTGCTACAGACAACTGCGAACCTTCGGCCTACAGCCTGGTGGCCCCACAAGGGGGCCGGCTGATTTCTGGTACGCTGATCATGGGAATACGTGAAACTTTTGCGAATGTTTAAAAAGAATGTGCGCGGCGCTAAGGCGAGCCCAATGTTGAAAAGGAACCGCCCTCACACCGTGAAAGCCTTGCATTTGTTATAAACAATAGCGAATGCGCGCTAAGGCGAGAGCAACATGTTGAAAACGACTCGCCCTCAATCCGTGAAACTCTTGCTTAAAACGAATGCGCGCGGCGCTAAGGCGAGAGCCACATGTTGAAAACCACCCGCCCTCAATATGTGAAGCTGTTGCCACTTGTTAAGCTTCAGAGTCATACATGGTGAGGAACAGGCGAAACGCCAGGCCCGCCCTGAAAACTGGCTTCTGGGTGCGACAGGGAAAAGTTATTTATAAGAAAAAGTGATGGAGGAGGAGGGGGATGAGGAAGAGGCGGAAAAGGAGGAGGAGGGGGAGGAGGGGGAGGGGGAAGCAGCTGAAGGAGGGAGTAGGATGAAAAGGAGGAAAAGGAGGAGGAGGAGGAGGAGGAGGAGGAGGAGGAGGAGGGAGGAGAGAAAGCAGGAGGAAGGAGGAGAAGGAGGAGGAGAGGAGAAAGCAGGAGGAGGAATAATGAGGAGGAGGAGGAGGAGGAGGAGGAGGAGGAGGAGGGGCGATTCAAATGACGACGACGTCGTCGTTGTTTTCGTCCTCCCCCCGTCCCCGAGGGGAGAAGCCCGGGGAGGCGCGCCGCGCCCGTCTGACAGGACAAACTGCTGGACGAGAAGGCCTCGCGCCTCCGCGAGGCCGAGCAGCGGCTGGACAAGGCGATCGCCGCCAAGCTGAAGGAGGCCGCCGCCCATCCAGGGCGGGGGAAAGGCCGAGTCGAGCGGGCCCAGGAACCGTTCCTCCTCCTCCTCCTCCTCCTCCTCCGCCTCCTCCTCCATCCTCTCCTCCTCCTCCTCCTCCTCCTAATCCTCCTTGGTGGCTGTTTCGGCCCAAGGTGCGCGATTCCCCGAGGGGTCGAGGCGGAGACCTCTGATCCGAGGCAGGCACGGCTGTTCAGCACGGCATCTCTTTCATACGCCTAGAGCCGCCCGGCCGTGTGTAAGTCGCGGTTTCTGTCTCGCCCTCTCAGCTTTGTTGCCACTGCGGGTGGGCACATCCTGGCGAGGTTGCGATGACGGCCCAGCAGTTGCACGACGTGGCGACGATCAGCGAGTCTTTTCGGGCGGCGGACACAACAGTGGCTCGCCCCAGCTGGAACCCCAGATGCAGCAGGCGACAGGGCATGCACGCACGCACGAAAAAGCGCTGGCGCCGAAGACCAGGGGTGCATGGAAGTAGGCAACTCCCTACGGAGGGAGGTTCGCAGCGAGATCAATTCAGAGAGTGGGATCACATCGGTTGGCATGGCGTCAAACGCAGGCGTGGTATGTTCCTCACTGGTGGCGCCTCAAGTCAGACTAGCAGTCAGATTGGTTGGGGTGGAGGATCCCCCCCCCTCCCGCAGGATAGCGGCGACCTGGGGACAACGCTGGATCGGCATGTACCCAAGGAAGGTCCTGGGCGCGGCATCACTCGTCGTGCGACGTGGGAGAGTATGGTGGCTCGCTCCCCGTCAAGTCTTCCAGGCGTTGCTGCTTCACCTCATGTCCATCGGTCTTTTCAGAGCTGCTCGGTCACCTGGGACACAGAACAGCAGGCAGCATGTTTCAGCATTTGTTCTGGCATGGCTCTCGTGACGTGGACGGACCTTCGCAAGCAAGATGGACACCCTCAGCGCGTGACACTCCTCGGGCGCCGACAAGATCTACCCCGTGAAGTTCGCATGCGTCAGAGGCAATTCGGTCAAGCATGGACCCCAACCCTGAGGATGCCGAAGGCGCAATAGAAGTGTTCGTCGGGCTGCAAGCTAGGGTGATCAAGCTGCCCCGCCTTTATGACGCTGACCACGAGAGACGACGTCCTCGACATCGTCAGGATCGACTCGGAGGGCCACGCCTCATTAATCAAAAACAACTGCGAAAAATGAAGCATCTCGGAGGAAGATCCGTTCTGTGCTGGAGTTGCCCAACTTACGTGGTTTGACATGCCGCCTCAAGGGATGGCTGATCCAACTCTCTCTCTCTCTCTCTCTACTCTCCCGTCAATCGTCTTGCTGAGTCGCCGCCTGTGCCGCCTCCCCCTCCCAAGATTGGCCCTTCGGCTCAGAGTCGGCCTCGCCGTCAGCGCGCGGAACGCGGCCACTTCCTGCGGCGCGTCGAGCGGGGCCCGCGCGCAGTGAGGCAGCATATCTAGTACGGTTTCGCGCTTCGCTGAGAAATGCGACGCTCTTCCAATACCGGGAGCCCACGGGCGCATCGGGCATTGACGTGCTCCCTCTCTCTCTCTCTCTCTCGTCTCCTCCCCCACCATCGTTGCGTTGGATCGTTGTGCGAAGATGGGGTCAGCTGTGGAGTTCCCGTCTGCGTTCGCGGGCGTCTGCCCGCGCTTCCGCTCCGTCAGTGCAGTGATATAGTGATTGGCCGCTGCGTTCCGTTAGAAATGAGACAGGGGGCGGTTTCTACCCCTACGAACCGGGGGGGGGGGGGGGGCACCCCCCCCAGTTCGAATCGGCGGGGGCGGGGGTGGGGGGAAAAGCTCGAACAATGCCCAGACGAGGTCCACACAAAGTTCAAGCGAAGCTCGAGCCCGTCTCGGCGCGGCAGATCGGCAAGGGAGGCCATCCAGGCCCCCCGGATGGGGTCGGAGCAGATGGGGTCGGACGATCGCTCCGCATCGACGGTGCATCGGCGACGCGGCTCGCTGTGGAGCCCAATGTTCTCCGCGCTGGGGTCGCCGATGCACCAGCGACGCCGGCGATGCATCGCCGATGCGGCGCGATCCTTCGACCACATCTACTCTTTCCAGCCTCGAACGTATCCCTATCCCTAAGATTGACACGCCAAAAGGCGATGACAATCTTAGGGATTCGCCCTCAAAAAATGAGGGAATCCCTAAGACTGACATCGTGATGAGGAGGTGCCCAGCATAGGGATAGGGATATGTTCCAGGCTGGTAATACTCCGACCCCATGCAGGAGGCCTCCAGGGAAGCGGGGCGCATTTCGAATGGCGGCGCATGACATCGCCTTACTCGCACAGGCGCCCGCCCCACCCCCCTAGGCACCCGCGGGGTGCCTCTGAGGCCGTCATGGGCTGCTGGCGATGATAATGATGATGATGCTGATGCTGATGCTGATGTTGCTGTTGCTGATGATGATGATGATGATGATGATGATGATGATGATGATGATGATGATGATGATGATGATGATGATGATGATTATGATTATGGTTATGATTATGATTATGATTATGATGGTGGTGATGTTGGTGATGCGGATGCGGATGCGGATGCTGATGATGGTGATGGTGATGGTAATGGTGATGCTGCTGATGATGGTAATGCGTTTGCTGATGCTGATGATGGCGATGGTGATGGTGATGGTGATGGTGATGGCGACGGTGATTATGGTGATGGGGATGGTGATGGTGATGGTGATGGTGATGGTGATAATGATGCTGATGATGATGCTGCTGCTGATGATGACGATGTCGATGATGGTGGTAGCAATGGTTACGATGGTGATGATGTGGGTGGTGATGATGGTCATGGCGATGGTATTGATGATGTTGATGCTGATGATGCTGATGATGCTGATGATGCTGATGATGGTGATGATGGTGATGGTGATGATGCTGATGATAATGAGGAGGACGATGACGGTGACGATGACGACGCCCGCCCCATCACTGACTGAAGGTTGAATGACCCGCCTGCCCGACTAACGATTTCGCTGGCAGCGATATACGTCCCCCCAACTTGGTCCCATCAAAGGGTGAAGGTTGCATGTGTTGTCCCGCCCGCCCGCCCGATTGAGTCAATGCACCCCTTCCGCACAACCAGCCTGCCGCCCGTCCTGCTCTTAAGCCTTGCTTGCGCTGTCTGTTGTCCTGTCTGCTTCCCTTCTTGACTTGAATGTTACCTGCAGCTGCACTTTGGCTCCAGGTAAACGGAAAAGGAGCGAGCCTGCGGCGCGCGCGCGTGCGTCGGCCGGCGGGCCGGCCTCCTCCCTTCAGTGTTACCATATTGCATGCTTGACGGCACTATCTTTTGTTACCCATGTCATCGGCGGAGCCCACTGACTATGAGACGTCAACGGAACATGTTGCAGGGATTATGAATATCCCAGCAAAAGGTTGGTTATCAGCCGAAACGGCGGCACAGCCGCTAGCGTCGCAGAGCATGGGGCCACAGGAAGGATCGCTCGGAAGAGAAGAAGACCGTCATCGTCCCGAGCAGATTCATGATGCAGGCGCCTCTATGAGGCGACCTAGTTCTCTCCGTTTCCCAACAGGACGAGCGTCGAAAATTGTGTTCGATTTAACAGAAGGAGATTCCCCTGTCGATTCGACGACAGTAGTAAGGGAACAAACCCCAGGTGGGAGGTACGGCACAGCCAAAACTCCCGCCACGGGGTCATCAGGGCATGTGCCAGCACGCCCGAGTTCCCAACCGTCGATCGACTTAGACCATGAAATGGAGAAACTGCTGGACCGAACGCCCAGAGAAACGCTAAATCAAGGCAACTGTAGCACAGGAGAAGCAGCGCAATTTGAGATGCACGGTCAGGGCGAGGAAGAGAGCGATCTACCATCTGAAAAAGACAGTTCGCATTCGATTGAGAGACACGAGGAGTACGCTCAGTGTCATACCTCGCTTGGTCCATCTCGTAATCATAATCCCAATACGAATGGATTCGACGGCCTCGCCACAGGTGTAGACCCGTCTGATGACGATGCCATTGACTACGCCGATGCAATACAACAGGCTACGCTCGATTCGGATGATGATTTTGGAGATGGGCGAAGCCCAGGTCGAGGCAAGAGTTCGTCGGCGCAGCCGATGTTGAACTCGCCCGAAGGTTTGGGCACTGTCAGGCAAATGGGGGCCCACAGGAACGTTTTCACTTCCACAGGTTAAGAAGTCTAGGAATCAGGATGACGACCTGAATGCTCCCCCTCTGCCAGAAGGCTTTCACCGACCTGACATCACATTGACGAGGTCAAGCAGGGGCAGGGTGCCAGAACTTGATGGGCTGGTAATGCAGGACCAAAAAGACGAGTTGGCACAAAAACAAGACATCGATGTCATCAACAAGGGTGTAAGAACAAGGGGACAGCATACTCCTGCCTCCAGCAATGGACGTACGAAGGCCCCCAGGGCCGGACGCTCCAGTTCCAGGAGGTTCAATGCCCTTGAGTCGCCTCGGTTGTCATCAAATAGGACTACCAGTCGCTTCTCCATGCGGGATCGCCGCTGGGACGCTGGACCTAGGTGCCTGCCGCCGGCGGAGAACCGATGCCCAGGAAAAGCACGCAACCCGTGGGGGCCGTGTCTTAGACCGGTACGCTCGGACTGTTCGAACGTATGTCCCAAGTGCAGCGTTGTCTGGCTATGCGGAGAATGCGTTAAGTTGGAGGAGCACAATTGTCGTTATAGAGCCATTCAGGAGCCGCTGACGAAGTCAAACGGACGTTGGCAGAATCCGAAGCGTAGAGACATGCAATGGCAAAAAAAGGTTGAACAAGAGAGAATTGCCATTGCGGAAGATGCGCAGAGACGGATGCAACAAGCAGAAGCCAGCGTTGCAGGAATCACCGATGTGGCACAGCGACGTCTTGCGCAAGAGGAGAACGAGAAAAGAGAAATTGAACACATGGCAGAGCAAATGGCGTCAGCTACTTGTCAGCAGGCCGAGAAAGAGAGAGCCGGATAAAGAGAGATGGCTAGCGCTGCCAGGAGAGAAGAGAAAGAGGCTCGAGAGCAAACAGCGCGTGAAAATAAGGAGCTCCGCAATCAACTTGAAGCTGCTAGACTCGAGGCGGAAAAAGTAAAGTCGGAATCGCTACGAGCCTTTCAAGAACATGAGTTGAAGGCCCAGGAGGAATGATGACCAACAGAGAATGGCCGCTGCCCGGGGCCAGTTGAAGGGACAGACGGACGAGCAAATGCAACAATGATTTTTTTGCCGCTCGCCCAGCGAGCGACGAGAACAGGATATTCAGATCTGACTTGGAACAGCAACGCAAAAACAGAGGGTCGCGGGAATGGCTTCGGACAACCGGATTTTGCTCAAATGCCTCAACTGACAGCTCCGTCAGCGCCCGCGCTTCCCCTCGCAAAGTCGCATTTCATTCCGGGGCCGGCTATCGAGAAACCCCATGACACAAATGAAGGTATGATGCACGAGTGTGTCGGGGAAGTAGTTTTGGGGGCGTTCCACGCAACGCTAAATTTTCAGGGCCCCCTTGACAACTTCGATCTGCCTGGCCGCCTTCCTCTCGCCATCGGCCCGGCCATGGCCGGCGAAGGAGGCGGAGAACTGGGCGGACATCACGATGACCAGAGGGATGATCGAAGCGCTGCGCCCAGCGCCGGCGCGATCGTAGCAACGCAGTTTGACGAGACGGGCAAGCCAAAGCCACCCAGCGCCCCCCTGGGGGGCCCGGAGGCGGAGGAGACCCAGACGGAGATGGCGGTGGAGGGCCGCATGGTCACCATGACCCAGCTGCGCCACCGTTCTGCGCCCGTCCAAAAGATGCAAATTGGAGACGTTTTGCAAACAGTAACGAGCTAAACCTCCTAGACGCCCCGAGTGCCCAGACGCTGCGAGAATGGAAGCAACATTGCATTAGAGCAGTAGACGGGTCATGGCATGGCGTTAAGGCGGCACGAACATGGATTACTGAAGCAATGGAACTTGAGGCCCCGAATGGAAGTCTTCGGGGCTCCGGAGCGTCGACGCGCCGTGACATGGTGACCGCCGCGAACTTGCTTGAAACATTTGCCAAGATGAAGCGCAACCGCAACCTGTCAGTGCAGCGCACTCACCTTCTGACAAATCAACCGCATGGAGCCTTCTTGCCAGATTAAGGGGCGACTTCTCACTGGCCGAGAAGTGATTCGCGCCATATGCCATATGTGTTTGGTGCTCTGTCAGGCCCGAAAGCGGCCCACACTGGATGTGTCGCGATTTGTTGAAAATAACGATTGGTCGACAGAAGCCCAACCAATATTTGCGCATATCTATAGTGAATGGATGGAACGATACCAAAGAGCTGTATGGCGCCAGGGAACTGTCGAATGAAATGAAGGCTTCAATATATGCGTACTTCTACGAGCAAGTCATACAGGTTCCGAAGCTTTACCACGCAACGCAATGGTATGAGCTGTCGGACGATTCTCCAGGCACAGGAGTGCGCTCTTATCAGTGGCAGTGAACCCTCAATTCCAGGAACAGACAGGTTCGCCTTGCAGGCGGGATGCGTGATGGTGCTGGCGGTGGGCGACGCGCCGCCGCTATGGCAGCGACAACGCATAGGTCGGGATTGCATACAGATAAGACAGCCAGCGGACGGACGAATGGCGAGGCGACTTGCAAATTCGTGAAGCAAGGAAAGAATTGTCCCGGAGCGGGATAGGGCTGTCCCTAAAACCATGAGAAGCCGAAGACACCAGCCGCGCCGGCACAGCCAGGGGCGGGCAGCGATCAGAGGGCAGCCAGCGGGAAGAGCGACCGCAAAGGTAGGCATGAGAGATCGGGGAGTAAGGGGCCGAAAGGCAAGGGCAGACCTCGCTCCTCGACCCCGTCGAACAAGTTTGGCAACTCGAATGCGACGCAGTCGCGGACGAGAAGTCAATCGGAGACCTCGCGAGAACGTCAGAGCAAGATAGCGTGCTACGCATGCCCGCGTGGCCCCCGCAATTGCAAGGGCCCTCAGAGTGGATGTTACAAGCGACGCAGAGGCTCGACTGAGGCCGAGAAGATCAAGCGGGACAGATACGAAGAGGCGCAGCTAAAGGCTGGTAAGTCTTTGGGATACCAGAGAACCGCCAGGCAAGCTGACTCCGCCGCTGCAAATGCGACCGATGCTGCGCCGGGGGATACTCCCAGAAACCGGGAGTCGAGTAAAGGTCGCGGCAAGCAAAAAGGTAAAGGCCAGGGAAAGGGGAAAGATAAACCGTGCAAAGTGTTGATGAGACAGGAGCCTGCTCTCGCGGGAAGGATTGTTGGTTTGCGAAGAACACGCCAAATTATCCGTGACAGTCGCCGGGCACTGGCGCATTATGGGCTGGTGCTAAGATGATATCCACGGCTGTCTTTCCTTCAATGTGATTATTGTTCGCCTCGTAGATGGGTTGTCACGACGCCCGCTTCGGCGTAGCTGACGCGGAAGGTGCAAGCATAGGCCCCCTGGCACAGCCAGCCGGGTCTTTCTCGCGTGCTCTGCTCCGTCGGCTAAGGGGCCCCGTGGCCTGCAACGCAATTCAAATGATCATCCGTCCACGGCTGAGTCACATGATGCATATTATGGAGATTTGCTTAATTTTCCCGAGGGAGCTGTTCCAGCTTCCGAAATACAGCAAGAGCGCAAGGAGAAGATGACGAAGCTTGTCGCCATCCTCGTTCAATTGCATCCTCTTCCTAGGGGGGGGGCATTGCAATGTCTTGCGACGAGCCCTTACAGAAAAGTTGCGTCAGGCACGCGCAGACGGCTCGGCGCGGACTCAGCGTTCAGTTTCACCCCTCGGCTCGGGAACCCACCGTCACTCGACGGAAGGTACGTCGCCACAGCCCAAAAGAGCTGCCGTCGAGTATAGACGTTAGATGGAAATTCCCAGGACAAGAAAACCGAATAATGCAAACTGAATGGGAGGCATCATTAAGGGGTGCTCAGGTTCGAGCGTCTGATTTAGCCGATGAAGTCTGGCATCTTTGGTTAGACTCTGAGGGAAAGGAGGGTGCTGTCCCAGGCGGCTCAGCCGCCGTGGGGCGCAGGGAGAAAGCGCCCATGCACCTTGGAACGCATCGGTTCATAGTCGACACAGGCTGCGGGCACAATCTCCGCGCTGAGAGGTTCGTTCGGGCTGCAGGCGCAACGTGTATGATAAAACTGTTGGAAGATCCGATTACCCTGAACACTGCCGGAGGTCATCCGAGGGCGCTCGGTTCAGTTTGCGTCGTATGCCCCAACTTTAGGATGGGAACTTCGAAGCATTGGTCATGCCGGAAACACCGGCGGTGAGCTCCGTAGGAGAGCGGTGCATGGATCACGGCTTCAGTTTCGCCTGGCCCGCTGGCCAGCGACCCTGCGTACTTCTGCCGAACGGTCACAGAGTATACCTGACCGTTGAGGGCAAGATACCGTACTTGACCCTATTTGGCAGAGAGGCGCTGGGTCAGCGGATGTGCGCGGTCGCCGCTGGGAAGCCCGCGGCCCCCGAGCGGTGGTGCTGCGTGGCGTCAGGCGCCATGTCTGGATGACGTGGAATCTGCGGGAGGTCCTCCGCCCTGCTCCATGGCTACGCGGATGATTGGTAACCGTGGCTACGCGGATGGCAGGCCAGTTGCAGCTGAGAGCCCGTTCCCGTCCAGCCTAGACTCCATGGATACCGTCACTTATTTCTACGATTTGCCTCAGACTGCTCATGAGCATGGGTGGAGCAAGACACCTACTGGCGTCAGGAGCGTGGCAAGTCCCTCATTTGCCTCCAATCGCGACGCAGTCGTTGGTTGCACTGCGCCACGACGCGGCTTAGCCAATGGTTGCGCGGCTGCGATTGAGAGCCCTTGTTCATATGGGGGTTCGGGAGTCTTGCCTTTCGACATGGATCGTGGACTGGGCTCTATCGCCGTCGTCGCTGCACCCGGCCAAGACAAGGATGCAGATGAGGGCTCAGGTGGTGTTGACCTTGTTGACATCGACGCACCACCTGATATTTACCCAGATGATGCCGAGGTTGAGGCGTCGGTCTCAGCGACTGAGCGACTCAAAAAGGGCGCAGCCTCTCTCTCGCATCTACTAACGCATACTCCAAATACCCCCTTTTGCTCGGTGTGTAACTGGGCAAAGGCCATCAAGCGCCAACAACGAAAGGCGTGCAACAAAGGGCTGAAGGTACCTAGACCATATGCGAATCCGACAACGTTCGGACGCCTGACCATTATGGATCACTGGCTTGCGATGGATGATTTATCGCGGGGGGGGTCCACGATGAGACCGCGCGCGTGACTTCTCGCGACCGGGCAACCGATTTCCTAGCAGCGCAGGGTGTACACGACAAATATTCGGTTCACCTGTAACTTTTTGATTACCCTCAAAGCACCAGGAGAAAAGTTATACTATTGTTATACAGATGGTGCAAGGGAGCTTTCACGCGCGTGCATTGAATTAAAGACTGCACATGGTTCTATCATCTTTGGAAATAAGAAGCTCATGGCTGTCGCCGAACGGTCCAATGGAATTGTTCAGTTGTTCAGATGGGGACGCGAGCCCTGCTCATGCAGGCAGGTATTCCCCCGCCCTCTCGGGCGCATGCCGTCCGATGTTGTTTGCCCTCTCTACAACGCAAGGGCCCCTGACGTTGGTGAATCGTCATTGAAGAGAAGATTCGGTCATGAGTTTACAGCGCCGCTTCTTCCATTTTGATGTCTTGTTCGCTTCGTGCCTCCCCCTGAATCTAGGTTTCGGATCGCCAAGACTGGCGGGGCCATGGTCGCGGGGGCGCGCCTCGGATCCACGCACAAAGCGGGGGGCATGGTGGGGCCCGAGAGCTACGCATCACCGCTGAGACAGCTCGACGGACTTAGTACGAACACAGGGCGAACGCCAGCAGGCAAGCGCCCGATACTTGGAAAGCCCGATCAAGTCCACAGCAATATCTTAAAAGGAACAGCGTCTGATGGAGAGCCTAAGTTCCCCATGCGCGAAGCGTACGAGGCAGCGCAGACGAAAGTTAGGAGCGTTATCATGCCCCCAGTTGGTTCCTCTGGCGGCATAGCCGGTCAGTGGGCGAATCTCGGGCCACGGGCGGCACAGCCGTTCACCGTCCAGGGCCCGGGCGAACCTGCGCCACCGCCTCAAGCACGAGGCGAGGCCGTAGCACCACCGAACGATGATGATGACTCCGCTGACGATGGCCCAGGGGGGGTCGTCGTGGGCGACGTGCCTGCGGCGCCGGACGGTCGGGGGCCTCAGCGACACTCGAGGCCGGATGATGATTCGAAACAAAAACTAGGTCTCGCTCATATAGAGAATAGAGTGGATCGTCAGTCTAACTTGTAGATGGCACAGCCAAGAGCGAGAATTCCTGGAACGGGGCAACTTCTCGCCCGCACTACGCAGAATTTTGACACGATGTAATATTTAGAGGATCGGCGCGTTGTCGCCGGGCGCGGAAGAGCTGGTCTCACCGAAAGTTTGCCGTTAAAGGGCAGACGGAAAACATGAAGCATCCGAGCTGCGTCGCATTACGATCCAGGTTATATACCTGGTACTAGAGTTCGGGTCACTGACCTTGATCCGCGGCATGGTGCTCAATGGCTTCAGGAATTACCTAACTCAACCAACCCTGGCATGCACCCGAGCCGATGGTTCAACATGAGCAATGCCGAACGGAGAAAAGCTGTTGAACAATTCCGTCTCGAGAAGCGGTTTTTCTTTGGCATTGATGATCTGGGGCCCTGCGTTGCACTTCTTCGAGATTGGAATCGACGCAGTCGGTTTCCAACAAAATATACGAGACACTGTAGCGCCTTAGCCCCCGAAAAGTGGTTCACACCTTGGGGCTGGCATGAGAGGAAGGAAGAGGGGGGCCGCAATTGTACAGGAAGAAACCGAGGTGGATTGGCATGCGTTCAGATGATGAAGAGATACGGTAGAAACAGATTTGGCATGGTGGCATGATCCCGAGGGATGGGGTTCCTCCCGACGCAGTCGGAGAGGACCTCGCTCTCCCAGGACGACCAGTGTTTCACGGGGATAGCCTATTCCTGGAGTTCGGCGGTCGCCGCTTCGCGGCGTAGCGTTTCCCGCATGCCGTCGCAGCCAGCTGACTTAACCCTTCCCGCGCATCGGGAAAAGAAGAATTTCGACACGTATTATTTGTACAACCCGCTCACTGATGGTATTCGGAGTGTTGAACAATCGTACCAAGTACCTGCTGAGTTCAACCAACCACGGATTGCTGCGGCCGTTGCTCAAGGCTGAAGCTGCGGTTAATCAAGATGCCCGCAAGGCCCTGCAGACCGAATGTGATCGGCTACGCAGCATTGACACTTGGGATGAGTCAGGCGCAATGGAATACAATGATGTCGTCTGGCAACGAAAGGGACGGACGACTCATTTTTTGACGTATGTTCGCAATCTTGGTAGAAAAAAATCAGAGCTCCCGCTGTGGCACAAGGTCCGCAAATATAAAGGCCGAGTTGTTGTTGACGGGTCGGATGTTAGAGACCAGAACAGAGAAGTAGTCTTATTCCAAGTTTTTGCTAGCAGCCCAGCAACGATACAGGCCAGCAAAGCAGCGGATACAGACGCCAAGCAGGCTTACACCCAGTCAAAGCTAGGGAGGCCCACGTGGATATTCTTGCCAAAAGACGAGTGGCCGCCCGCTTGGACGGACATGAGAAATCCCGTTTGTCCCCTCGACCTTTCCCTCCGCGGACATCCTGATTCTGGAAGATAGTAAGAACCGCATTGTGAAAGACACGTGGTTTCAAAAGGATTCATTACATGCAGTCTCTGGCGCAGTTGTTATTTTCACTCCGAACTGCGTTTATGTTTTCTCATTTATGTTGATGAGTTCAAAATTGCCGGACCAGCAGCGAATCTTGAAAAAGGATGGCGAATCTTGCAAGAAGCCTCCGAAGCTTGCCCCAAGGGAATAGAGATTGACCCACCAGCGAACGTAGGACGCCATTTGGGTTGCGAACATAATCTATCCATGCAGCATGCTGAGTGGCATGGGGGAGTTACCAACTGCCCTTGATCCCCCGCCGCCAAAGATTAAGACATTGCCCGCCTCTGGGCAGCAATCGGAGAGCGACGGCGAGAATGCGGGGGGCGATTCATCGTCGCAGCCGGGTGAGCCGCATCAACCTGGACAGCCGAAAATGGTCAGAGATATTGATTATGGCATGACTGAATTCTTTGAGTCCAGCGCGACACTCGGTGCACAGCTAACCGAAACTGACCCCGCTACACACCCCGCTGCTGGCGCACCTTTCGGCCCCGAGTTGGCCGATTTCGAGGATGGACAGGGCGGCCCAAGAGGAGAGAAATACTCCCCCGCGGAAGAGGCTACAGCAGAGGCGCTCGGGATCCACGTTGACAGCGGCCCCCCAGACAAGCCAGTCGAGGTCCCCCGCCCAGCCGCAGAACCCGGAACAGACGATCCTGAGCCACCGACCCTGTCGGGGGTTCTTCAGCCCATTGCTGCCAAAGTCTTCATGAAAATTTTGTATGGGACGAGAGTGGCTAGATTTGACCTCTCGCGCGCGGCGTGTCATGCGACTAGCTGCGTAACAAAGTGGACAGATCAACCAGATATGGACCTTTTGCGATTGATATGTTACATCAAATCGATAACGCAATAAAAACATGACGTCTTGTGTCGGTGACAAGATGGAGGACGTCACCACGCGACAATATTACGACGCAGACCTCGCCAGCTACTTACGAACGCATCGCAGCGCAAGTGCCAGTCACCATGTAATTTGGGCACCACGCACGAGAGCCAATCAGAGCATGGCTCCTCGCCAACAGACCTGCGCGCCCCATGGTGCACTTGAAGCAGGAACTTGCGCTGCAGATCTGGCCTTGCGGATTAAGTTACTGCCGGCACTGCCTTTGCTGGAAATTCTGCTGCAGAGAGAGGTCGAATGCGCATTTGTGGAAGATAATCAGCAGCGTGCAAGGTGATGAAAGCGGGGGTTCAGTGAAATGCATGCGCCTGCCGAGAATCCACCGAATAGGCGCTGCTGCCATTTCTGAAGAGCTCACTAACGGAATTGTCTGTTCACAGTACGAACGCACGCAGAACGAAGCTGCTGACGTCGGTGCCAAGAGTTTTACCTACCCTCCTGCGTGGGGAAAGGTATTCTATCCTGTTAACATTGTTACCCCGAAGTTTTGGAGAGTCAATCGATATCAGGACTACCTGGCATCGACGTTCACTGGCGGCCTCCCCCTGAAACCCGGGGGGATTCTCAAGCCGCGGATGGGCATCAAGGCTGCGGCGCGCCAGGGAGGCGCGGTGCCGAGCAACAAGGCGCATTAACATAAGAGAGCCACCAAGCGCAAGCCCGCGACGACCGCACCGATAAATATAGCCGAAAGCGCAAACAGCCCAAGACCCTCCCGATAGTGAAAAAGGACGGTTCCAGGAAAAGCTCCCATCAGCGAAAGTTGAAAGAAGACAGGGCAATGATGGCCACGTTTGAGACGACTGACAGTGAATCAGATGCTTCAGAACAAAGTTTTCCGAGATCCGAGAACAGAGAGATTGCAGCGACAAGGTTGCCGACGCGGTTGCGGCTAAATCGAACGGCGAGGAGTCGATACAATCGATGTCCCAACTAGAAAAGGGGCAAAGAATGTGCAAAAACGATTTGAACGGAGAAAACTTAATATTTGAGTATTGTTGCGGACCAACTAGTAAGATAGCTAATCCAGCGAACTTCGTTGATAACTCTTGTAGAGTTATACGATATACTGACAGCGAGGACATGAGGACTGACGAGGGCAAAACAAAGCACTTTCGGATTTTAAAGATTTCAAGGGGAAATCTATTCGCTCTGGGGTTCGATCCCATGCACTGGAGGCCCCACCCTGGCAATATGTAAATGAAGCCCATTATTTCCGTGAAGGCGACCGCAGGTCCCTCCGAAGGTTCCGAGGAATTCGAACGGGCTTTCGATATCTCTTTTGGAAGTTCAGAGAGATTGCCCACGTTGTCGTTGATGCGGGGGGAACAGTTTGCATTGAGTGGCCTAGCCAGTGTCAGTATTCGAGAGACGCTCAAGTGAAAGCGTTTGCCGTTTGCGAGATAGATAGGTCTGCAAAAGATAGCGCCGCTTGGATGCGCGCGCGGAATGAGGGACAGGGGGGTTTCACGAAGCAGCCGTGGACCATTGCTTCCACGTCTGACACTGCGACCAATGGCTTGGAGCGGAAGCGCGATGGCACGCATGCGCGCGTGGAAGCGCGCGGCAAAGATTGCAATATTGCGGAAGAGTACACATATGAATTTGCAAAACATATTCACGTTATACTTGCGCGCGCGGCATCGCACTTCTCCCTCGACCTTGTCTCCCCTCCCCATGATATGTGCGCCGCTGCCGTTTTCTTTCGTGGGCAGGGGCGGGGCCACCATTGGCCGCGCCCCCCACTGGCGGAGCCGTCGCGTAGCTGCGGCCGCTCCCCTCTCGCAGGCAGCGGGCATCAGCCCATAGCCTCCCGATCGCGCATCGACCCCGAACAACAGTTTCCTGACGTCTCGGCGGTGCGACCGTTCGAGATGACCGGGAAGGAAAAGTGGTTCTCCCTGTGCAAAACGATAGGATGCAGGTACTTCGCTGGGATCACCTGGACACAGTCCACGGTGACCCCAGCAGCTGAGAATGAATCGACCAGCGAACATCCGAAAGCATCGATGACAGCATAGCCGAGGGAGCATCATGAGAATGTAGATTGGTCCGACCATTGCTGCAAGACTTGTTGGGATAACTCAGAAAAAAAGGCGATGCTGCTGACATTTATACTCATGATGACGGTTGTCTCATGCATGAATTCCTCCCGAATGATCCGTCCAGGATATTACAATGAGTTGCCGAGAAGCTGGGATTGTTTGACTCCCGAGCGGCCAAGCCGCTAGGACAGCTCAAAGTACCAGTGGCATACACAACGGCACGGTACCCAAAGAGATTCGATTATGAGATGATTGTTACGGAGCGGAAGGATGTTGAGTTGAATGAAGCGTCCATTCTGAGCCAAAGGTGGTTACCAAGAAGTGGACCGATGTTGATTTGAAATACGCGTACTACTTGGAACCAGAAGAAGATGAAACATTTTCCATTTGTTGCGATCAGCCTCAACAAATGGCTCGCGGACGATGGATACATAAGGTTGTGATGACCCTGAACGGCCACAGGTATTCTCGGACTGACAATATCGCTGGCGAACTCAATGAGGATTTGGAGAGATGCAACGAATCAGTCATTCAAAGATTGTACAACCAGATGTCGGTAGACCCATGGGTCGTTTTCTGGGTAGCCTGCCAAAAGGACTCGCGAGGCAATCTCAGAAACAATTTCGATGGTCCTCCCCCGTATCTCTCGAAAATTAAGGAATTGCGATATTTCCAATCCCATGTTGACCCAAGCACGACATTGAAGTGTAATCCGCAAGGGCTTCGCCCCCTGCCGCCGGCCCCCTCTCTCGGAGAATGGGCCATGGAAGAGCTAAGTCATGAGGCTTTGGCACTGTCGTGCAGCAGTATCGGAACTTCACGCGAGGCCGATTCGCAATCGGCAAAACCAACTGATCACAAGAGGGGTTACCACACAGGGCGATTGGTAAGACGTGTGTGGTTTACGAGCTTGGTTACCAGACCTTGGGATTAAAGGGCCGATGGGGGTACTCGCAGTTTGGGTTACCACGCCTTGCGATTGATGTGCGTGAGGGGCGGCACCGAATTTCAGAAATGTGGCAAATCCCATGTGTTTTTGGACCCTAACCCCGCGGATCTGCGCGAGGGGTGGCACCGAATTTCAAAAATGTGGCAAATCCCATGTGTTTTTGGGCCCTGACCCCGCGGATCTGCGTGAGGGGTGGCACCGAATTTCAGAAATGTTGCAAATCCTTTCTGTGTTTTTGGACCCTGACCCCGCGGATCTGCGCGAGGGGCGGGGCCGAATTTCAGGAATGTGGCAAATCCCATGTGTTTTTGGACCCTGGCCCCGCGGATCTGCGCGAGGGGTGGCACCGAATTTCAGAAATGTTGCAAATCCTTTTTGTGTTTTTGGACCCTGACCCCGCGGATCTGCGCGAGGGGTGGCGCCGAATTTCAGAAATGTTGCAAATCTCGTTTGTTTTTGGACCCTGACCCGGCGGATCAGCGTGAGGGGTGGCGCCGAATTTCAGAAATGTTGGACCCTGACCCCGCGGATCTGCGCGAGGGGTGGCACCGAATTTCAGAAATGTGGTAAATCCCATGTGTTTTTGGACCCTGACCCCGCGGATCTGCGCGAGGGGTGGGACCGAATTTCAAAAATGTAGCAAATCCTTTCTGTGTTTTTGGACCCTGACCCCGCGGATCTGCGTGAGGGGCGTCGATTTCGAGCCCCCCCAGCAATTCAGACAACGCGCCCAGGGGGTGCTAAAATCCCGTTTGGGCCTCCCCTCCTCTCGCGCGGTCAATCAACTAGTTACAGTAACCAGCAAGAAGCAGAACTGTAACACTGGAAACTACAAGCTACAACTGGCACAGGAAACTGCGAATCACGGTCCTGCAGCCTGGTGGCCCCGCAAGGGGGCCGGCGGATTATCATACCGGACCCCCAGGGGATCCGAAGAGCAGGTTTGTTCGGACCTGCGATCGCGGGGAGATAATTGGACGAGTTATGATAGGTGCAATACGCGCCCACGCGAAAGGTCAATGGCATTTCGTCACTATTCGAACCATTGACCGATGCACGAACCAAGTTGTCTTCATGAATGTTTGGGGACCCTCCAGGAATAAGCCTCCTCACGGCGCAGCCGTTGATGGATGGGGCACTCAGTTTGCACCCCTAGACTTCAGAGGAGATCCCAGCGCAAAGATAACTGTAATTGCGCAAGCGCTGACTGAGGGGGCCCTGGATCGGCGCCGCGCATGGGAGGAGTTGCAGGAAGAACCTCAACCCAAGAGGGCCAGACACCACTCGGCGGCGCAGCCGCCCGAGCGAGGAGGCCCGCGCTTAAAAGAGGATAGCTGCGCGGACAAAGAGACGAACTCTCCGCAGAAGCGATTGAGCGATGTTGAAGGATCGAGGCCAGCCAAGGCTGCCCAGACAGAGAAGGCCACCAACGCTGAGGAGAGAACGATTTCTTCGGAAGCCCCAAGGAATGTTTCTGATGGGCCCGCGAATGCCCCGATAGGAGGCGGTTCTTCGGGCTGGGGCGCCTCAAGTGGTGCTCCAGGCGGTAGCGCTGCTTGCAATCTCCCCCCCGCCGGCGTAGCCGGGGGTTGGGGGCGTCATCTGGATCGGGGTCCGGCAGTGGAAACGCCGGGCGGGGTCCCGGCGCGCCGAGCGGGGGCGGAGGCAGTGGCCCACCTTCGGGCCCGGGCCCACCTCCACCTCCTGCTTCGGGCGGGACAAGCGGAGAACCTGACCCACCTTAGCTGGCACGTGGGATTTGGAATGTGTTACAACATAGGGAGCAGACAGGGGCCGGCGCAGCCGCGTCATTGAATGATACCGAAGTTTCAGCGGATTGGGCTCGTTGCATCAAGGAGACAGCCACACTGCATGTTGACGTGGTAAATTCTGCCCGTCGTATCTCGATGGGATGGCTTAATAACCAAAAGATGCGCCAGGCCATTGCGAGGTTGGCGGAGGTGCACGGTCACGGATGGATTCCTTTTAGCGGTGAAGGCTTGGCCGCGATGGTGCGGACCGGCAGACCTCCACGTGAATTCTTCCGGCCTTTGATTCAAACGACCGATGAAGGACACAAATATTGGACCACTGCCATTCGCATTGTCTCCGACTCAACGTGTCATTTTCGCAATGCACAGATGAGAGGCTTGGTGGTTCTGCCAGCCCGCCATATCACATGCATGAGGATTTGCATGGCCTGGCTGCAAATATACATGGGAATTCTTACGGAAGAACGCCCCTGCAACATATGATGACACTAGATTTGTGGAACAGCCGAGTTTCGCCCCATATGGGAAGTTCCATCCCGGGTCAACATGCGCCGATACAGCTCGTCTTTTGGTTCCTGAATGATATCTCTGACGGAGATCAGCGCAACCTCAAGGGACTGGGCGGAACGAGAAGAGAGAACGCCGAGCCTAAAATGCTGCTTGCAGCACTCGGCCCCTTAGGCCCCTTCTTCGAGACGGCTGAGAGAATGATCGATGAAGCGGTGAACCGCTCCAAATCGAGAGCAATTCAGATATTCCGTTGGCGGGGATCATCGATGTTGGCAATCGGCTAATGGTACCTTTAAGACGGATGACGCGTGGGATGATATCGCCACTTTGCTGCGGGCACGCATGAATCAGCGCATTGGGCGATGTGAAGCTGTGGGGGTTCGACCCATAATAATGATTATGGATGGCGCTTGTCCGCATCGGAAATGGCGCCATACTCCGTCTCATGCGCGCCGCTTTCTCGACCAGCGTGAATCCTACATGTTGGACAAAGATGGAGTGTTAACGAGGGTAGTTGCGGCCGAGCTGTTTGCGGATCACATGTTGAAAGCGGCCAAGCTAGCTGCGCGGTTCTTTCGCCAGCCTTCCGGTGGCTCAGCCGCGCAGGGGCGTGTCTGCGACATATTACATAATATGACGAGCATGTGTCGCATTGGACGCACTGGTTCCCCACCGAGAATGGCACTCCAAATTCGATGTTGGGAATGCCCCCATTTGCTGATCAACTCTTGCAACGCTTTCCCGGCCAGTTCAGCTGGCACCGGACAAGGTGCGCGACATTCCTCGTTCCTCCAAGAGTGGGGAGATTCCATTTCGAAGGAGCCAGGGTATCGGACCTATTTGCAGTGGAACGAGTTCTACTTCTTGTTCAAAAGAAGCATACTACATTCCCGGCGCGCCCCGTGAGGGGGGAGATGCACGGCGCGCCAGTGAAAACATTCTCGTTGATCGTCACATGCAACAAGCGTTCGTTTTTTCGTTGGAAGCATCTCAATCCAACATCCAGTCTCCTGCCATAACTGCTATGCGGATCGCTTGGCGGGCTTTGAGGGCGCGGCCAGCCGCCAGGCTAGATGGCCGGCGGCAAGTCAGCACCGAAGGAGCGGTGCTAAACGCCAGCTCTGCCGGCGCAGCCGCCCAGCGCCCGGATGACGCGGGAAGCTTGGTTGGGTCTGGCACAGCCACGAGTCCAAAGGAGCACGAGGCGCGATCGGTTGAGCTCATTAAGGCACGGGCCGCCGAATCCCCCCCGGTTCATCTCGAACGAAGGATAGAAAAGAAATGCCCTGAGCGGCAGAAGGGAACACCATTGGGCAAGAAGAAGAAGAAGACGTTCCCTCCCGCTGGCCACGACAAGTTCGCAGATGGCCCGGTAAATTGCCGCATCAGACAACGACCACTGTGATTGAGGGCAGTGATAGAATTATTTCCTTGAAACCCTTGAATGCCAGAGAGCTGGCTAATCGCCTACGCAGCAGGAACAACTGATGGCCCGGAGAAAACTATGCGGACTCGTTGCAGAAAGTAAAGAATAACGAAACATTCGTGCATAGCGAGGCTTGCAAACGTCTCTGTGCGCCTTCAAATGGGGAAGCGTGATTGGCGGACCAATTTCTTCAAGACACTGCGAAGCGACCGGCTCTATCTGCAGAACATGCGATCCCGACTTGGGCAAATTTCTTTATCGCGCGACGTGACCGGTCGGCGTCGGGAGGGCCGAGAACGATTGCTGACCGCGCCGCGTGGGAAAAGGTAGCAGTTCATGAGCACACGGAAAAGGAACGCTGCGTTGAATTGACGCGGCCCCTCAAAGTTAACGAGGATAAGTTGGAAATGCTGATCGCCAACGAGAACCTAACCAGGCTGTCCCGCGGATCATCCGTAGGCACGGTCCGCGCACTCTCTTGGAAAATGCCAGCCCCCCCCCCCCCCCCCTCGGACCCTGAGTTCGGGGGGGATGTGAAGAAGACAAACGTTGGAATATATTCCTTCGCGTGCGCCGATGCTATATCCCTCGACCCACGCGAGATTACGCGATGGCGGAGGGCGGATGAGATTTTCAACGATTGATGTTGGAACACTGTGGAAATTGTGTTTTGGAGCCATCCGAAAGCTGTTACCGGCGACGGTGGTCCCACACAGCAATGCACAGAGCACTCCGACCAAGTCGCATGACTTAAATGCGCATTTATCATCGGCACCCTGCCGCATTCTTTGCGAGCGGGGGCGGCAGTTGGACGATGTTGAGGAACCGATTTCAAGACGGCGAAGCTATAGATACAGACTTCAAGTTTGAACGGGCGATGAGCCAGCAGAGAGTTGACATGATAAACAAAGTTAGGAATCAGCAGTGCAAATGGATTTCTGGGCTTCTTCCCATAGGTTGGCAGGAAAATGCTTCGCCGCACCTCGATCACCATCATTCCATGGAAAATGTTTGGACATATTTGAGAAGCCATGGATGCCACCTCAAATTTGAACACTCGCTTTTGGACGGAGCAAATGAAGGAGATAAGCGGATGGCTGACGGTCAAGCCCATGTTGAGGCTAAGGCCGAGCCGCCCGCGCAGCCGGCGGGCGGGTCTGCTTCGGGCTTAACTTCTGTCGCTGACGCGCAGGGGCCATCGGTTCCTCCGGGTAGCACTGGCGCCGGGCAACAGAACGGCGCAGCCGAGCCGCCCCCGCCGTCTGATGTTCTAAAGCCGCCGAAGCCTCTGCCGCCAATGCCAGCCAGACCTCCTGCCCCGCCTGCGCCTGCAGGCAAAGGAGGCGCGACGGCTGCTGAATCGGGCAACGACTCTCAAGAAGGGGGCCTATCTCCCACGGCCCCGCCGCCAGGAGACAGGAATCCCTGGGGGCCGCTATCGGAGAACAAGCCGAAGCCGCTTCCGCCCATCCCTGGGCCTACTTCGAAGTCATTGGCCAAGCCAAGTGACTCCGACCCGATACCTATGGGAGGGGCGAAGGCGCCTCCGCCTAACATTCAAGACGTATGGAGACCTACTTTGAGAGATCCTCTGCCTCCAGCGCCGACGGGAACGTCGGGCGCCGGAAGTTCGAAGACCCCGCCTACGCCTCCGACGCTTCCCCCGAGGGACCCCCCGAGGATCGATGTGCAGGATGACAGGCGGGCGCGCGATGCGCCGACGGATGCACAGACTGGGCAGCCTGGCGCGGCCAGCGTTAGCAAGAAAACTACCGGGGTGGATGCCCCGGGGGGGCGCAAAGCTTTCTTGCTCGACTTGCCGGGCCCCTCTACTGCGGGCCCTGTTTTGCATGGCCCGCAGCCCCCTCAGCCGGTGAGGCTTGAAGAGGGTGGTGGAGCGAGAGAGAAAATCATGTCATGATATTCCTGTGCCTCCAACGAACGCCGAAGGCGATGACTCTGCGTCGATTGTCGGTAAGATTGTTAGGGTTATTTTGGATGCGCACTTTGGACCGCAATCGAGTTGAGCTCAATTGTCACTTCAGAACGAGTTGATATGGCTTTGGCATGTTCGCCTTAGGGAATCCGATTGAAGGTGCCCGGGAGGTCTCTGACGAAGAAGCCCAATTCTCAAAAGAAGACATGACCACCTGGGCGGCGCGCTGTCTGACGCAAGCAGAGGAAAAGAGGAATGAACCGGCTGATAATTCGTTGCGTAGCACTGGTCGTATTATTTACGTTACTTTATCGAAGTTCGCTGCCCGGACTTCGCTGCGTCAGGGAAATTTCCTAATGCCCGGACGGCTGCTGATACTGCGGCGTTGACCGGTGCAACCGCGGTCAATGGCGAGGCGGTCACCGCGCGGACAGAAGAAGAAGAGGACTCGCGTCCTGCGGCCTCCCCGCTAGAGACAGACAGCAGATTGAGGACCCCCTGCAGTGGGGAAAAGCCTCATCTGTCGTTGACGGAGGAGATTGACGTAGAATTCAGCCCAGGAGTCACGAATATGTCCTCGCGCCTGACACTTCCGCCATCGCCAGATCATAAACAGCTCCGCCCTGAGGAGCAAGACCCTCCGTGGCGAACCAGGAATGTAAGCCGCGCAACATATTCTATGAACGGGGCACTCTTGTACTTGGAACGAAAGGAGCGAGAGAATATGCGTGATGAGACAAGTGACGAAGTTCTAAAACATAACAAGTCATTGAAGCCCACGGGGCGGGCCCTGTGCCGCCTCGCATTGCAGCCATTCGTGGGCGCCCCTATAGCACAATCAAAGAACATGCTCGCATAGTGCATGACCCAGTATTTACGATGCTCGGGGAGATAAGTGCAGAGGGGTTTGACCAAGCAATTCAATTTCTCAGAGCAGAATTTGATTCAGATGATCGACCAGATGTCATTCCCCAGGAAGTCTATCCAGCCCTTGTTCCTTTCATTTTGCCCAATGACGCTGCCAGCATAGCCGAGGAAGCGGAGGCGGATATAATTAGACAAGTCGACAAGTCCGTCACGTTGGGAAGCCTTGAATTTTGGCGACAACGCAGTCACCAAAGCATTCTGGCGTTCAATTTGTCGGCGACTGCGCAGTGTACATAGCCAGACATTGCGCCGAATATGCTCGATCATGGAGCGGGTGGGTATATGTTGGCGACCTTATTCGAAACGTGAAAAATGATGGGATCTCTCATGCCACGACTGCCCTTGCTGCACATGGTTGAATGATGCTGTCACCGGTTGGAACTGACACTCTTGTAATAAAGCCGATGACATTATGCTTCTTGGCAGGACAAAACAGATGGAGCACTGGAGGTCTTTTCTAGACCAAGACGCCTCACACGACACAGTCGCTGATGCGGAACATGGGAATATGGTTGTTTCTATTGATCGAGCTGATCGGGCCCGTAGGCCCATGCCAGTGTTCTTCCGTGCATGTCGAGGGCGCTCTTGTCTTGTCCATGACAGAGAACCCATGCATGCGCCTTATGAATTTGGAATGGCGCAATGCCATGTGCATTTATTGCACGTCAAGCTTGAAATCAATCCAGAAGTCAACGTTCGACTCAGGGGTAATTAAATACCCGAACAAGCTTAGTATATTGTGCAAAGCACCTGACTAAGGACTTCTTAGACATACCTACGCGGCGCGAATTCCCTGCTGAAAATGCCGAGCACGTCCCTCGCCGGTTTCGCCAGGGGAGGGACGGTGATGCTCCGCCCGCAAAAGTTTATCAGGCCCCGGGTTCTAACCCTGCCGGGAACGGACCTCCAATTAAGGGAAATTCGCCCCGCGATCTTACCCCATCTCTCTGGGAGGCTGCCGCGACGCATATACGCGAACTGGCGAGATGTTGTTGTTTTTTACGGGCGCGTAGTGGCCCACCTACGAAATCGAAGCTGTCGTCACGGCACTCTCGTGACAACAGGACAAGCGCGCTTTAACGACATCTCGCGCATTGTGCAATTGTCGTCGGTTGAACAGACTGCGCGAACAACTCAGCAGATGGCCTGGAACATTCTATTTTCTCAAGAATGGACTGCGTATGAAGTGTTTTTTTTTTTTTTTTTTTTTTTCAAAAGACACGATCAAGGCGTATGTATTTTCTGATGAAGATCTAGACGGAGTAGGGCAGGGTCAACTGTCAGAAGAAGGGATGGTCCTTATCATGCGGAAAATGTGGACCGACGATGAGAGGTTCATCTGCCGGCACTTCCATGCTGTGAGGGCTGGTGCCGGGTATTGTTTGCAATGCCTCACCCCAGTTACGTACAAATACAACGTGCGGAAGGACTATCAAACGCCACCTGGTAGAGATGCATTGGTTGCTGCATGGACGAGCCTAGGACTGAGTTCACATCTGAATAAACCCCCAAGAGGGGAAAGCGGCTCCAATATAATTTCCAACAGGCTGAGAGCAATTTGCAAAAGCTCTGCCGATGCGCTGGAAAATGTGAACAAAGCTGAACAACACCAGCACAAGTGGGCCGGTAACTGTCGCCAGGCATGTTTGGCAGGCCAAACATTTTCAAATTCGCAGTCGGGGACAGTCCCGCCCTTGAGCCCTGACAGCGCCGTGGCACATCCACTGGCGCGCCATGAGCCATGCTTCCAGTATCTGGAACCTCTCGAGCTCCGATTCATTGAATGGCTGAAGTACAAGCACGGGGAAGACGCCCCGACCGCTGCCCAATGGTGGCCATTGATTTGGGCGCCTGACTTGGACAAATACGCTCGTCCGTTTAGATGTTCTGCCCTTGCTGTTGTCGGCTGGATTCACGTTGGTGCTGAGCAAATTCGCCCAGGAATAGGTAGGGAACAAGGGGAATGAGAACTGGCGGACTCAGGAGTAACAATTCCATCTGTCCGAGTGTGAACGGACAACTTGACCGAAGCCAACAAAGTTTTCACATCGAATAAAGTAGGAGACATAGATGTCCGGGCGATTGCTGTACTCCATCAGCGGCGCAGCCGCACTGATGAAGCGATATAACCCCGTGAAGAGAAAGCTGAACTGTCGAATGGCGCACGCAGTCACAACACTATCCAGCGACATCAGCTAATTGTTCCGATGCGAACGCTGCCCTGTCGGCTTCATTTGATTTCTATTTCTCGTTTATGTCCATTGAAAAGAACAAGGTTGAAGCATATAATCGGCTGGGAAGTATCACAGTCGCGACACAATTCGCCTTAGAATATTTGTCAACATCCCCGACCCCGACGCCGTTGGACACTGACGTTATTCATGATGTGCCGCTTGAACTACCCGAGCTCGTAAACATAATATGGGCCCAACCGTTTGACCGAATCCCCACTCATGGGCGGTGGGGGCGGTTGCTGTTGGCCGTGCGAGAAGTCATATTATTGTTCATGTCTGCGGGACTCACTGCTGCATTTCTGGGATACCAAGTCCAGCGCGACACAAACTATACAGATGTCGCTCTCGAAGCAACGCGTGATGCATATGCCCTAGAGTGCCGAATTTGGGTCTGCAATCGAATCATTCGACCTACTCCACGAATGGACCAAAGGGTTGGGGAATTAAGTACCAGAGACCGTCAGACAAAATTGCGGAAAGATTCGAGATGCTATTGTTCTCGTGCATACGTCTACAGAATCACAATTTGATGCCAGGGTCTGCATAGCAAACAGCCGTTTTGGATTCTCCAGCACAGACAATGCCATTGGTTTCACCAATTGCCTCGAGAAGAAAGAGGAGGAGAGCGGCCCAGCCGACTCTCCCACAGGGACTGTCCCAGCTGAGTCTCCAGCAGATGCCGCAATCATGATAGCTGAAGCTAGCACCCTGAGTGGCGCTGCCGCTTCGGGGCTGAGAGCCCGGCGGCATTCTCGTCCAGCGTCGAGGCCGAGATATCGGAAGGAGAGGCAATCCTATAGCGCCGCCCCTTGTACCCCCGCGCCCGCCGGCCCAGCCGCGTCAGGCAATTGCGCCGGCTGGATCGACCCCGATCGGGTCCGGCGGTGGGCTGATGAGCTCGCGGTAGAACCGGATGGCGGCGCGAGCGATGGCGGCTGGGGCACGACGCTGGACCGCGAGGACAGGAATGAGAATGGAGAAGTACAAGGACATTATGTATATGCAACTCGTCACCAGAAGGTCACTTGTCATACCCAAACTGGGCAATGGTTTAGATTGAACGACTACAATGACAAGTTCAACCGTGATTCGTGGACGCCAAGCACCTTGCCAGCGCCTCCGCCTCCACCTGCGCCGAAGGCGAGGCCGCCCGAGAAAGGCCGGGGCAAGGATCAGCCAGATAGCTGGAGTTCAAGCGGAAGAAGAGACATATATGATAATGATTCAAGAGATCAGTACCAGTGGAACTGGCGCAACAATGATCCTTCGCACGACTCTCGAAAGTGGAGGAATGGTTGGCAGAGATGATACAGTGCATTCAGTACGACTTTGTCGTTGCCGGTCCATAGTCCATCATGAAGCGGGCGCGCCAGGTGCGCATGGGCATTGCGGCTTGAGCTGGCAAGATATTAGCTCAGGCGGGAATTGTTGGGTTTCTTCGGTCCCCCGCCCTTTGGCAACCGCTGTTAAGCGGTAAAATGCTATTGGGGTTCGCTCCGGTGGCTGTACATATGCGCGGGCCAAGTGGGTGGGTGGGTCGGGGCGATTCTACGGATCCCGCCGCGGGGGGAGTCAATGCACCCCTTCCGCGCCGCCAGCTTGCCGCCCGTCCTGCTCTTTAGCCTTGCCTGCACTGTCTGCTGTAGTGTCTGCTTCTCTTCTTGACTTGAATGTTGACCTGCAGCTACAGTTTGGCTCTAGGGAAACGGACAGGGAGCGAGCCTGCGGCGCGCGCGCGCGTCGGCCGGCGGGCCGGCCCCCCCCCTTCAATGTTACCCTATTGCATGCTTGACGGCAGTGTCTTTTCTTACCCATGTCATCGGCGGAGCCCACTGACTATGAGACGCCAGCGGGACATCTTGCAGGGATTACGCATATCCAGGCAAAAGACTGATTGAACTCCCCATCGCTGGGTGAATAGTACAACCAATGTCCCGCCCGCTCGAATGGCGCCCCCGGTCGTTGTGATGTATTTTCCCCAGTTGTGACCCATCACCGAGTGGAGGTCGCATTTGATGTCCTGCCAGTCGTCGTCGCCGTCGTCGACGCAAAGTCAAACGAAGTTCAAATAAAGTTCAACCAACGTTTAAACCAAGCTCATGCGTAGCTCAAACATGGCTCCAACACGGGCAGTTTCCAAGGCCTTCTCCAGGACGAGGGGCTTTGGATAACTCCCCCAGAGCCAAGCGCCACTGGCAAACCACAGTGGCTCCGCGAGGTCACTCACGGGTGCGCATGGAAAGCGGCCTTGTACGTGTAAATTCTGCGGCCCATTGAGGCACATATGGGATACCGGCCGAGACTCCTGCGCGTCCCAAAACGAAGCCGATACAATTCGGACGGCGGGATTTCAACCACACGGACTCCCCACGAAGCCAACGCCGTCGGGTCACACCCCTGGATCCAGGTCACATCTGATTCAGCTGTCCTGAGGTGCGCTGACCTGCCGGTTTTGCAGCCTCGTTCCATCTCGCTCTCGAGAAGCCCCACCCTCCTGGGGCCCCCGAGGGTGGCGTCGGTCCCCAAGTTCCGAGCTGTGTCAACCCTGCTCGAAGGCGGGGGAGTCTGAGTTACCCGCGGGGGCGCTCGTTTCTGAGCTCACACGTGACGCAAAATCATGGAAGGTCTGTCCCACCAAGGCGGGGAGCTGGCCAACGACGGGCTCCTGCGAACCGAGGCTCTGCAAGGCGCTGTGATCGAGGCGCCTCCAGAAAATTGGCGCCGGATTTGCGTGTGGTGTCCCACCTTTTTCGTGTGCACGATTTGTTGCATAGACGTGCTCGTTCCAAACCGCTATGGCAAGGAGGAGGACAACAATTGAAAGGAGGAGGAGGAGGTAAGGCTAGTAATAATCAGGGGAAGAAAGCGAAGGAGGAGAAGGGGAAACAGAAACATGTGAAGGAGAATAACCATAAGAGGTGGAGTAGTGAGACATCAACAGGCGGCTGGAGCTTGGGCCCACGCTCCTGCTATCTTGTGCACTCTGGCCGCCTGGCCGCCTTCGTATGTGGAGGCCACGCCCGGGATTCGGAGTCGCGTGCGATTGGGCCAGTGGGCGAGCTCAGGCGACATCTGCGCGGGGAGGAGCACATCAAATACGTTCGGAAAGCGTGCGCGTTGTGGTTGGCAGAGGGGGGTGTCAAAGGAGGATAAGGTACCGAAACCGATGCCATTGCGCCTCGTTTTCGCCTTTGGGGCCTCCTTGGAGGTCCTCGTCGCCACGGCCGGATTCGCCCCGAAATTTTGGTCAGAACGCACCCCAGGAGAGTTTTGGGGACTAGCGGTATCGATACCTTTTTGTCCCACATGGCGGGTGGGGGGAACAGCGATGACCAGAAAGAAGATGGTCAGGGAGGAGGAAGAAGAAGAAGAAGAAGAAAATCATCAGAAGCGGGAGTAGGAGTGTGAGGGAGAGAGGGGGACCAAATGAGGAGGATGATAAGGAAGAGGTGGAGGTGTGTGTGTGTGGAAGGGAGAAATGAGGCACAGGGATGGGGGGAGGAATTCCCCAGGATGATTCGACAGAGAAGGAGGAAAAGGAGGAAGAGGAGGAGGAGGAGGAGGAGGAGGCGGAGTAAGAGGTGGGGATGTGAGCACGGGAAAGAGGAGGAGGAGGAGGAGGAGGAGGGAAGAGGAGGGAAGAGGAGAAGGGAAGAGGAGGGAAGAGGTGGAGGAGGAGGAGGAGGAGGAGTTTGGCTCGTGCTCGATCTGCGAGAGACTCGCCCCCTCCCGGCGCGAAGGCCGAGAAGAGGCTGCGCAGCGAAGCGGAGGACCGCACTGAGCAGGCGCGGGAGGAGGACCGAGGATCGCGGAGGGGCACCGAGGATGAAGGATAAGAAGGACAATCATCGAGGATCCAGGGGATGAAGGAGATGGAGGAGGAGGAGGAGGAGGAGGAGGAGGAGGAGGAGGAGGCGCCAGAGGAGGAGGAGGGGATGAGGAGGATCCAGGATCGGGGATCGGGGATGAGGATCTTCCTCCTCCTCCTCCTCCTCCTCCTGAGACAGCAGAAAAAGTCATGTCGACACACACACACACACACTCTCCCTGAGCTTCGGCGAGACCGCGTCCAAAAGGTAGCCCACCACCACGACCTGGCAGTGCACCTTCAGCACCCGGAAGCCGACCACGACCATGTCCGGCAGCCGACCTTGTCCTCCTCCTCCTTCTCCTCCTTCTCCTCCTCCTCCTCCTCCTCCTTCTGCAATCTCTCCGCCGATGGGGGCGGGGGCCGCGCTCCAGGGCAGGGGGGGGGAGCCGACCGCGCCTCGGCCCGGCCCTCCCGCTCTCGCTCTCCCGTGCAGTTGTTCCCCGCGTGCCTCATCGAATCGGTGCGCCTGCGGTTGCAGCAGCTCCTGAGAGTAGGGGGCCACATGCGAACCCTACCCCTACCCCCCACGATTTCTGGGGGGCAGGGTGGGGTTCACTGCGTTCGGGAACTCCCGAGCGAAGTGAACCCCACCCTCCCCCTCAGAAATCATGGGGGGCAGGGCTAGGGGTAGGGTTCGCATGTGGCCCCCTATGAGAGGAGGAACGGGCCGAACGAAACTTCGTTCCACGCGGTGGCGGAACTCGTGCGAGCACGGTGTGAACTTGTTCAGCCACGGCGCAGCCCGGAGCGCGCTGGCGCAGCCCGTGGCTCCAGTGGCGACTTCGGCAGCGTCAGGCTCCACACCGAAGCGTCCGCCAACGCCTCTGGCCTGGCCGACGTCCCTTTCGAGGCCCCCGCTGCCGCGGAGCTCCTGGGCGCCGCTGCGGCGGATGCCCGCGGAGCTGGAGGCTCGGGCCGGACGAAAAGGAGGGGATTGGGAAAGGAGGATTACGAAATCTGCGGCGTGCAGCTGGTTTCGGCCCCGCCGAGGGGCCCATTCCTCGATACATGGCCGCCTCCGGCGCCAGGAGGCGCCCGGAAAATCAGCTACGTGAGTTGTTTCTCAAACCGCCCTTTTGGTATCCCCCGCTTTCTCCTGGCCCGATCTTGCAGCTGCTCCACGCTTGTCTCATCGAATCGGTGCGCCTGTAATTGCAGCAGCTTCTGAGAGGACCCAGAGATCCAACGCATTGAAAAAATCACGACGGAGTTTTTTCGCGATTTTCGGTCTCTAGGTTCCCTTACCAGGCCTCGGGACCGTCAGAAAACGACTCAGGATGAAAATCCGGTGCTGGGGAATGGGTCGAGACTTCCGGGGACTCCGTATTGAAAAAATCGCGACATCGGATCTCTGGGGAGGAACAGGTACGGTAGGTTCGTGTCGTGTCGACCGGCGGCGACCCCGCAACCGACGTTCCGGTCCAGAGTCGGTCGACGTTGAACGATCGGACGGTGCGCAAGCGGCCGATCGTGCAAGGTTGAACGATCCCCGCGGTGTCAGGAACCAACGCCCGGGTCGACGCGACACGAACCTGCCGTATGCGTCGGCCGTTGCAAGTATATGTTTCTGGGGCTCGCAGATCCCAGTCTGCTTTAGGCGCCTTCCTACTTCGAGGGTCGAGCGGGGTTCTCCCTCTTCCCTCCTCTTCAGGGGGCCCGCGGAAGCCCAATCCATTTCAACGCCTTCCTACTTCATGGTTCTACCTGCTTCTTCCGACCGATGGGTGCCGATTCCGCTGCCCTTCCCATCTCACCACAGCTGGATGCTCCTCGAAGCTCTGGCCAGATCGCACCCCAGGAGAGGTCCGTGGAGCAGCGGTGTGAGTACCTCCCTGCTTCCCCAGTGTGGCGCGAGACCGGTGCCTTTCGAGAGGGCCAGCGCTGCGCCTGACCAGCAGGACTGTTCCCCCGACTTTTGCTCCACCTGCTTCGAGATAGCCTCGGTGCCCCGACTGGGAGGGGGGGTCGGCTGGGCCCAGGATCGGGGTAGACCGCCCCAGGGCGCCACGCAGGTTCTCTCGGAGCGTTCTGGAGCTCTCTGGAACGGCCGCGACGCGCCCGCTACATCTTCAGGATTGCCAGATCCCAGAGATGGCCGATGTGTCCCGGTCCGACTTGGTCCTGGCCTTGGCCTCGTTCGGGGGCCCCCGAACGGGGTGGTGACCACGCCGTGCGGTGAGTCGGTGGGGATTCGGGGTCACCGCACGGTTTCGGGATTCGGGTCGTTCTCCGAGGACGTCTCGGGCGATTGGGGCCTCTGAGGTCCCAAGACCCTGCGGTGACGGACCGTGCGGTGAGGTCTAGGGGGGTTTCGAGGTCACCGCACGGTCTGTCACCGCACCGGTTCGGGACTCCAAAGTCGTCCTAGAGGAGGGCGGCCGCTACCGAAACGTGGCGCCAGGGTTTTTTCCTGGGTGTCAGCCTCCAAGGGCGCGCCTCGTCGGGGCCCAGTGGCCCGCTGGGTCCGGGGCGGGAAGCCGGCGAGCCCGTGAGCACGAGGGCGCCCTGGGAGGGCCGGGCAAACCTAAAAAAGTCTGAGCCCAGTCGCCTCCGGCGTGCTAAACACGTTCTGTCCGATCTTCGCGCCGATAGTGGCACTGGTCCAGATTTGATCCCTGCTCGCGTTTTAAAGATATGCGCAGAAGAGCTTGCTTTGCCTCTTATTATGTTATCCAGGCTTATCTTGAGAACAGGTGTCTGGCCTAGCATGTGGAAGTCGCATTGGAGTCCTCGGGTACACGCTGACATGGATTACGGAGCCGTGGATCTGGCGCTTGGGCGGCACCTCCACGGATTGGGGAAGGCAAACACAAGGTCATCGCAGCAGCGAAAACAAACGAGTGGCCAGTCGCAGCAAGGAAGAATGGCGCGGCCATCGCAGCATTGAGAAGATCACAGCCATTCGTCATTGTATGGTGTGGATGACGGCTGGTATGATCTTGAGGAATATAAGGATGATCGTGACTACGGCGATCACATGTCCGCATATGGCGGGGAGGGTAAACCGCTCTAGTGCCAAGCGAAAGCTTCGAATGCGACATTTTATTCGGCGCCCCCCTGGATAAGTTTGCAAACGCCCTGGCGTTTCTGATCAAAAGAGGCGGGTGCGTCGCGACGGCCACCTCACCACCACGGCCATCATCGCCATCGTCACCCCGTCGGGGCCATCTCGACACCTCATCGCTCACGATCAATGTATATGCTTAAGTCGGGCGTGTCCCTCCACAGGAGGAATATTCAATCGGACCCATTCCGCTCCTGGGGCCCTCCGCCACCGCGAGGCGAGCTGTCGCAGTGGGGGCGGATCAGCCCCTGCACCTACCACGAGGCCAGTTCCGCGCTGCGCCGATGGCAGCCAGAAGAGCCCGTCTGCGCACTTCACCCGGACGCCGCGGTCCGCACCGCGGTGGTGGACCTGCACCCCAGCAGCGTGTCGAGAGTTCTTGCCCGCGCGCAGGGCGCGCGGAGGAGCCCCGCAGCTGGTGGGCCGTGCGACGCGTTCCCTTGGACAGCCCGCGTGGCGATGGGGTGTCAATGTAAGCGCCGCGGCGGCCGCTCGGGGCTGCTCCGTCGTCATGCTGTACCACGACGCCACCCCGTCTCGGCCTCGGCGGCCACAGGTGCGGGGACTTGGGACATCACGCCCTGCCTCAGCCGAGAGGGCCCCAGCATGGCGGTCGTCCTGGCCTGGTGCAACGGAGCGGTTCCGCCCGTCGAGTGCGCGCCCTGCGGCGCCCGAGAGCGCTTGCGCTGCGACGGGTCTTGCGTTGACGGCGACGTTCCCGCGCGCGGCCCCACCGATGAATGGGGCGTCTCGGGACGGGGCTGTGTAGCGTGCGCAGCCGACGAATGGAACGGGCAGTGGGGCGCCGTCTGTCGACCTTGCCCTGAGCAGGGACCAGCGCGCGCACGCGCAGGGCGACGCCAGCTCGTGGACAGCGACGATTCGGACGAGCGCCCCGACGCGCGAGACCCCACGAGCGATGACCGCAGCGACAGTGCGGGGACGCGCCGGCCGGCGCCGCCGGCGCACGCGCATCACTCGGAGCGGGCGGCGCCAGGGCCCCCTCCTTCCCGCCCGGCGTTGCCTCCGATTCGAGCGGCGCCGCGATGACACCCGTGTCTCATGAAGGGCGTGCCCAAGCCCGCCGCGGCGATGCGGAATCGAAATCCGCCAAAGCCGCGCCGCATCCAGCCCGCCGCAGAGACTACTGCCCGCTCGGCGGCTCCGTGGAGCAGCCCCTGGGCGCCCCCGTCGCGCATCTGCCCTGCGGCGCCGAGCGCGGCTGCAGCCGTATTATAGTATTGCGCGGCGCCGCAGCGCTACGGCGCCGGGGCGCGCAGTCTCGCGGGTGCGCTCAGAGACGCGCGGTTCCTTTTGCCCGCCGGGGAGGGCGGCGGCTTGTCCCCGGCGTTCTCCGCGCACCTGGCCCTGCAGCCCGCGCGTCTGTCGATCTGGCAGCTGTCGACCTCTGAGTCTTTCCACGGCCGGCCTCCGTTCGACGGGCCGCCGCTGTCGAGGCGCGACTTTTCTGGGCGCGGTCGCGTCCAGCTGCCGCACTCGGCCCTGGAGTTCCCCCAGCGCCTCGCGGGAGACAGCCTCCGGCATCCGATCAGGGCGGTCTTCGCAACGAACAACTTCCTTCAGCGAGAAATCTCGCGATCGAGGTTGCATGGGAGGACGGAAGACTGGGCGCCGGGCCCGCCGCAGAAGCCAGCCGCGCGGCGACGGACTCCGTCCACGCATCGCTCTCGACGTGCGACTTGGCCCCGCGCGCGACCGCGCCGCGCCCGGCGATCGCGAGGCTCGCGCTGCCGGCCCCGCGGGCGCCCCGGGGGAGTTTCGCGTCGGTCGTTCGCACCGGAGAAGACACCGAGCTGAGCGGTCGGAGCGATGCGCTGTGGGGCCTGCGCGGGGCGGGAGATGCCGCGGCGCTTCTGAGCAACGGGCGCCCCCTGGAACTGGTCCCGGCGTGGCCTCGCAGTCTCGCTCTGCCGCGGGATCTCGTCACCGACGTGATGTTGGAGGTTCTCGGCTTCGAGACCGAACCCAGCGCGGCCGCTCTCGATGTCGCGGCCGCCGCGCAGAGCTGGGGCATAGCGGCGGACGGCGAAATCACCGCCGTCGTTTAGCTGCGACCGCGCCTGAGGATCCTCGCCCAGAGAGCGGAGATGCACGGCGGAGCGCTTTGCAATTTGGTGGCGCTGCCCGAGTTCTGGCGAAGAGGCCAGCGGAGCACCCCGGCCCTCGCGACAATCACGTTATCGCCCGGGTCGCCCCCCGAAGTGTCGCTTGACCATTTGCGATCGAGCTTGCGAGGACTCGAAAACATCGACGCTTTGGACTGCGACATCTTACCCGGAATCGGGGATTGGCGACGCGTGGCGCCTGTTTTTTTCGCCGCGGGGCGCCTCCCGCCGCCCCCGACGAGCCCTCGCGCGCGCCTGTCGATGTCTACCGTGGCGATATCTCCGCGCCTGTTGCCTGTGCGCTCTCATCGAGGGGTCCACTTCTCCGCCGCTGGTGCCCGAGATTTCCATCGACCGCCTCAATGCGGCGGCTCGCGGACCCGGGGGGGCTCTTCCTTGTGGCGGACGCGGGCCAACCCTGGGCGCAGACCCGACACGCCGTGGACCTGCCCGACATGGGCGCGGGAATGCTGGGCCCCGCTGGACGGCGCGCTCCTGGCGTTCGCCGTGGACCCTGCGGAAGGCTACCCCGCTCTCTGGGCGCAGTTCGCGACGGTCGAGGGAAAGTTCGCGCGGGTTCTGATGGGCGCCGTCCAGGGCGACGACGCCCTCCCGGCGCCGCCCGCCCTGATGACAGACAGCGGCCCGATGTGCGCGATGCCGGGCGCATGCCTCCACGCCGCCGGGCGCGGCGTCGCGCATGTCGAAGCGGCGCCCTTCGCCGATGTCGACGGCTGGCCGGCGCTGCCCGAGGCGTTCGTGGAACGTTCCGTGGCCCTGCCCATCGAGGCCGCGGCGGTGGGCTCTCTCTCGCCGCCGCAGCTGGTTCTGACCGGCCGCGTGATTGCCGGCGGGCGGCGGCGAACACTGCAGCCGCACATTCAGCTGCGCGCGCGTCGATCGGGGGGGGGGGGGCAGATCAGCATCGACGCGGGCGCCGCGCCCGAAGAGCGAGGCGAAAGTATGGCAGCCTGCGCCGCATGCTGGCGATGGCCGTCGAACCGAACCCGCCGGGGGCCGCAAGCCAGATCCGGTCACATGGCTGTCTACGGAGTCGCAGCTGGAAGCCCCCCGGCAAGCTCGAGCGAGCTCGAGCCTCGAGCCGCGCTGCCCGCCCCGGGAGCTCCCGCGCACGCTTCCCCAGCGGGGCCCTGTCAGCGCTGCGGACAGGCCCCGGGGGCCTGCCTCGAGACGTGCACGGGGCGCCGGCGGGAACGTACCAGAGAGCCGGCGACGCGCGCGCGATCGGCGCGCGCCGCGCCCCTGAAGGCCCGGCGAACGGGGCGCCGCCGCAGGGCCGTCCGAACTGAGGGCCGCGCTGGCCGCAGCTCCGCGCGGCCCCGGAAGCGTAGGGAGCCAAAACGCGATGATCGAGATGCCATTGTCCTGGCGGGCACATTGTTTCTACGTGTTATTCTTGCTCTCCCCTTCAACGCCTGGCCCACGCTGCCGGCGCTGCCGAAGGCAGACCGCCGGCCGCCGGGGGCTCCTCGTGAGACGCCCGCGCCGCGCGGCATACCTCCTGGCGGCGACGCGCGGCGGCGGCTCCTCGGGCGCGCGGGGCCGCTGCAGCCTCCAGGCGACGACGCGCGTCGGCGGCTCCTCGGGCGCGCGAAACCGCCCCCTCTTGGGGGCGACGGGGCGCGGCGGCGGTTCCTCGGGCGCGCGAGACCGCCCCCTCCTGGGGGCGACGCGGCGCGGCAGCGGCTCGTCGGGCGCCCGCCGGCTCCTGGCGACGACGCGGCGCGGCGGCTGTTTCACGGGCGCGCGGGGCCGCCGACCCCCGGCGACGACGCGGCGCGGCGGCTGTTTCTCGGGCGCGCGGGGCCGCCAGCCCCTGGCGACGACGCGGCGCGGCGGCTGTTTCTCGGGCGCGCGGGACAGCCAACTCCTGGCGACGACGCGGCGCGCCGGCGTCGAAGGCCTTTCCGTCGCCCGAGCGGAAGGCGGCGCCCCCGTCATGCGCTGCGTCCGCGGGGGTGCGTTGCCAGCATCGACGCTGGTGTCGCTGTCGTTGTCGTCTTCGTCTCCGTGGCCGTTGTCATATTCGTCGCGGTCGGTATCGCCGTCGTTGTCGCGTTGTCGTTTTCGTTCGTCGTCGTCGTCGTGGGTGCGAGGGGGAAACTGGTTGCAGCTCGTCTGAGAAGTCAGGCGGACTGCAACCAGGGCGTCGAGGCCCTTCCGGTTCGTTTTGATGGCTCGGAGAAGAGGAGCGCACGGCGAACCCCAACCCTTGACCCTGCGGACGAGGGTTGGGAGATGCATTGGTTTGACGGGGGAGAGCATCCTGACGACTGACAGCCTCAGACAAGAAACATTGCAGACTGTTGTGAGCGGAATTTACGCCCCGGTGGCAGTGAAGGGGCGCGCCTTGTCATCGTGACAGGTCGGACAGCGTCACAAACCATGCGGTTGGACGCGCCTAGGCTTTCCGCGCACGTGATTCCGAACCGTTACTGTGTCCAGGCGGCCGTGACATCTGCAGCATACTCTATTGGTGCGAAACTCATCCACCAGGAAGACCTCGGCTCCGTGGACCCTTGCAAGTCGGCGCCGAAGGCGCTCTTGCGGAGCGGGGGCGTAACCAAGACCTGTCGAGCAGGCGTTAGCCGCACCGACAGCCACAAGACAGAGCGCCGTTTTGGCAAGAGGTATACTTCCGACAAGTTTTTTCCACGGAGTCGTCCACCAGCGATGTGCTTGCAAGTTTCGCCCAGCGCTCGATCCCGTTGCATGAAGCTTGCGGACCGGGCTCTCATCGGAGACCTCGCCTGGTAAGTAGTGATTAGTTTCCAGTATTGGATGGGTCGATGCGGTGAAAGCGACTTCGGGGTCTGCCCGGCTCGGTTCTGGCCCCCAGCGCGTTCGGCGACCTGGAAAATCACGCCCGCCACGCGCTCTCTGGCACTAAGCTTCTTGGCAGAGCCGAACGGCGCGGGCGAAAGCGCGGGGGGCGGCGGGGGCGCGGGCGGGGGCGAGAGTGCGCGCGCAGATGCGTCCGCCGAGTATTTCGGCTTATGCCCCCGGGAAACTGAAAATAACACGAGCGCCAGCGCGGGAAGGATGCAAGAAATAATGATGCGCGCGAAACGCATGTCTTTCCCCGATGCGTCATTCTGCGCGCTTTCATCGCAAGAGAGACGCATGCGCCATTTGTGCGCAGGTAGTTCTAGAGAAGCTCCGGCACGTCTGAGAGGTGCTCCTCAAAGGCGCGTTTCCGCCCGTGCGGGGATGTGTTTTCAGAGTGCCGCGCTTTGGGCCACAAGGCGAAATATTGATGAAGCGTTGATGAGCCGATGGAAGTACAACACGTGCTGCGCGGGGGTTTGGCGGGTACACGGCCCACTCCGATAAAACGATAGCCAAATGCTGCAATGGCATGGAAGCTTGCATCGTCGGTCAGGACGCCGCAGCGCGCGCCCGAAGGCCCAAGCTTGCGCCGCAGCAAGGAGCGGCGCCGCCAGCGAATCCTCCGCTGACAGCGCTCGAGGTTGTCGACTCTTGCGCGATAGCTGTGCCCTGATCCGATCCGTTGGCCAACTGCGTCGCTCGGCTTGGCTCGACGCCACCGAGCCCGCGAGCGATGCGACGCGGGGCTTGTACTCGGCCATCATCGCGAAAATGTGGGAGCAGAGCTCGATCACTCAACGCGTCTCTGAGGCCTGTCCTGGACGTCGCCATCGCGACGCGTGCCGTGGAGGAGGATGCGAACAGCTGAAGCGAGCGATGCTGCTCAATGACCCGTCCGAAATGTCTTCGTCCGCGCGCATCGCGAACGCGCGCCCGACCGCCTTTTGGACGGAGGGAAAGAGCGCAGGCTTGACAGAACGCCGCGTCATGTTTGGGGCGACGAGTCGGGAACATGTGGCGTGCCCGGGCAATGATTGGCAGAGATCTGCGAGGAATATGGAAAACGATGAGATCTGCTTCTGCCACAGGCCGCAATTGGCAACGGAGCAGCGCTCGCGCCCCGTTTGCACGGGCCGGCCTCTGCGACGGTTGCGGCTTCATTCGGATGTGCGCTGCGAGCGACGCCGCGGGCGCGCTCGCTTGGCTCTGGCCCCCGGGTCGCGTGGCAAGTGGCTTGCGAGCTCGAGGGGCGGTGCGCGGAGCCTGATACGACGCGGGCGCGCTTCTATTTTGCCGCGCCGGAGCCGCTCGGCCCGCTCGCCCAGCATTTCGGGCCGCGGCTGGGCGCGCGGGCGACGCAGGTCAGCGTCAGCGACGGCGGCGGCGGCGAAGCGTGCTTTGAGACCCGCCAGCCGTGTAACTCTGCCGTTTTCATGTCATTCTGCGCGGAGCGCTTTAGTTGGCATCTGGAGGCGAGCCGCGCGCGCGGCGCAGCCGCATTCCACGAAGGCGAGCCGCGGCTGTGGCGCTCCTTGGAAGGTTGGCCCACGGTGGCGGGGACGAGTTCGCGGCGGTGCGTCTTTTTCGACGACTGCGGCCAACGCAAACCAGTCAGGTCTCACGGCATGGGACCTGCGCTGCGCGAACGGCTCTTCGCTCCGCGCCGAGCTAGCCGCCGTCGACGCCTCACTGCGGCCCCCCGCGGAACACGGGGCATGGCTTCTGTGGCTCGCCACAGGCTGGCCCAACGACGACGCGCCTGTGGGGGCGCCTCGCAGGCAGGTGGACTCGCGCGGAAGCGCCGCCTGCCGCCTTCGCGCCCGCGCGCCGCGCGCGGGGCCGCGGAGCGCCGCGTTCCTGAGCGGGCGCTGGAATGCGTCTACGCGGCGAGCCTGCGCCGCGCCCATTCCAGGAGACAGCTGCTGCAACGCGCTGACTCCGGCAGAGTGGCGCGCGCGCAGACGGCGAAGCCCCGCTCGTGGTCCTGCCGGGGCGCGTGGACTTCGAGGCGGCCGAGCTCGCGGACGCGGCGCCGGAGGATTTTGTAGCAGCTTTTCGATGGGGGCGGCGCAGCGGGCGTGTTCCCGTTCAAAGACTGCCTGCCGGCCGCGGCGCTGGCACCGCCGGTTTCCTCATGCGGCGGGTTTTTCGCGGGCGCGGTGGGCAGCGACAAGGCCGTGCCCGATCAATTTCGCTCTTGGGCGGCCACGCGGCAGCGGCGCGCCCAGCCGGGGGGGCGGGGCCAGGGCAGCCCGTGCGCCTGCGACGCGGCCGGCGCCGCGCTGCGCAGACGGCCGCCAGAGGAGCCCACCTGCTCGCCCCACGCAGATCCCGCAGTCCTGCTCGAGGTCCACAACCTACCCCCTGGCAACGTGTCCAAAATCTTCGCCCGCGCGTCGGACGCGCGCGTCGCTCCCGCAGCCGGCGGGCCCTGCGACGAGTTCCCCTGCATGGGCGGTCCAGTCTGCGTGGCGCGGAAGCGTCAACGTGAGTGCTGCGGCTGCTGGCCGAGGCTGTTCTGTCCTCCCGTTGCACCACAACTCCTCGGCGGCCTCGGTCGCCACGGGCGCCAGGGCGCGGGACATTGCGCCCTGCCTCTGTCGCGCGGACCGGGGCGCGGTGCTCATCCGAGCCCGCTGCAACGGAGCGGCTCCGCCCGTCGAGCGCGCCCCCTGCGGCGCCTGCCGGCGTCTGCAGTGCGACGGCTCCTGCGTCGAAAGCGACGCCCTCCGCTCTCCCTTGCAGCCCCGGCGGCGAATGGGGCGTCCCAACCGGAACTTGCACGGCGCGCGCTGCCGACGAATGGAACGGGCAGTGGGACGGCGTCAGCTCGCAGGCAGCGACGACTCGGACGCGGAGCCAGACAGGCAAACGGGCACCGACGACGACGACGGTGACTCCCCCGGAACGAGCTTGCCCGCGGCGCCGCCGGCGCCCGCGCATCACTCGGAGCCAGCGGCGCTTCGGGGCGTCGGCTCTACGGCGCCAGGGCTCCACGGCGGCCCCCCCGGTGGCTCATGGAGCAGTCAGTCGACGCCGCGGTCGCGCATCTGCGGTGCAGCGTCGGGCGGCAGCAGCCATGCTGCGCAGCTCCGCAGAGGCGCAGCGCCGGGCCAACCGACATTTCGCGCGCGCTCACTGGCGCGCAGTTCCCCTTGCCCGCTGAAGCAGGAGAGGGGCCAATCCCGGCCCATCTAATGCGATCGAGCGCTGTTTTCGGCGTCCGCGTCGATCGGCGGCCGGCGCCCCTTTCGACTGACCCCTTGTGCTCCGTCGCGACTTTGCGGCGTCGGGCCGCGCCCAGATGATGCACTCGGTCCCAGAATCGCCCCGGCTCCTCGAAGGCGGTCGCCAGTGCCTGATCGGCGCCATCTTCCTCACGGGCAAGACGCTTGCGCAAGAGGTCTCTACAATCGAGGCGCTGTGGGGCGACGCGAGGCTGGACACCAGGCCCGCGGCGAACCCCAGGCGCGCGGTGACCAAGTTCGTCAGGAGCTCGCTCTTGCGAAGACCCTTGAGATGCGGGTTGGAGCCGCGCGCCGACGTGACCGGCTTGGAGAACGCGCGACTGATACTGGCGGCTCTCTCGACGCCCTGGGGAAGCTTCGCGTCGGTTATACGTGCCGGTGACGACGCCGAACTCGGCTGGAGCGAGGTGCTGTGGGGCCTGCGCGGGGCGGGAAATTCGACGGCGCCTCTGAGCTACGGGTGCCCGCTGGAGCTGGCTTTGGACTGGCCCCGCAATCTTGCTCTCCCGCGGGAACTCATCACCGACGAGATGGCAGACATTCGCGGGCTCGGGGGCGAGCCGGGCGCGGCCGCCCGCGTCGTCGGGGCGACCGCGCGGAGCCGGGGCATTGCGGCGGACAGCTCGATCACGGTCGTTGCGACGCTGCGACCACGCTGGATCCCCCTGCTCCGCCGGGCAGACGCGAACAACGCAGAGCTGTGGACGGCAGAACTGCCGGAGTTCTGACAACGGGGCGAGTAGCGTGCTCCGTTGCTCGCTGCGCTGACGTTCGTTCCCCGGCCGCCGCCCGAAATCTTCCCCGGCGCGCGCGTGGACCAGTTGCGGGCGAGTGCGGGCGGACTCAGACACAAACAGGTCATGGCGCTCGACCCCCAGATCTTTCCAGAAGTCGAAAACTGGACGTGGACACCGGTGCGCGCCAGCTTTCTGAGTGACGCAGGGTGCACGCTCACGACCGCCGCGCGGCGCAACCCTGACGCGCGGCTGGCGGCGGCGGGCCCCGCGATCTCCCCGCGCCTCCTGCCCGTGCAGGGCGGTTTCGTTGCACTGATCGAGGGCGCCTTTTTTTGCTCCGCTGATGTCAGGGGCTTCGACCGACAACCTCAACGCAGTCGTCTACGGGCCCGGGGGGGGCTCTTCTTGCTGGCGGACGCGCGCGTCCCTCGGTCCGAGGCCCGGCACGTCCTGGACGTGCCCGACATGGGCGCAGGGGGCTTCTGGGCGCCGCTGGACGGCGCGCTCCTGGCCTTCGCCGTGGACCCCGCGGTTGGCCATCCTTTCCTCTGGGCGCAGTTCGCCACCGTTGAAGGCAGGTTCACGCGGGCGATGATGGGCACCACGCAGAGCGACGCCGTCCTTCCAGCCCCGCCCTCCCCGATGACGGATGACGGCCCGATGTTCACGATGCCCAGCACGGTATCCGACGCCGCTGCGCGCGACGTCATATTCGTCGAGGCCGCGCCGTTTGTCGCGCCAGATGGCGCGCCTCCACCGCCCGAGGCGTTCGTCGAACGTTCAACGGGTCGCCCATCCAAGCCATGGCGTTGCGCGCGGTCTCACCGCCGCAGCTCGCCCTGACCAACCAGCAGAATGATCGCCGACGAGTGGCGGCAAGCGCTACGACCGCATATTCAGCTGCACGCGCGCGTCGATCTGGAGGGGGAGATCGCCATCGACGAGGCGGCCGCGCCGGAAGAGGGCGACATCCTGGCAGCCTACGCTGCGACTTTCAACTCGCACGAGGCTAGGTCGCCGCCGGCGCCCGGACGCACGTCGACGACGGCCGTCGAAACGAATTCGCCGGAGCCGTCGGGAAGGCCACAACTGTCTTGGTCACTAGTCAGTCACGGCATCGCGGCTGGACCTCTCGCCGCGAGCACGGACGAGACGGCGCCTCGAGCCACGCTAGCCACCCCGGGCGCTCCCGCGCGCGCACCCCCCGCGGAGCCCCGCCAAAGCTGCGGGCGATTGCTGGGGGCCTGCCTCACCGCGCGCGGGGAGCCGCGGCGGCGAGAACATGCGATGGGGGCCTTCGAGACGTGCGCGCGCGGTGCGTGCCGTGCCCAAAGGCCTGGCGAAGGGCCCGCCGCCGCGCGGCCGCCCCAACTGAAGCCCGAGAACTCGGGCGCAGCTCTCCAGCGCCGACGGCCCTCGGGCCCAGCGAGGCGACGGACGGGGCCGAAACCGACGCGCCCCGCGCGGTGGGCCTGGGGAAAACAGGGGGGGGGGGGGCCAGGGGAGGCCCAAGCGGACGAATCACGAACCGCGACGAAGATAAAGAGGTCCACGCTGTAGGACAAAGTTGTGCGAGATAATAAACTATCGGTCTGCGCGATGAGGGGAACGTTGGAGGCCCTGCGCGGCACGGCGAGTCTGGCGCCCCCGCTCCACGGGCCAGCCACAGCGACGGCGTCGGCCCCGGGCGCGCGCGCGCGCTGACTGCGACGCTGCGGGCGCGGTCGCTCGGCCCCGGCGCCCCGCGCGCGCCAGAAATTTGGCAGGTTGCCTGCGACGTCGCGAGCGCCAGTCTGGCACGTCGGCTCCACAATTTCGCCGCGGCGGGGCCGCGGGGCCCTTTCGTCCAGCATTTCGGGCCGCATCTCGGCGTGAGAACGCTGCCGGCGACCGCCGGCGACCAGGTGTGCCTCGTAGCGCGCCAGCCGCGCGACTCCGCCGCCGCCGCCACCTTCTGCGCGGAGCGCTTGAGCTGGCGCCCGCGGGCAAACAGTTCGCGCGACGCGGCCGCGTTCCGCGGCGGCGAGCCGCGCTTGTGGTGACCCCTGGAATCCTGGCCCACGGTGGCGGGCACGCCCTCGCGGTGGCGCGTCTTCTTCGACGACCGCGGCCAGCGCAGCCGGTCCGTGCTCGCGAATTGGGACCTCAACGGCACGAATGGCCCCTCGTTGCGCACCGAGCTCGTCGCTGTCGACGCCACGCTGCGCCTGACCACGCACCTCGGATGATGGGCGCTGTGGCTCGCCTCGGGGTGGCCCGGTGACCACGTGTTCTCGGGGGCGCCCCTTTCGTGGGTGGATTTACGGGGGGGCGCCGGCCGCCGTCTGCGGGCCCGCGCGCCGCGCGCGGGCCGCGGGCCCGTGGAGCGCTACGCTCCTGGCTGGGCGATGGAACACCTCGTCGTGGCTGGCCTGCGCGGCGCTGGCTCGGGAGAGTCGCTGCTGCCACGAGCCGTGGAATCTCACGGACTGGCTTGCCGTGGAGGACAACGCGGACGCCGCGCAGTTCGCCGCTTCCGCGATCCCCGGAGGAGTGGCGCGCGCGCGCAGACATCGCCAGGGGCGCGCGGGGCGCGGACCTGCTCGCGCGCCGGGGCGCGAGAGGGGCCCACCTCGTGGTCCTCGCTGGGGCCGTGGACTTTGAAGCGGTGGACTTCGCGGCCGCAGAGCCGGCGGACTTCGCCGCGTCTTTCCAGATTCCTGGCGAGCTCTCCGCGAGCGCGTTCCCGCTCAAAGGCTGCATGTTGGCCGCAGCTCCGGCGGCGCCGACGCCCGAGCGCGGCGGGGTTTTCGCGGGCGCGGCATTCGACGACAGTTTCGCGTCGGATTTCTTCCGCGCCCGGACGGCCGCGGGGGCTCGGCCGCGCGGGCCGTCGTCGGAATGGGGGCGCGGCCGCCCGTGCGCGCTCCTCGCCTCCAGCGGGCCGTTGCGACGGCGGCTTCCGCGCGAGCCCGCGCGCCTTCGCCGCGCGGGCGCCGCGGTCCGCATCGCAGTCGACGGCCCGCGCGCCGACGCCGCGCCGAGCGTTCTGGCTCGTGCGCCCGACGCGCCCTTCAGCGCCTCGGGGGCGAAGCAGTGCGACGAGTTCCTCTCGGCAGTCGTGCGCGCGTGGCTCGGCGGCGTCGACGTGGACGCCGCGGCGGCCAGTCAGGGCTGTCTGGTCGTCAAATTGCATCACAATCTCGCGGAGGCGCCGGTCTCAGCCTCGGTCACGGCGCCCGCGGGGGCGCGGGGCATTGCGCCCTGCCTCTGCCGGGGGGCCCGCAGCGTCGTCTTCACTCGCGCTTGCTGCAGCGGCGCGGCGCCGCCAGTCAAGCGTTTGCCGCGCGGCCCCGGCCAGCGCTCGCGCTGCGACGGCCCCTGCGCCGCCAGCGATGCCCCCCCGCGCGGCCCCGCGGGCGAGTGGGATGCCGCGACGGAGAAATGTAGATTGCAGCCGCAGAACATTTAAACAAAAAACGATAAACCGATCAACCGGTAGACCGATAAACGGCATCGATTTATCGGTTGATCGCTTCATCGACCGATAAAACCGAAATCATTATATCCGTTGATCGGTCGACACCCACGTGAACCGATAAACCAATAAATCCGCCCCGTGATCCATCGATGGATTCCCAGCTCGGGGGGCGTTTCTCGGTTTATCGGTTTATCGGTCAACAATCATATGAACCGGTAAACCACGAAACCCGCCCCGTGCCTCCGCGATGGACTCCCAGCTCGGAAGACGTTTATCGGTTGATCGGTTTATCGGTTGACAATCATGCGACCGGTAAAACACGAAACCCGCCCCGTGCTTCCGCGATGGATTCAGTTCGGGAAACGTTTATCGGTTTATCGGTGTATCGGTCGCCCACTACCACTATAATACACTAGCCACAATCGATGCGACTACTACTATACATTATATGTGCTACTAGAACTAGTACTAGTACCACTATTACTACTACTACTACTACTACTACTACTACTACTACTACTACTACTACTACTACTACTACTACTACTACTACTACTACTACTTCACTACTACTACTACTACTACTACTACTTCTTCTTCTTCTTCTTCTACGAGCACTAATACCACTACTACTACTACTACTACTACTACTACTACTACTACGATTACCACTACTACTCTTTTTTCTACTCCTACTCCTACTCCCACTACTATTACTAGTGCTACTACTACTACTACTACTACTACTACTACTACTACTACTACTACTACTACTACTACTACTACTACTACTACTACTACTACTACTACTACTACTACTACTACTACTACTACTACTGATTACTGCCATTATTACTACGGCTACGAGTACAAGCAATACTACTACTACGGTTACGACTACTACTACTACTACTACTACTACTACTACTACTACTACTACTACTACTACTACTACTACTACTACTAGTACTACTACTACTACTACTACTACTACTACTACTACTACTACTACTACTACTACTACTACTACTACTACTACTACTACTACTACGACTACTACCACTACTATTACGACCACTACTACTATTACTACTACCACTACTACTACTACGACGACTACTACTATTACCACTACCGGTACTAGTACTAGTAGTACCACCACTACCACTTTTACTACTACTACTACTACTACTACTACTACTACTACTACTTCTACTACTACTACTACTACTACTACTACTACTACTACTCCTACTACTACTACTACTACTACTACTACTACTACTACTACTACTACTACGACTACGACTACGACTACTACTACTACTACTACTACTACGACTACTACTACTACTACTACTACTACTACTACTACTACTACTACTACTACTACTACTACTACTACTACTACTACTACTACTACTACTACTACTACTACTACTACTACTACTACTACTACTACTACTACTACTATACGTAATTTAGCTACTACTTTAACTACTACTGCTGCTGCTACTACTACTACTACTACTACTACTACTACTACTACTACTACTACTACTACTACTACTACTACTACTACTACTACTACTACTACTACTACTACTACTACTACTACTACTACTACTACTACTACTACTACTACTACTACTACTACTACTACTACTACTACTACTACTACTACTACTACTACTACTACTACTACTACTACTACTACTACTACTACTACTACTACTACTACTACTACTACTACTACTACTACTACTACTACTACTACTACTACTACTACTACTAGTACTACTACTACTACTACTACTACTACTACTACTACTACTTCTACTACTACTACTGCTACTACTACTTCTACTACTACTATCACTACTACTGGGTGTTCATCGGTTTATCGGTTTATCGGGCGCATTTGGCATTATGTATGGCGATTCGTCAGTTTTTCCCCTAATTTCCTCTCGGGTTCTCTTGCCTCTTGAGGGTATCTTGGCGCCTCTCGGAGGCTTCTTAAGGCCTGAGCATGTCGAAATTCGGGGCCCTCTTGGAGTGGCTTGGGGGCCTCTTGGGACCCTCTTGGCCTGTCATGGAGTGATTATGATGATGATGATGATGATGATGATGACGATACTGACGCTGATCATGATGATGACGATGACGAGGATGACGGTGATGTTGCTGATGTGATGATGACGGCGGTAATGATATCACCATGATGGTTATGATGATGATCCAGTCACCGTCCCGGGCGCATATGATCACAACAATTCCGACAGTTCGGACATGTCACGGGTAAGCTAGGTCACCCCAGGGGCGCGAAGATAATCGCGTTTCGCGTGTCGCGGCTTGGGCTGCTAAGGTGTCCTCTTCCAGGGCGGCGGCACGAGGGCGCCCGCGGGTCGCGCACCAAATTAGGCGACTTAGGTAATTGTCAGTGTTTCGCACCGTTTAAATGCAGCACCAAGGTTGTCCACGAGTGGCCAAAGTATGTACGCGGCACTTTCTTGCTTCCATCCATGTGATGCCCTTCGCTCCGCACAGGTCATCGGGCGGATTCATTAGATCCCTCACGCGCATGTTATGCTGGCTCAAGGAGAAGGACTTTGGCTAAAGCACCAGTTCCATTATACCTCAAACGTACTCTGTTCCGCGCTCTCCACCAAAAGAATGGGCCGTTCATCGCGAGCAGTCATGAGCAGTTGCTTGGTTCAGGCAGCTGCGATGGTTCTGCTTGCGACCATGCTAGGAGGATGTGGTGACAACTCAGAGACCATTGAACATTGCTCACGACAGGAAACTGCGGCAACATGCACAGCATCCGAGGCAGAATCAGGACACTCTTGCTACTGGGTTGGTTGTGGTACTGACCAAAGGTGCGAGGCGTGCCCGGCTGGAGGCCTGTTGGGAAGTTGTGATGGTATGATCCAGTATTGCAACGGCACGAACAGCACTGCGCCGTCGATGAACATGTACGGCAATGCCCGCTGTATCCGAGATGAGCCCAGCAGTTGTCCTGAGGGTGAGGAAATGTGCTCTATGACTTGTAAAGAAGAGACTGGCTTTGGCCGTATGTACTCCACAGACTCCGGTGCTTTAGTCGCCAGTGTCGTTGCGGCCCCATCCTCGAAAGGCAGTTATGACGGGAACCGAGCTCTATCAGGCAATTGTGATTGGAGCTCTTGGCCAGCAGATGGCAGCCTTGAAGAAACTAAGCTCTCCAGAAACACGGAGGTAGACGATGAAATTGTTCTAGAGGCTTACGCCATTCCGCCGACCCCCAGAGGAGGGAAGAAGTCCTCGGGGGAGGCCCTCTGGGGGCTCTGGGGGACTGTTTGGGGTCTCTGAGGCAGTTGTTGGGCGTCTTGGGACCTTTCTGGACGCCTGCTGGCGGTCTCCGGGGTCCTCGGGGTGTGAGTTCCAGTTGCTTCTTTTGGGAGCCTCTTGGGGCCATGTTGGGGCTCTCGTTCGGCTGGCTTGGGCACCTCTTGAGCCGTCGTGAGACCCTCTTGGGCCGTTCTGGGGTTCTCTTGGGAGTTCCTTGGGCCGTTTCAGATCGATCAAGGGGATTGCTTGAGCCGTCTTCGGTGTCGTGAAGCGAAGCAAAGCAACAGTGCTAGAAATCAGCGTGTGCCTCATGTATCCAGCTGCCTGAGGCAAGTCCCTCGGCGTGCCAGCCCCATATTCTCATTGGCAGCCGCTCGACTCGATGAGGATGATGCTGATGATGACCATGAGAGGATGAGGAGGATGATGGGGATAGGAGTAGTTGGTTGAACGGTGCCGCATGGCTTGTTTCCTTCGATGTTGTTGGTCGTTGTGGTTGTGGGGCGAAACGACGGTTGTGTAGTAACTGACTCGGGGCCGGATATTGGAAGGGCAAGGAGTACGAGGACGGGTAAATATTGTGAGTGCTCCGAGGAGCATAGGGGGTAACATGGGAAGGGGGAGGATGATGAGGAGGGGGAGGAGGAGGAGGAGGAGGAGGAAGAAGAAGTAGACGAAGAGGAAAGTGGAGGAGCAAAGATGGAGAGCAGGCAGTCCCCCTTAACGTGCCCGGGCTGTGGCTGAAGAGGTGCTGGGATGCATACGAGGGTGTTTTCGGTGCCGCTCAGGGACTTCTTGGAGTCCTGGGCTGTGGTTGAAGAGTTTCTGGGATGCATCTGAGGGTCTTTGCAGTGCCGCTCAGGGACTTCTTGGAGTGCAGTCAACCCGCAATGTAAGGACGGGCAACCTTCCCAACATATACCCTTGCATCCTTGCCTCCTCGGTGCATCCTTGGCCACTTCGCCATCGGTGCATCCCCGCTCGAAAACTTCAAAATGGGTTTCCAATGGCCTTGCATCCTTATCGCGCATCCTTACTGCACGGGTTGACTGTGCTCTAGGGAACATCAGGACGGCTGTTTTGGGTTTTCTTGGGGGTCTCAGGGGCGCCTCTCGGGAGCCTCTGGGAGGACTCCCGGGAGCTTCTGGGGGCCGCCTGGGGGTCGTCGGGGGGGCCGCTTGGGGCCATGTTGGGTTGAAAGCTCGGAATGTCAGTTCGTATTCCCACGCTTGGGCCCCTCTTGGGGTCTTCTTGGGTGCCTCTTTTGCGATCTTGGGCGGTTTGGGGGCCGTCTTGGGGGCCCCTGGGGCCGTCTTAGGGGCCATCTTGTGCCGGCTTGGGGCCTTCCTGGAGGCCTCATGGGCCGTCTTGGGAAGATCTCGGGAGCCTTTTGGCCGTCTCGGGCCGTCGTGGACGCTGTGAGGACGAAGAAGGCGAGTATGCCAAAATGTACGCTTTCTTCCAGGAATGGGACGTTTTTTGCTTCTTGGGGCTTTCCTCGGGCGTCATTTGGGGAAAGGTGTGGGCAGTCTTGGAGGCCTCGTGGGCCGTCTCGACGCTCTCTGGGGCTGTGTTGGCGCTCTGTGTGGGCTCTCTGGGGCAGTCGTAGGGCTTCTCGGAAGCTCCCGAGGCCGCGGGGGTGCGTTGACGAGCTCGTTCCCCCCCCTCCCCCCCTCCCTAAGCGAGATTTTGGACCCTGGGGGAGGGGGAAAGGGGAGGGGGGACAGCCAAATGTCTCACACGCCCTTTCGCCCCCAGCAAGCGGGGGTCGGCGGATCCGTCACTACCAAAGAGTTGGGTTGGCTGAACATGCATCCGTGGCATCCTTCTCGCGGGCAGCGCTTGAGCTCATGGAGCATGGGGCCCCAGCTGGTCTCATTGATCGAACCCTGGTCGCCGCGCGTGAGGAGATTCGCCATGCCCAGATGGCGTTGGCCTTGGCAAGCTCTTGGTCTGCCGTGCCTCTCCGTGTGACTGGGATTGATGGACTGTCCCGTGAGCCCGCAGGTGGCGATTTGGTTGACTTCGCGAAGAGAACGATCAACGAGGCGTGCGCAGGGGAGACACCGGCGGTGTTGAAGGCACTGGTGGGACACCACCTGGCATCTGATGGGCCAGTCCGCCGCTACCTCTCCGCGGTGGTTGCAGAAGAGCGGCGTCATGCAGAGCTCGCCTGGGTCACAGCCGGGTGGACGCTGGTCCACGAAGCCGAGAGCCAGATCAGGCCCGCGGAGCAGGGCCGCGTGCGGGGTGGTGTTGACGAGGCCTTGAGCTCGGTGGTGTCTTCCCTGTGGGCGCAGGTGAACGCCTCGGCCCGTGATGCCGCGTCGGAGCAGAGCTCCCGCTTGCTCCGGGCGGGCATCGTGCCGAAGGTCGGCGGCGGGCCCGGATGGGAAACGAGAGGGGGCGGGCCTTCTCGGAGGGCGCAGAGGCCCTCGGGCCCTCTCAGAAGTTGTCTGAGTCCCCTCCGCAGGCACGGAGGGCTTCTCCGGAGGCCAGAGGGCTCTGAGAAGTCCCGCCGCCTCCTGAGAAGGCCCGCCGCCTCTCGTTTCCCCCCTGGGCTCGTCGCCGCGCAGGAGTTGGAGGCCGCCGTTGCGCAGATTGCGGCGCCCCTGGCGGAGCGTCTGCGCTCGGAGCTCCTGCATCCGCGCCTGCTCACCGATGGTCTTCCGCGTTTCGAGCTCGTTGTGCAGCAGCAGTTCGACCAGGCTCTCGAGGAGGCCCAGCGCCTCGCGAGTCACTACAGTGCTGAGGAAGAGCAGCAAGTGACGGTCTGAGTGCAGCATATTCGTTCCCCGGGCAGCGCCTTCAGTAGAATGCACGGTGGCACCAAGGAGGGTTAACCTCTGACGAGTGAGTCGGTTTTCTGCTGCTCCTCCTCCCCTTTACCTCCTCCCTCCTCCGCCCTCCCTCAGTCAGCCCTTTCACGTACAGTCACGTCGTCGCGGAGCCTCTTGGGAGCCTCTTGGGGGCCTCCTGGAGGCCTCCTGGAGGCCTCCTTGGGCCTCTTGGGGACTTCTTTGGGGCCTCTCCTCCCTCCCTTCTTTTCATACTCCCTCCCCATATTTCCTTCCAGCGCCGGCTCTAATCATGGGCGCCGCTGTGACCAACTTCCACCTGGCAGGCGCTGCGCCGCAGTTCGCCCAGGTTGGAAAAATGACATTACACTCCAGTCGCTGTGTGGCCTTGGGGGGGCTTCTTTGGAGCCTTTTGGAGGCTTCTTGAGGACATCTTGGAGGCCTCTTGGGGGTTTTTTGGAGCCCCTTGGGGGCCTCTTGGGGGCCTCTTGGGGCCTCTTGGGGGCGTCTTTGGCCGTATTGGGGCGCTTTTGCGCCTCTTCGCCCCTTCGGAGGCCGTCTTGGGGGCCTCTCGCGGCCGCCTTGGGGCCGTCTTGGGGTCCTCTCGGGCCGTCATAGGGGCCTCTTGGACCGTCTTGGGGGTTTCTTTGGGCCGTCTTGGGGTTCTGTTGGGCCGTATTGGGGCCCTCCTGGGGGCTTCTAGGGTTGTTCTGGAGCGATTTGGGAAGCTGCTTGGGCCGCAAAGGCGAGAACGCTAAAATATTACCAAACGAAAGGGATATCAATGATTTTGGCTTCTGGAGGCGCAGTTGTGGGCGCTCTTGGGGCCCTCTTGGGCCGTCAGTGGTCTTGGACCGTCTCGGGGCCGTCTTGGCCCGCACAGAGCCAACCCATCTTGAGCCGTCTTGGCGCCCTATTGGCCCCCCAGGAGGCCCAAGACGTCGAAATCATAAATTATCTATAGGTTTTGGCGGGTTTTTGAGCCCCGGGAGGGGGGGGGGGGGGCACTTTGGTCCGCTCCTGTTGCGCAGCTCTAGGGGGGGATACATAATAATGTAACATGATGCAATCTGTGGCAATTGCGCAATCATTGGATACATTGGGTACGTTGCATTACAGCAGCCGCGGAAAACGCTGCCGCTCAGCACGTCACTTCCGGACGTGGACCTTCGGGCTTACGCCACACCGCCGACCCCTTGGGGGCCCTCCGGGGGCGGTTGGGGCTGCCTCTGGGCGCTGTGGGGTTGTCTCGGAAACTGTTGCGGTGGAGTTCCTGGGGCTGCGTAGAGAGTTTCTTGAGTCTCCCAGGAGCCCGCCTGCGCCGTCTCTAGGTCTGCGGGGCCCTCTTCGGGCGCTCGTGGGCCGTCGTGAGGCTGTCCGGGAGAGGTCTTTTGGCCGCTGGGGGGGTTGTTTCGGGGGCTTCTTGATTGTGTTGGAACGATCTTGGAGATATCCTGACCAGTCGTGGGCGCTGCGTGGGCGTGCCAAAGAAAATTGCCGTAGTGGGCGTTCCCCGTGGCGTGTGGCACTGTCGCGCGCGCTGAGAAATTCATTTTGCAGTGCCATTCATGCAAGTGAGACCCATTTGGGGGGCCATATCGGAGAGATCATACTTCCACTGACGTTACACATGTCGAATTCCGTAGAAGGGAGGGCAGGGGGAGAGAGCCAGAGGGAGGGCGATGACAACGACAAGAGGGATGCTGAGTAGGAGGTGTGGGGGGGGGAGGTGGGCGAGAAGGAAGATGAGGGGGATGGGGAAGAGGAGGAAAAGGAGAAGGAAGAGGAGGAGGAGGAGCAGAAATCAGGATCTGGTCTTTCGGCTATAACTTGGGTCTCCAGCGGCCGTTCAGAACGATTCCGGCACCCACGGGACCCATTTGTTCATCGCAGAAACGTCTTTGATGGCCCCGGGAAGCGAAAACGGCCCCAAGGCCCCCAAGACCCCAAATAGAGCAGAAATGTCGGTGGGTTGTGGTTCAGAGGCCTTTGGATGTTCGTTGGGATCTCGTGAGAAGCCTCTCCCTCCTTGATGCAGTTTGGAGGCCTGTGGAGGGCTGGTTTGGGGCCTCTTTTGGGCCTCTTCGGGGCCTCTTGGGGCCTCTTGGGGCCGCCTGGGGGCTTCGTGGGCCGGACATTTAGAATTGTCCGTTCACGTTCCTCCTCTTGGTTCCCTCTTGGGGCAATATTGGGGCCCTCTTGGGCCGTTTTGGGGCCCTCTTGGTGGCCTCTTGGGGCGACTTGGGGCGGCCTTGGGGGCCGTTTGGGCAATGTGAGAGCGTCGGAAGCCAGAAAACGCGTGAAGGCAAACAACTTTGAAACAACAAATGAAAGTCAACGGTTTTTGCTTCTTGTGGCCCTCTTGGGAGGCCTCTTGGAGTCCTCTTGGGGCGTCTCGGGAGCTCTGGGGCCGTCTTGGGCCCATCTTGGGCGTCTTGGAGCGATCTGTCGGCGTCTCGGGGCCCTCTTGGACAGTCTCGGGGGCCTCTTGGGGCTCTCTTGGCCCGTCTTGAGGCCGTCTAGATGCGTTTGTGCCGGGCCCCCCCTCCAAATTGACCAGATCGGGCTCCCGTGGGAGGGGCCTGGGGGGCCAAGCAGAACCTGAGCTCAGGCTGTAGCTTGTGCAGAGCTGAGTCGGAGCCTCGATTTTGTAAACCCACACGCCGAATCAACTTGCCTCGGAGTTCTTGTAAGAACGCGCTCCAGGAAGAAAGAACTTCCTGGAGCGCGTTCTTCGTGACGTATTTGTACTCCCACATGCTGAAATGTGCTCCAGGCCTGTGGGCGTGAACTAGGCGTAGCAGCGTCGCTGGCCTCCCTCCCTGCTCGTCCCCACTTTTCTCCGCCCTCCGCGCTGATCCCTACCGCGGCAGAGCATGCATGGCAACTACTGCGCCATCGAGCCGTGTTTTTGAAAGCCGCAGAAACATAGAATGTAGAGAATGCAGAGCATGAAACAAGACGAACGCGCTCCAGGAAGATGAGGAATGTGTGTTGGAGGACTGGGAGGAACTGGTTATGGCATGGTCAATTCTTGTCGGTTCGCGTATCCCTGCCGCCAGCCCACTCAGCCACGACCACTATTCAATCGCTTCGCTCACTCCGCCAACCCATTTCGCATCACTGGGGCCTCCTTGGGGGCCTCATGCGGCCTTTTCAGGGGGCTTCCTGAGGCCTCTTGGGGCCTCTTGGGGGCGTCTTGGGGGCGCCGTGGGGTCTCCCAGGGGCATCTTGGGGCAGAGGGCTCGAAATGTCCGCTCGGGTGCTTCATTTGGGTCCTCTATTGGAGCCGTCTTGGGAGCTTCTTGGGCAGTCTTGGAGGCGTCTTGGGCCGTCCTGGGGCCCTCTTGGGCCGTTTTGGGGCCCTCTTGGCGACCTCTTGGGCCATCTCTGGGCGGTCTTTGGGGCCTCTTGGGCTGTCTTGGCGCGTCGGGAAGCGGAAAATGCGAAAACGCTGAGATTTGTTTCAAAAATTCATAGGAAACGATGTTTTTGTTTGCTTCGAGCAGTCTTGGAACGCTCTTGGCCTGAGGCTGTGGGGCCTGCCATCTATTCGGCGGCTCCCTCGGGCGCTCCAGGAGCGCTCTGGGGGTCCCCGGGGCCGCGCCGGGAGTTCCGGCATCTCTGACTCTAAAGTGAACTGCGATAAGGGCGAGAGATAGCGAGCGTTTGTCCGCGGCCGTTTGTGTTCAAGCGGCCGGCCGCCAACATACGATTGCGCCTCATTGCGAGGCATACTACTTGCCATCGAGACCGAAAACATGCTTCGCTTGAGATGGCCCGTCGCTCCCGCGACGACCTCCTCCGACTGGGGCTACTCTTACTACGGTACAACAGAGCTGGAGCTGCGCTTCGCCTAAGGCGAAGGCTCTGGACGGGCCTACCGGCCCCTTCAAACTTGGTAGCGGAGCTCGCCTATGGTGGTCAGCTTTCGCTCTATTCCGCACCATCCACGGCGTCATTTGGTGGACTACTGACATGGTGGAACATCAGGGTGCAATGGGTCCGCGCGGAGGAATGTCCATAATTATGCACAACCGCAACGACACTTGCAGTGTTGCCTCTGCTTTCGCGGAGGCCTCTCACTCGAGTCCAACATCCCTGCGCTACTACACTCCTGACGTCCACCCCCCTACTCCAAAAAAAACGAATATACAGTGCATATCAACATGCGATACGATGTTGTGACGCCTCCACCCCCACGCAGGCGTACAACAAAACACCGCAAACGTCAGTCACCAACATCCGACTACGACCTACGGGGCCGATGGACTGGCATTATTATCTTTGGTATTATGCGGGTTGCTATCGGGCGCGCTGCGGGACACATGCGCGGCGGAGACGACACAGAAACAACCGGCCCCCACTGGGGCCCGGCCGGTCTAGTACCCCTGTCCGTGAATTTGTTCAACAGGTACATGCTTGGATCAACGTGACCACAGGCACTATGACGCCCTCCGAACAGGCTGCAACATTGCAGCGTGGTCTGGGAGGCCTCGCGCGGACGATCGCCATGAGAGTTCCCCCGGCAGGTATTAATTTTGGCGTCAAGATAGGTGGCCGTCATATTGATGGTGCCCCCTACACTATGTTCTTCCTTAGCACGAATTTTGAGAACTTAGAGGAGGAACGCCAGCTTAACTCGGGTACTGCTCTCATCGATTTCCGAGTCCATGCGGGAGAACGGATCGACCAGACATTGGCGCGCTTCGAGATAGCCCGCTATGAGGCTGAAACGGCAGGCTTTTACATCCCCAACTTCCAATTCTTAACGGTTATTCGGTTCAGAGCCTTAGGAGTGGGGGCGTCGCGCGTGCAACAACTCCGACAGCCACTCAGCCACCAAATGCAGAGGAATCAACAGCAATGCGATTCTCCGCTTGAACGCATGAGGTCATGCGCTCATATTGTTGAGCGAACCCCTGGCAATATTGGTGGCATCTTCAGCCATGGTCACCGCGCCGAAACTTTTCATGCTGAAGCCAAAGCAGGGCAACCTGCCACAAACGCATGGAATGACGATCCGCAACCAACGGAGACCACCAGGCTATTAGCTCAGAATGGTGGTCCGGCCCCGGGGTCGCAAGACTCCTGGGTCAGATATCAGGGACCGTCGGCAACGGCGACCCCCGCGCAAGCCACTACCCTTGCAGGCGCAACGGGGCAGCCCCGCGGAGTCTGACTTCGACTCTGGAACCGACACCGACACGCCATCGGATGACGAAACGAATGCCTTATACTAGTCCGACATGCCCACGTATCTCACGGAAGAGCAACGGGCTTAATGGTTGCTTCTAGATTAGCAGAAGCATAAACGCAGATGGAGATGGTTCATGAAGAAGCCAAGTCGCAAGGCACGACGTACTACCCGACGGGCTTTTTGGGGGAAGGGGAAGGGTCGAGGCAAGGGCAAGGGCAAACGACGGCGATTGCTTGGCAGAGGTTTGTTAGTTGTCCTGGCATCCCTTACTGGACCACAGCATGAAGAACTATTGCTGGGCGCAGACAGGAGTCGCAGGCGCGCTCCAGGAACGGGCAGGGGGCGCCGGGGCAACCCGAAGGACGCTAACGCCAAAACAATGGAATGTGACATGTGCCATAGCACACAACACTTCCGCCGTGAATGCCCCCGAGGCGATGTGAGTGGCAGAGGTCAGTCGTCGATGCAGTTGGCTCAAACCGATTCGTGCATGCAGCATGTCGACTGGGAAACGTCACTGACCGAGCCTGCCGACAATCCAGCTGCTGCCGTCAACTTCATGGCTGCCGGATATTTACGCGCCAGTATGTCCTTCGAGAACTGCGCCGACGAGCTCTTCGAGGAGATGCACGTTGGCCACAATGAGATCAACCTGGCAGACTGGTTAGGCATGCCCATCGCGGGGCAACCAGCGCCGATCGAGTTTGTTTTGCATTTCCATATACCCGCCGATATAGATGAATATCTGGCGGGGGCACCTGCGGATTCTGAAGCCGCAATTCCAGCGACAGAAGAGGGCGCGTAAATGGCGCTTCGTCCTCAGGCCATCGGCAATCCGACAAACGTGGGATCATAAGACGATGATCCATTGCGGGGGAACCCGCGAGACGCTGGCGACCTCTCCAAGCGCATCCAGCACGAACTCGGACGTAATGAAGATCATCATTTTACGTTCGCGGCTACGCGGCGGTCTCCGAGCCTCCAGGGGCGATCAACTAGCCGCCAAGTCTGGGGGCGGGCGAGTCGCTCAGATTATGGGGGGCAACATCAAACCTGTAAAGCGTACCCACCCAAAGTGAACCAGTAAACCGTGCCCACGTGCGGAGCGTCGCCCATTGATGCATCATATGTAGAGCGACTGATTGCTTACCTGCGTTTCATCATCTTTGTGGGTAGACGGGAGCTCTAGTTGTCCGTCCATCTGGCTTTTCGTTGGGGGGCGGTGGGCTTCCCCTTCCTTTTGAAGAGAAGCGGCTGACAGAGGGCGGAAGTCAGACATCCTACAACACTATCGCTCGACAGCTCCTATCGACACTCTTGGAATCCAGCCATGGCTTGGACGCTAGCTGCGTGCCCGCGTATCCATATCGCGCGCGGCTGTGAGTGCAACGCGTACCTTCTTTTTCATCCTCTCTCCGTCTCTGTCTCCCTCCGCCCTTCAGCCCCCCCCTCCCTCCCTCCGTCAGCCCCCCCTCCTCCCCCCTTCCCCTCGCTTCTTTCTCATCCCCCGCCCCTCTCCCCTCACTCGCCCCTCTTTCTCCTGTCTCCTCCCTCCCTCCCTCTTCCTTCCTCCTTCCTCCTTCCGCACTCCCTGTTCCCCCCTCCTCTCTCCTTGCCTCATTCTGTTCTCACTGATATCCCTCTCCTCCCGCCCCTCTCCCCCTTCCGTCCCCTTCGCCATTTCTCCCTCTTCCTCGCCCCCTCTTCCGTCCTCCCCCCGTCCTTCCAGAGTCCGACTCCGCCCATCGCCCCCCCCCCCCATCCTTCGTCCCTGGGCGTCTGGGGCTGTGTCTCTGGAGCTGCTTCGGGGGCCCGCGTCCTGGCATGCCCAGGGGGCTCGGGGTCCTCCTCGGGGTCCGTGTGACCTGGAGGCAGGGCCCCTGCGGAAGGGGGCCTGAATTCCCCCCCGTGCGGAACAATGTACCGCGCTCGACGGAACGCAGTTCCGGGGCGCTTGCGTTGGAGGCCGGACAGGCCGGGAAAGCGCGCCCACGACCCTGGGCAGCGAGCAGACCAGTAAAGCGCACCCAAGGGACGCTATTTCTCTGGGCGGGGAACAGACCAGTAAAGCGAACCCACCCGGGCCTCGGCTCGCTGAAAGGACAGTTACAGGGATCCCGCCCCCCATGGGCGGCGATCAAGCCAGGAAATCGCACCCGCCCCAGTCTGGGCGGGGAACAGACCAGGAAAGCGCACCCACCAGGGTCTGGGCGGCGAACAGACTAGCAAAGCGCACCCCCCAAACCAGCCGGCGGGCAAGTATTCCGCGAGTCCAGGAACACCGTTCCGGGACTCGCGGGGACGGGGTCCGCGGCGCGGGAGGGGCTCTGGGACGTGGCCCCAGGGAAGCAGGCACTCGCCTGGAGCCCTGTGGGGTTCTCTTCCACCGAGGCAACGGCCCTCGGGCTCCAGGGGGCGAACCTGTGGGAGGGGCGAGGAGGCCTTCAGGAATCCCCCGAGGGCGCCGTAGGAGACCGCAGAGCCACCAGGTCGGCCCAAGACCCGATGGCATTGCTTTTGTCTTGGGGCTCCAGGACCAGGTGCGGCCCACGACCGCGTCGTGGGGGCCGAAAACCAACTCTGCCCCCGAGCCGTCTTCGAGACCCAAGGTGCTCGACGAAACTGGCGTGGAGCGCGTGCTCACGGACGAGGGCGCCGCCAAGGCTGGCAGGCACATGCGGATCGGTTCAGCATCGTTGTGAAGACATCGAAGAATAATATAATAGATTGGTTCGCTTCCCAATGTGTTTGGTGCCAGCCGCTGGTGCATTGAGCAAAACTGCCCCCTTCGCGCGCGTGTTTGCCCCTTTGCGCGTTGGGGCTGCGCGGGTGTCAGAAAACGTCAACAGAAGTGCACTTGTGCTTGCGCAGTGTAATATTCCCGAGTGAAACTCACACGCGTGTTCTAGCGTTTACAAGTTGGCACGCACGCTGCAAAGAATATGCGCCGCGTGTTTCGGTGGCCCCTGGGGCCGCGCCACGGGGTTGAGCGAATTGACATGGCCCCCCTGCGTGACTGGCGACCGTGCGTGAGTAGGTCCATGAAACGGTACGCACAGAATACTGCGCGGAATAGCATTCCAAAAAATGCGGAACACCTTCCCGAACTGTGGAAGGTGGGCACGCTTTGCGGTGGGCACGCTTTACAGGCCCCTTGCCCCCGCCCAACAGATGATGGCGAAGACGAGTGGGAAGCGGAGGACCGGCGCGCGCAGCGTCACGGTCGCGCCCGCAGCTACTCGCGCGGACATTCGCGCGCGCTCCAGCGGTGCTCGCTCCAGCGGCAACCGGCGCCCTCACCCCCCGATGCGAGGGCCCCAAGGACCCCGCATGCTATAACGCACTTGGGGCCCCACCGAAAAGGGAGCGCCTGCGGGGGGGCCCGCCCCAGAGGGATGGCCGCCAAGCCGCGCCCCAGGCACGGGGCGCGCAACGCCTTGTCAGCTGCGACGATCATGGACTAGCTCGCCAGCGCATACCTCCTAATACAATGCAATATTGGCTCGGCCAAGGCTGGGCCGAGCGTGACATTCGCCACTGGCATTCGCTTTGCAAAGTTGCGCGGGGTGATAGAGGCAAGATTCCCCGCTCCAAAACAGGCGCGGGCACCAAGACGCAGGAGGCCCTTCAGAAACGGGGCCTCGAGAGGGCCGTCATCAGTGACCGTAAGGAGTGCCGGGCTTTTGTCTGTACTCGCTATCATTATGCCGACCGCAGTCTTGATTGCCCGATGAGGCGTCCGTCAAGAAGTCCTATCTTCCAAAGAACACCATGGGTCTGGCCCCGCGGCAACGGTCGGGGTCACGCTGTAGCTCCGACCGATCATCCACTTGAAGAACAGTTGACGGAAGATGACTACCAGCCCGTTGATGAGCATGAAAAGAGTTCGCACCGACGAGATCCGGGAAAACCTTGCTCTAAATCATTATCTTACGGTATACAATCGACAGCGCCACGCGGGGCAACCCGCTTCGTCAAAACAAGAAGGCGCCGACCAGCCAGAAGGTGATGAAGGGGCTGGTAACCAGGTCTTTGCCAGGGCAGTGGACCCCACCGAGGCTGTTCCTTCAGGGTCTGACTCGGACTACTCCGGCACGGCCTGCACCTCTGACACGGACTACACCCACGACGCCGATACTAGAATAGATGTTTGTGGTTGGGTTACAGAAGATATGAATCTCGCCCCTGGCAGGATAGTCGCCTACCACGGTCCAGGGGTAGCTTGGATAAAACTCTTGCAAAACAGATTGCAGCTGATATGTATGATTTGGGTTG